>CM069296.1:14500000-14955000 GCA_035609425.1 Epinephelus awoara
ACGGTACTGAAAGTGTCTGATGCTGCGAGACATTACAATGTTGGTGGCCACCATTGGCCGAGACTTGCATTACGTATCTCTAGGCTGTATGTTGCATCAGTAGAGTAGTTTTTGCTATTTAGTTGGATGATGATGAAACCACTCTGAATATGTCACATAAAACACTTTAAAGTGATGCCAGACTGTTTCTGCTACTGAATTTAAGGGTGGAAAGTAGTTAACGACTGATGAGGTTTATCTGACCGAAATGTTGCATTTATAACAACTGGAGCCAGTTAACAGAGTGGTAAAGAGTGTGGATTATTTTTCTAATGAAATCTTATCTTTTTTCCTAGTTCTCATTACACAGGTGTCTCATGTTATTCTGAGCTGCAGTGATTAAATCAGAGTGTAAAAATAGCAACACTATCACTGCGGACTAAAATAAACCTCCTGCTAAAATCATGTGTTTAGTGTGTAAACGATCTCTGTGTTTGTAAGAAGCTGTTTTAAAACCAGTGGAAATGCAGCCCTGATTACTGACCTCTAACAATATATAGGCTACTCTTTTTTTACCTGAAACTCAAGACTTACGTACATGGATACTTTTTTTCTTCAGTGATGTGATTGGTCAGAGGTCGGGGTGTTGACAGGCTGTGATGCAATACCCTGAACGTAACCAGCTCCCGAGCAGGTTAGCTGTTCAGCGTAAGTTACCACAGTGATTTATCCCGGTAAAAAGAGAACCAGCTTCGTAGTACTGAAAACCCAGAGTTAACCCTGAAGTTATCTCGCTAACTTCAAATCCTGCTTCGTAGTACAGGCCTCAGGTCAGCAGTTTAGCATCTAACTAGATAGCTCAAACACTAACAAAATTCCTGTCGATATATGTAAAAAATTAATGGACAGGATGAACAATAATCAAGTGGGATAATTTAGGAAAAATGGATCTTATCTCACATCTCTATACAATATGCAGCTAGATTATGCACAGTATAAACAAGTGTGTATCTATTATGTACACTTAAACATGGTCAAATACATGTAATGGAAGGAGCAACGACAGTAGGCACAAAGACTGTTTTTGTTACCTTGACACTTGACCTTTAATGGTGTGTTAAAGGATTTGTTCCTTGGTTGACTTCCATTCATGTGTAACATTCCTGCACTTAGTCTTTCGAGCCTGCTTTGTGTCATGATGTCATCTCACAGTTAATTCTGTTGGAGGAAGTGTCTAACCATCTGGAGAGCTCTGAGACTGTGAAGAGACAAAAAATAATGACGACTGCTGATGGGAGTCAAAATTAGTTCCTTCACTGACTGAGATGCAGTTGTTGGTTTTCTTGTCAGAGTCTTGCAAACAGAATCCTATTCACTTTTTATCTAATTCTGTTGACTACACCATTGAGTGGTGACTGTGTGGGAGTTTGATTTGAAACCTTTAAAGGATAAAAAGGAGCTAGGAGCAACTGAAAAAGCATTTTTATGATTCCCATATCTCATAATTATGACTTCCACTTCTTCACATTTACTCAACATCTAATTACAGTTACCTGCTGGAGCAACCTTAAGTGGATCAGAGTGTGTTTTTAACAACAAAAGCCCAGTAAATTCTAAAAGCTTTGCACAATACAAGCATACTAATCATAACACCATCTGTATTTTCTCGTAATGCGGCAAACCAAAATGGAAGTACCAGTGAGGTGGAGTCATTATGTTCCTGTTTACGCAAATGGTGACAACTGTTTTCTCATAACAAGAACATTTCCTAATGGTAATAATGAGGCAACGATCTCAAAATGGCAGTATCATTTTCCTGTCATTACAAGATAAAGATCACATAATTCTGAGATGACAATTATGTGAGAATTCCTCGTCATTACAGAATGCAAAGTCCGAATTATGAGATATGTAATTACAGGAAAATGTGCGGGAAAGTTCAGCTCTTCTGTGGACGCAAAGCAGATGATGATTTGCTTAGTTGTATTTGATTCATTTCAGATGGTTGCCATCAATTTCTGGTTAATAAAAAACAGGCTAAGCTAGAATTCCTTTTTGGGTGCCCTGGTTGCTTCCTATAACAGTGAGCCATTAAAAACAAAGCAATGCCAACTTGTGATTGTTTATCATAGGCTGAATACTTAATGTATTAACAAATATTTGTTTTCATATTAAATTAATATTAAGAGACCTGAAGATGTAAAACTTTCCTACATTTCACAAGAAACTGGCAATGATCATGAAAAAGTCTAAACAAAAACATACTTAATGTTTTGTTGTATGATATATTTTTGATTCATTCCTATCCTGTGTGTCATCTTGTGACCTCTTCTGGGGATGGGAATCACTTTCCTCAGTCATCCTATTTATGAACTGATTACTTCGTTCAACACATCGATCTGGGTGTTAAATTAAAGTCTTAAATAGAGTGAATTTATGACTCATCTTTAAAGAGTAAAAAGATGTGTTTCCTTAAATGGACTTCCTGTAAAGACACTAAGTAGTCCCACATAATACTTCAGTGAAGCCACTCAACTATTCAAAGCACTTTTTGTTTGTGTGCCTGTGTGTGTGTACGTGCGCACGCAGTGCACCATTACTAATGCCACTATCATATTTTCCAGGTGACACCACGTCTTTTGAATGCTGTAAGTGTGTTTGATGGTCTGATCAGACTTGTGCTATGTCTGGACCCACAGCTACCAGAGGCAGGAGTCACTCACACACAGTTCCTTTCAGGGACGAGTATTAACCATAAAAGTCTGTGAAAGTTTGTTCCAGTGACAGCCAGCCGACAGTCTTTTGGGTGTATATGAAGTCATGATGGAAATATCACTGTTTCCATGTTGCTGCTGAGAGGCTGTAAACACAATACAAGCAGCTCATCTGCTACATCACGCTGTCTAAATGCCCAGACACACCAAACAGACATCAAGCATCTAGCAGCGACAAAAGCCAACTGTTGCGTCACCTTATGTCACCTTGTCTCAGCCAAAAAGTTGCATTTAAACACACAGCAAAGACTACAGCCTACCTAGCATGTAAGTCTGCACCTGCATGTAGGAAATATCTCTCCATACCAGCAGATGGCGGTAGTCTGTATTCCTCAATCAAGACTGGAAACTGGATGAACGCCATTAGCCAGTTAGCACATTAACAAAACAACCTGATGTTGAAAGAACAAAGGATATTTAATTGTGGGTCAGTGATGAACCGTTTCTGTTATAGAACTCAAAAAAATAATCTGACCTCATATAATAAGTTTGTTTCGATCTCACTCCCTCTTTACTTTAGCTGTTTGTTTACTTTCCTCACTTCTGTTTCTATTCATGTGCACTGAGTTTAACAGCCACTTAGAGAGATTTAATTCAGGACAGGCTCGCCATTTCAACATGCTGAATCAGCCAACAAAAAGTGGACAAGGGTTGAGAGGGGCCAATGCTGAGGATGCACTACAAAAACTAGGGCAAAAGGTGCTAACCAACGGCCCAACATTGATCAACGGCCGACCGTTAGCTTGTTGTGTCAGAGCCCTTAAAGAATACTTTGACATTTTCAGAAACATGCCTATTTGCCTATTTGCTAAGCGTTCGATAAAAGAGTTACCACTCTCATAAAAAAATGCTTAACTTTTCTGTGACCTTTATGAAAGTCAGCGCTACAGAAGAATTTTTTAACCGGTTGATGCTCATCCTAAGCTGCTCTGACACTTCGCTTGCTATTGCTTGCAAGCTCTCCTTTTCTAATGTTATACTGGCTTTACCTTTCCTGCAAACTCTATATTCCTCACTATTTTCCTTTGCTTTACTGCACTCTGTTAGGTCTGTAAATCAGTCGTCCTCACACACTTAAACCAGACCTTTGCTGCATTCCTCCTTTTCAGAGCCGTGGAGCACAGTGATCAAACGTGAAGCACAGATTTATCAGCAGTAACGATACTGGTATTTTAAACAAAAACACATCTTAAACACTGTAATACACAATCTGTATTAGCGAACACTCACTAGTGTCTCCTAGCCAATTGAGAAGACACAGATGTAGGTTTTCAGGAATTTTCAGCTGGCAGGTGTTAATGCCGCAGGAGGAGGCACTGAAGAGCCAGATGGCACACGTGTGGCACCTTGGCACATCACAGTGGACTGATCCACTGACTGAAGGTGCTTTTGTTTCATTAACCGCAAGGCATCGAGCTGGCTTTGTCCATAATTGTAGACAGCTAATGTAATTTTTTCCACCACTACTTTCAGACACTGAATTGGAGAGCTAAGAGGATGTAAATGAAGTGGAAAAATGCAAAATGGACATGGAAAAGTAACAACAGAAGAATGTTTAAACTGGTAAACATCCGTCTCATGTCAGAAAAGTAGCTCCAATTTGATAATCACAGTGGAGTCCTTCTATCCTGCTTTCAAACCTCAGATGATAAGAGTTATTTTTCATAGAATTTGGATTGTAAGACAGAAAGTAATTCATGGTAGTTTACAAGTTATTTCTAATAAGTGTCATAGTCAAGAGGATTATCTTTGCAGCCGTTTATAAACAGACAAAACTCTGACTGGTGAAATCATTAAAGCTCTGGCCATTCCTCTCCTCTGAACTAAACCCTGCCTTGGAAACCATAAGTCAAAACAATCTGCAATGAAGCTCCCAGCGGTGTCATAACAGCAACATAGAGGAGCTCAGGACCACTTAGACATTATATTCCTCTGTCTGCAGACTCTCCATTAGTAGCCTACAACACAGCTTCCACAGGTTAGATATAAACTGGTGCAACCACCAAAAACTCTTTTCAAGCTCATTTTTCATTTTATCTACTGTTGCCAATGGTTTATTTTAGCACTGCTAATATTTCCACAGGGTTCTCAGTTGCTTCTGGATTTGTTCTCCATTTCTGAAAACTGAATTGAAACTGCTGGAAAATTTTGAGAAATTCATAAGTTTGAATGTTGTCTGAAAGTCTGCTGTTATGTATGTTACTTAGACCATTTTTTAAGCTGTAGTGTACTGATTGTTTTTAAGCCGATTTCATCCATACTCGCATTAGAAGTTGTGTGACGCACCTTTTAGTTGACATAATGTTTAAACGTTTTTGGGGTTTTTTTTATTCCATGTATAGGCTATACATTTTTACAATGGGAAAATGAAAGAATCACTTAAGGCCTACAACAATGATCGATGAAAATAAAAATGATTTAAAAAATAACTGTTATTCATTTATATTTAATTTTTTGTCAAAGCCACAGTGAGCCACTGCTGAGGGGCGAAAGAGCCTCATGCAGCCACGGGTTGCCTACCCCAGGTCTACTAGAAAAGGTCTTTATGGGCTCAATAACAACACAACAGACCCATAAGTTGTAATTCCACATTTGGCCACTATATAAAATTGGCTTCAAAGCCCAGTGCTGTTGCTGGGACCTTGGTATTCGACAGTATATCAGTGTTGTGTTCACAGCTTGTTGTGCTGCCAAAAAAAAGAATTAATGCAGGACTAAGTGAGTGGCACTATCAGAGAACTCTGCTGAAATAACTTAACAGAGAAATTTGTTCATGTTTTAAACTTCACTTTGTTTCCAAACTGAAGTTAATCCTAATGCTTGCATTATGTTCTGAAATAGCCAGCTGTTTGGCAAATATAAGTTCTGTCTCAGTTATTGATAGAAAACTGTAAGTATGGATATATTTTGACATTTTAGGTTACTGACCTGCAAGCATCAGCTGGTTTGTCTGTTGACTATTGCTGAGCTAAGGTCATGACTGACTTCAGGTGAAGAGTTCCAGGTTTCAGGTCAATACACTGGGGAAATAGTGTGATGGTTTCTCTCTATTGACTTTGAGGTTTCAGATGCAAGATGTGTCACTGCCCTGACTGTTCCATAAAGTCTGCATCGTTAAAATCTATACTGAACAAATAAGCCTAAAACAAAACTATTGGACAGGCTGATGGACCAACGGACTGTGAGAGGGGAGTAATGTGCAGAGAGGTTCGGACCTCCCAACTGTGTGAACAGTCTGTTTGTTGCTGGGCGGAGAAATCATCTCTAAATCCAATGCAGGCTTGTATGGTACATGTGGTTTTGGCTAGATGACTGAGGAAGCCGTTAGTTTCATTTACAGGCCTGTTTACAAGCAAGTCTAAGACCTCCAGCCCTCTCATTAGACACACACACATAAACACACACACACAGATGCTGATTCTGCTGTCTTGTATTTCCTTTACTTCTATTTTACAAAGTCATCAACATACACTGCAGAAGAAACACTTTGTTGCAAGAGAGAGCAGGCTTGTGTCAACTTGTGGCATCAGTTCATTTTTTAACACAGTAACAGCAGGGAACACATAATCTCCACAGAATCTTCTGTTCTTCAGACGAGCAGCCAAACAAATGAGCAAACCCATTCTTGGCACAGATTCCAAATCTATCTTTTACTCTCACATTCATTTTTTTTTTTTTAACAATGGGCGTGGTATCTAACAAATTTAAACAACTGGTATCTAACTTAATCCACCTTAAAGTCGCTGTCTGCATAGTTTGTCATACGTTGAAAAGTTTACGACATCATTTCCTGAATTTTTCCCACAGTCCCTGCGCTGTGCGCCGCTGGATGATTTTCTCAGCTGATAATGCAGTATAGCTCAGAATGAAGTGAGTAGTTGTGGCTTTCTTCCATACCCTGATAACACTTTTATTGGCTTGCTGACTAAACATTCAGAGAGGTGGGGGGTTGTGGACGGGGTGTAGGTGGTCCTATCAGAGTGGGTAAAAGTGGGAGATGTGTCCAGACTGAATGCTGTTTATGTGAATGAGGAGGGTTCGACTGCTTACAGAGTCTGTATCACACATACCATATTTAACTGTTAACACACAGCCTCATATGTGAAACACATGCAGCATACCCAACACTATATAGACACACACACACGCACGAGCACACACACACACACACACACACACACACACACACACACACACACACACACACACACACACACACACACACACACACACACACACACACTGCCATACTGTAATGCTGCCATCTATCATACCATGAAGCATATGGGCATGGTAAGGGTGTGCTTCCTTTTTATCTGAAAGAGTCCATCTGTGTAAATGTCTTCACTCTTTCCTGTCTATAAATTTGTGCAGTAAAAAACAATGACCTATGAACTTATGCTCAAGGTACTTGAATGCCTCTCCTGAAGTACAAGGACAACCTAAAGGCCCTCGTTCTTAATGGATTTTTTAAATATTCAATCAATCAACAAAATCCTTCATAATTATACTTTCACACTTTCTCTAAAAATGTGTTAAAGTGCTTTAAATACAATAAAACCCAAAGCAGCGACAGTATTTAAAAAGAGAAATAGAAGGTAATATATGAGGTTAACAGATAAGCTACAACTAACAATACACCAAAAAAAACAGAGACTGGTTACAGTCAGGAACAGATCAAACCTTTACATACAAGTGTGCGCCGCAAAATATATAAAAGATAGGAGTGATGTGTTATACGAGAGAAACAGGAAAAACCAAGCCCCATCACTGAATCCATAGCGATTGTTTCACATTGGTTGGTTGCATCCACATAACTGTATGACGTGCAAAATTAAGATGAAGACAGGAAGTGCGTGAATTGGCTATAAAGGAAAGTGACTACATAAAAGGATTGACTGAAAATTAAAACTCATGTTGGATGTTATGTAATACAAAAACGAAGAAAAGTGTTTTTTCCCTCAACGTCACTAACGTGCCCCATTTGGCACAGTTGTTGCTACAAATTACCTCGTCCTCCAGACGTCTTAACGTTATTAACGTTACACGGCAAGCTGAAAGCGTGCTAGAGTCTATTGAATTACAACTATTTTGTTTGAGGTTTGCTCAATGACTGAAACAAGTGCTGGCTTGTTTTTGGTTGGGTGAGTAAATGTGCTTGGGTATTATCTGTTATATTTCAACTCTGTACATAGATGTACCGCTGTCAGGCTGACGCTAAAGTTAGCTAACTTAAGCTGCTATTTTCCTCTCGGTCAGCCGCTCCCAGAGGTCTGGTGAAATGCCATTAAAAATCTGGGTTGTGGCCACAAACATGAACAAGTTGTCACAGCAAACTGTAATTGCAACTCAACCCATGTTTAAGAAACAACGCTTTAATGTTTATGTTTGAAATGAGTTGACGCCTTTCCTTTAGACTGAAGAGAAGGGTCTACATCTGCCCTGTTTCTCAGTGAGGTTCTTTACTTCTCCCCCCTTACATCCTGCTGTGTTTTGGGACCTAAAGAGGCCTTTGTATTTCCCAATTTGATCAACTGTAACAGCCATTAACAGCAAATAATCATAGGCATTTGTGCAGTGTTGGCAGTCTCTGACTCCAGTTGCCTGTCCTCAGTCTGGACAGCTCACCAATGTGTGACATCATATGCAAAGAAGCTAGTGACTGTTTCCTCGATCTGTGATTATCCTATCAGATCAGCAACTGTAACAAGGCATGGCAGGTTTGTTAAACTTTGAATTTCTCAATTTGTTGAGGCTGTTTGTCCCTGAGGCTGTGAACAATACTCAGCAGCTTAGTTTAATGTAAGTTGCCACTGTAGCATAACTAACTAACTACAGTAGCAACAGCATTAGGCTACTTCTAAGGCCAAAAAGCTTACATCAGCTACCTACATTTTTAGGGGTTATAAGTTGCATTAAAAACAAAACCCCAGTTCATGATAGCCCCACCACACTGTGCAGCACTGTTTGCTAGCTACAGCTGATAAAATCTGTCAGTGACAGTTTTTCACCCTGCAAAAATACAATCACCATGCAGAAACGAGAGGCCTCCTCCTGTCTACCTTTGTCTGAAATCAAGTAACCATCAAGGAACGGTCATTCAAGTCAGAATTCCAAGTCGGAAACTTGAGCAAGATCCATCTCACCAGAGTTTGCCAACGTAAACGCAATTTGACATCACAGCAACATGGCAGCGCACACAGTGGATCGAGGAAAATTACCTTTTCAGCAATTTTTACTTCATGTACTGTTTGTGTTGTGAAACGTGCTGTTACGATGTTATAGTTACCATTTCCATTTCCATTCAGTGAATTTGTGCTTGATAGAAGTCTTTGCAAGCATGCATATCTCCATCTCCGTCCGGTAAACACATGCACAGAGGTTCTACAACTTTATGCTTTTGGCTGATGGGGTGCACATTATTAGGCTTGGCACCCTTTACACAATTTTGAGCTGTTGTACGCTATTTGAAAGGCGAGCAAGACAGTTGACTTACTTTATACACTAGCTCTCTTCACAAATGGCGCTGTGGAAACTGTTGTATGTCCTCTGTAGCTGCTTGTGAAGCTCAGACTTGCCATACAAACATCAGTCTGCTGCAGGCGTCTACGTTTTCCCAAGCAGAAGCACTGGGACGCATTTAGATCGGAAGTCAGGGATAAAGACTCTGAATTTTTGACTTCCAACTTGCAGTGGATTGCAGCATAATTTTAAAGCACTAATTGATTTCAGATAAAGGCATAAGAATCAAAATGATGTGGGGAAGAAGAAGCAATAAGAGGACAAAAACAATACAAGATGCCTGAACCACATAAAAACCACTTCTGACAAGTGTTGTGTGTTTTTTATTAAAAGCCATGGAAAAAAAATATATTTTTTGCAGTTGGCCTCATCAAGCTTTCTGACATGACCGTGCAAACACTGCCAATAAAGTCAATATAGAATGGGTTCAATCAACCATGACACACAAATCTACATGTATTACATTAACGCATACCAAAGAGAGAAGCACAGCAACATTTGAGTTAATCTCTGAATCAATGTTTAAAGTCAAATCTCGGAAAAACATAATAAGTGAGCAATTTATTCCAAGAATTTGGTGAAAGTCAGTGTTCTCTCACACATTGAGATGACTGTAACTAAAACTCATCAGCTTGTGTGTAAACAGTGTTTGAGCTGAAGCTTGTCTCAGCTGGATAATGTTTGGTTAATGCATGACGGATAAGCTTTGATTTGGAAACGTCCACTATCCAGGTGGCTTCCATAGTGACTTGCTTACCAATATACTTCCTTGAGAGAGCACTTTTCAGTGAGTATGATTTCATGCATGATGTAATGCTTCGCAGTCTCACAGGCTGCCTTTGGGATCCACAGTCACTGATGGTGTTCAGTGTGTGTTAGAACAGCTTTATTTCATTCATATAATGATCCACACCAAAGCCACATGGTGTGAATATAGCGGAAGTGGGATTTTGTAATACACAGCTATTCATCTGATTGACAGGAGCTAATTTTATCGTTGTCATAATAACAGAAATATTTTAGATAAACAAAGGGCTTCCAGCTATCTGTCTCCTCTGATGAAGGAAGTATGCACAGTGCCCTATTCTTAGGCAGGTTCTGGATGGTGTAGCCAACCACAAAAGCATGAAAACTGAACATAAACTCTGCGCTCTTTATCTTTGATAAAATAAGCAGCGAGAGGAGCCTATCAGTGAACCAGATTTTTCTTCTGCTGAACATTTATGCTCTGAATTCCTCTGTCCTATAAACACCATTTCTTCAGTGAATAACAAAGTTTATACATGATTAATGCAATAATACGTATTTGTGAAACCATGACTTATGAGACAATAATTTGTATTTGTATGAATCTTTTCAAACATGAAAGACTGCTAACATTTGCCAGGATGGGCGTCCAAAGCTGTGGATTTTGGCTTCACCCTGGAGAGGAGAGAGTGGGTGCGGCTCGCAGAATTTAGGTATGTATACACAGTGTGAACAGGATGCTGTATCATCTTGTTGCAGCAGTGCAAGACACGTTAGAAAGTTTTCTGTAAAGTAAGTTTTGTGTTAGGGAGAATACTATTGTTCCTGTGGAAACATTTCTGGCTAAAGCTCATGTGCCTCTACTTTAAACCAAACAGTTCAATCATCCAAATCGCTGTGCAGATGACAGAACAGGCCGTTCTTGGAAAGTTCTCAGATTATTATACACACCAAGTCATTTTGGGCTGGAGCCTGAGCCTGCCTCGCTCTCTCCATCAGTTTGGAAAACATCTGCCGCAGTATGTAATAGCCATGAGGACTGCTGCTTAAAGATTTCCTGCAGTAAAAGCAGGTTCTCCGCCCTATAAATATCTCTCCTCTTGAATCAACAGGTTGAATTAAGCCCTGAAAAAAGAGTATTATAACATCCAACCTTCTCTGTCCAGATGCAGACATTCCACTCTTTTTACACATGAAACCAAACTACACAAATTTATCCTCAAAGGTTTGCTCCTTAAAGAGGCTCTTTGTGAAATTAAGAGCGCATGAGGTGTCAGGACACAGCTCTCAATATGGAGGTGGCTGAGCTGTCGCCTAGCAGCTAATGGTGCTAACTCCACTGACAACTGACAACAGTGCTGACAGAGCTAACAGTGTTAACCAAGGAGGAACCAGAGGGTGGACACTACCCTTCAGCGATGCCGCCATCCGGAGATTTATTGCATAAACGCAGTGCATAGTTTAGTAGTGTTAGTGTTAGTGTTTAGCGTATTAGCAGTCCAATGAAATGAAAAGGATTTGATTTAAATGCCTTTTAGAACTGTACACTGCACAAATATTCTGTTGCTCTGTGAAATTCGTCAAAGTACAGAGGCTAAAGATGCTCTAGCGCAGTGGTTCCCAACTGGTCAACACATTCTCACTCCCACCTCATCACATATTGATGTCTTAGTCATGGACTTTCCACATCCACATACGACGTACACATACGCAAGGTACCCTGGGTGCATTGGTTGTTGACGTTCTGGGACCTTTTACATGCATTTTCTTCTTTCAAGATACACTTCTGTTTTCAGAGGAAATGTAACGTTTACAGCCTCTTTCAATGCACTCGGTTCGTACAACACCAGGAGTTGAAATTTTTTTTCCTTCAACAACAAGCACACATGGTTGGGTTTAGGCAACAAAAACATGTGGTTAGGTTTAGGAAAAAAGAACAGGGGGTGGCTTTAGAATCTTTCGGAACGCAAACACCCCTCTCTCGGGTGAAAGTGGGTGTTTGTTGGATCCACACACCAACCCCTCCACTCCAGTCAGATTTCCCCCACTTTAACACTCGTCCTTGTCCCACCACGTTTCCCCCTGACGCCACTGTGTGCTGTTAAATCATGCTGCGAATCCTGCCGACCTTAACGGATGCCTTTTCTTTTGTTGGTTTCTGATGCCGCAAGTCACTGCCCAAACGCCAGACTTTGACAACTTCGGAGTGTTACCAGCTCAACTGGTGCAGCCACGAGTTCCAGATATCTCCTTAGCCATTTGTTCAACATCCACAGTTTTATATACTTAGTTTCTTATTTGTGTTTGGCCATGTCGTCAAGCTAGTTTGCTGTCTCTGTTAAGAAGTTGCCCATTAGTCACTCACTTTTCTTCTTCTTCGAGTTTAATGGCAGTTGGCAATCCAGCTTCCAGGTGCATTACCGCCACCTACTGGACTGGAGTGTGGAGCAGTAGATTGGCAGGAAACAAAGCAAAAACAAAAATTAAATCCTCTTTTTTGTTTCTGTTACTAAATAATTAAATAGAGGTTTACGTACATTCCTTGATGTCTTTCCAAGTAGATTCCCTAATGTAATAATGTGCTTTTCTTCCATTAGTCCTCCATTAGTGTTTTTTACAAACTTGACACTTTTACAAGTCACTTGTGGTCCATTGAGAATAGACCCACAACCCACTTTTGGACCAGGACCCACCAGTTGGGAACCACTGCTCTAGCTTCCGTTTCACTGGAACTTTAAAAGTCACTTAAAGAAAAGAGTGACTTGACAGTTTATTAGTGCACACACCAACATTAGTTTATTTAGTTGTAACTTCTCTGTAGGGCCGGATAATGGAGTAAATTGCTGTCGTTTTAATGCTGTGCTTTAATTAAAACTGTGGAGCTGGTAATTCTTGACCTTTCTCTGTCTCCTCCTAATATGACACAGTCACACACTGTATTGCCTTCCTTGTTTGGGTTCTTGGTTTGCAGCTTATTATGCTTGCATTAAATGGCGTGTCTCATTTATTTGTTGGCTACCTCTGTAGAGACAGCGCTGCAGCCTCAGAGCAGGCCTGTCACATTTAGTGTCAGCACAGCGCCAGACAGTAGCCAGAGACCAACAATTTGTGGCCGACCACCTCATTCAAAGAATCACCTTTGCTTTAATTTCCACTTTATTCAATGTAAACTTTTCACATGTACTTAACTGTTCTAAATTCACCTCTGATGATAGTATATTATAGAGTTGATGCATGAAACATAAAATTAAATCATGAGACGTTGCTGTTAATAAGCAGCTGCTTCCAATGATCTCATCTCTGCAGGCAGCACAAAATAAAAACTTTTTAAGAGGAATGAAGTCACCATAGTTGATCAGAGGAGCTGAGTCATTAGATGTGATTCTTGCACCCTCTTTTAACTGGTAGCAGAGAAGATGAGAAAGCAACCACCCAAAAAGGGACGCATTTGTTACACATACCCTCTCACTTCTGTGTCCCATTTGTTGACATATCCCCCTTTTCCTTGTTGGGACCAGTCTGGACCAGATGTTTGGCCCTGCTGAGCTCAATAACCCAAACCTGGTGGCTGAGTGAAGAGAAGACAGGAGTGCAGTGAGGGGAGAGCTGATGAAAAGGGAAAAGAAAGTGAGGGGAAAGTGGGAGAAGGAGGCACACGCATGTACATGTGTGTTTGAAACGGTTCCCCACATATGTTCGCCTCATTATCCTTCGGCTGCAGCTCACTCTACAGGAATGCAGGGCAGCAAACACATGTCCACTTCCTAACCCCCAGTGACACACACACACACACACACACACACACACACACACACACACACACACACACAGCCCCACTTCCTGAAAGACCCTCCACAACACCCCGTGCCTGCTGGACCTCAGTAATCAGACTGTTTGAGTTTACTGATGCTGGAAGAGGACAACAAAAAAAAAAAATCTACTGGATATTCGACTGACACAGAAAAGATGCCGTGGGGATGCTGCTAATGAAAAGCACATGACTGTGTATGAGTGCAGTCATCTCGACAAAAGCAGGGTGGGTGGGAGACAAGAGGAGAGATGCGATTACATTTGGGCTTTCCCTAACAGAGGCTCAGTGTTCCCAGCATTTCTCCAAGACGTCTGATTTAGAATCACACGCTTGTGCATACACACAAATATGCAAACATGCCCGTGCACCCTTGTCCATTTGAGACAAACATTCTCATGCTATGCTGCAACAGAGCAAAAATAATAACAAACTGTGACACAGTTCAGACACATGAAAGAGCCCAGCGGTCTCCCAGAAGGAATTAAGATTAAACCTCACTGGCTCGGGGCCGAGCAGAGAGGGAGAAAGAAACAGTGTGACCCTCAGAGGGAAAAAAGCCAGGGAACAAACCCAACAGGCAGGCTCGTCCACCAAAGGAGAGAGAGGGAGGGGAGGGTTAGGGACGGAGAGTAACAGAGGAAGAGGGAGAGAGAGAGGGAGGGGAAGGAGAAGAGGGAGAGAGGCAGAGAGAAGAAAAGACACAAAAGTTGTGACTTGACAAAAGAGGGCAGGTACCAGAGGCAGGTAAGAAAGTTTATTTGTTGTTTCTAAGGCGGGGTGTTTTAGATAGGACATTATCAGTAAGATTAGAACACAGGCAGGAATCAGTGTTTGTGTGTGCGTGTGTTTGTGTGTGTGTGAAACACAGAGAGGCAGCAAGATCAGTGTATGTGTGAGTGTGTGTTTAAGAGGGGAATCCTGGCATGGGCACAGCTGAGCCATGCTGGTGTGTTTCTATAGAAACACTGTGCCATACAAAGTGGTACTCTGTCCTCCAGGGAGCCAACGCACACTTCGCCTCTGCTGCTTTTCTCCACTCCTGCGCGCTCACCTTGATTTCAGCTTTTTCCATCAGAGTGAGAGGACGCCAGCTGCTGCAGGAAAGTTAGGCTGTGAAGAGAGTGAGGAGAGTCTTAAGAAAACTCACTGTTGCTTATTTTAGCTGATGGAGAATATTAATTTCTGCAGCTCATCAGACGGATCTTTAAGTAATTAATTTGACTTACTCTGTAGTGAAGATCTGTCATTCACATTCACATTCACGGACTGGTGTTGAGCAAAGGCCAACAAAAAAAAACCCAACTGGAATATTCTGGAAATGTGGGAAAATATCTAAGGCATGCAACTCTTTTTTTTTTTCAATATCACAGGCTGTGCTGAATCACTTTATTGTAAGAGGGTTTGAACTGTTTAAAATCCCTCTGTGAAGAGTGTGAAAAATGTAAAAGGAAAATAATGATCATTTCTGGTGGAGCTGGCTGATGTTCAGGACAAAGAAGCAGTGATGACAGCATCCAGTCAGGCAGGAGAACGCGCTCTCAATTTACTTTGACTTTGATTTTTATTAGTTCATTAACAGATTAATAGGATGCATTTGTCAGTGTCAGTTAACTCTTTCACCGCACATCCAAATTGTCATTGATACAGATCCAACCTTTCCACAGCCACTGCAGGGCTGCCCCACCCACATGAGGAAATGTTTGGGTGATCATGTAACTCTAATGCAAAATATCTGCTGCTGACGAGGGTTTCAAAAGGCGGGCAGATGCTTCTGTAATTACAGCATTTCCACAGCATGTGTACCAAGCACTTTCAACATGAAGTCCATCTTTAAGTTAAGGTGGACTTAACGGCCCATAACTATGTCTTAGACACATATAGATGAGTTGAGTAACAGTCAGAAGATGCAAATTTATGACGCCGCTTCATCATCATTTGTGTTATTTGGAGATTTTTGTAATTGTGTTTATTAGTCACAGATATATGAGTCAGCTCTCTGAATCCTGTCGTGCGTGACGTGGCTCCTATTCAAGGGTTTTTTTAGTAGTCTTACAAAACAGAGGGGATTATTTTCAGTTAAGGGAATGACAGCGGCTTTTCTGCCAACAAGAGGAAAAATGAATTGGAAAGTTCATCAAGAACTTTGTGGTGACAAAGAGCTTTGTTTGACAGCTACTCGAGAATGAGAATTATGGGTTTTTAAATCTCCTGATACACATGGAAATGTCGCAAGGACTTCTTTCTGGTACTCGTTCTCATAATGCTAGGATGTAAAGTCTGTCTAAAACATGCAAAAATAGCTGCACTGTACTGTGACTGATAATAACCATATCTTGGTTTTAGATAATAAAAATCACAATTATGACATTTTCAATCATGAGTGAGTACATATTTCCAATGATATGTCAATTTTGAGTCATGGCTAGTCCTAATTTTTATGGATTTACATTTAAGGAAAACTACGGAAAAACTGAGAGGTAAAGTGAGGATAAAAAATTCTGGTAATCCGTTATCCTAAGTCTGATCTAAACTGTTTTCTCTCCTGTGTTTATGGCTGAAGGGCAGGTGAAAAAAATCCATTTTTGCCTGGATTAGGTTTCTAAGTTACTGTTTTTTCTTCATCTGTGAGACGGGTGGAAAAAAACTTTGGCAGGTGAAAGAGTTTTAAAATTCTCTCTGGAGATACATATATTGTGTGTTAGCAAGTTATGTAACATTAATGTCGTGTTTTTCTTTTGGCTAGACATGACTGTAATTGTTACGTAACTTGCTAACACACAAAATACAGTCCTTTTGTACGAAGCTTGAGCCAGTTTATGACAGTACCCTGTGTGCAGAGTGCATGGATGAATTAAAACCCACCTGGAAGAAGACGTGAGAGCTTTTCATCCTTATTATGGGGTAATGGTGCACTTCACCCCCATGTGGCCAACATGAGTATTACAACAACAAATACTTCACACAAATTATCCTGCCAAGAAAATAAAAAATAAATCACATGCCAGAGCTTTTTTTTTTTTTTATCACATTTTCACAGATGAATTTTTTAAAAAAGTAACTCGTAAAAAATGACACCTGTTTTACAGATGAAAAACAAAAAATAAGGAAGTTTTCCCTTTTTTCCCTCCTGTTCTTCAGTCATAAACACAGGACAGAAAACAATTTGGACCAGACTGGAGAATGGATCACCAGATTTTTTTGCCCTTTGGGGCTTCCATATGGTGATGAGTCCCAAAATGCATTGTTGACCTTGGAAACAGCAATCCAGGAGACATTCCCACCAGTGGATCCACTTAATATCTGTTCTCAAGCTTTCGATCATCTCACATGAGTGTCATCAGCAGATGGAGGTTTCCAACTTGTCATGGAGCTGTGACTCTACAGCTCCATGATGGCTGTTTTGTACAAAAAATGGAAATGTAAAATTGTGATTCTGCATTTCCTTGACAACTGGACAAACTAAATCTGCTATACAGCTGTAATATAATCAGAAAACTCCAGGATGCATACTAAATAATTTGCATGTGTGTGACCTTGCAGTGGTTTTAAAAGAAGGATCAAATGTCTCCATATTATTTTGGTCAAATGGTGAAAATTAGCTAATTGATAATGGTTAGGAATAAATGAAATACAGTCATCTGCATGGGTGGATTATGAGAGGACAGGCCCTGTGCATAGATATGCCACAGGCCCCGACATCTCTCCTACATAGATGCAAGACACAGACTTTTGTGTTGGTTTTGCCTCTTTTTTTGTTGTTTGCGTGTCTCTGCAGGCATTTTGCATTTTTTGTGGCTTTGTATCTCTGAAGTCATCTTATGTCTCCTGGAGGGACTTTTGCTTTTCTTTGTAGTTGTTTGTTTCTCTTTGAGGTAGTTTCTTCTTCTATTTTGGTCATTGTGTGTATCTTTGCTGTTGTTTTCCCCTTTTTGTAGTTATTTTGTAGTGTTTGTTCTTTTGCATTTCATTGTGGGGTTATTGTGTGTGTGCCTCTTTGTGGTCATTACATTTTGCAGGTGAAGGCCGGGGTGGTCCCCTGACACTTTGGACCCCCAGGCTTGTGCCCAGTAGGTCGTCTGTAATGTTAATGTGGTCGTTGATGCAGAGAGGCACAACAAGGATCTCTGACCCACTTTGTAGTCCTCATATTGATCAGATTTGCCTGTTGAGGTCACAAATAACAAATCAATGAGTAAGCCATCTCTGACTTTGAGTCTCTATGTGTTTGCCAGACTACTGATCATGACGACAGGAGCGAGAGGGGAAGGAAGGCTGGTTTAGGTTTTGAACGAGGGGCTGCGAGGCTCTGGGTGGCTGAGAGGGAAAAGGAAGGGCAGTGCCAGGGAACATCGTCAGACAAAAGTTCAGATTTGTTTTTCCAGGCAGGACAGATTATGGCTCTGAGCCTCATTCCTGTCCCATGATTCATAATGTGATGTTTATCAAATTGGCTGGAGGCTTGTCTAACTGGAGAGAGTGAATGGAAAGTAATGGTGCATTTGTGCCAAAGCAATATGTATTTTGACAGCTGTGTGATGATTATTTACAGCAGCTTATGCTGATGAGGTACAGAGCACAATGTAAAGAAACAAATGCACACAAACAGGCATGCTGAATAATGTCAAACTTTAGGAGTAAGGGGACATCAATCTACTTTGAGTAATGAATTTATCTTCACAGATGGGTAAATAGTTGTGTTGCTAGTCAAACATCTGCATCTGTGTGTGTCAGTCGAGCTTTCAGTCTCTCAGTCTGAGGACACAGAGGTCACTGCATTGTACACAGACAAGAACTAAGCCAGTTACAGTTGCGCACATCTGTCACACATATTTTTGGAGTCTATTACAAAAACCTGAAATTAATCCTGGTCAAAGTGCAAACTCTTGGGTGTATCAAGGATGAGTCTGTACACCATCAGTGTGCTAAAATATGCAAAGCAGAAACTCTAAACAACTAGAATTAAGATGGCAGCGATTCTTACTGTAATGGATACTGAAAACATGAATATTCTCTAAAAAGATACTATTAAAACACATGTAAGCTTCAAACCTCAGGGATGAGGTGCATGCCACACTTTTGCATTTCCAATGATTTAAATATACATATTGCCTCCATCAGAGTCTTATTGGGATATAGCCCAGTTTCCTTTGGGCCTCTCCTGGGTCAAAGATCCTTAACCTTCCAGACCTACAGTTTCCCCTTCACAACTCTCCCTCTGGACCAGTGCTGACAATAGAGCCTTTATCCTAAAACCTTTCCTTTCCTCTCTCTCATAAGTACTAATTTCCTGTACTAGTATCAGCCCCTCCTCCTCTCCGATTTGATCAAATTAAACAAATCCCTGCTGACTTTCCTGCTCACTCCCTTTCACTTGTTTCACCAAGCCACAAACTCCCATTTTAACATTTATTTAAACTGGAATAACATGTGAAATCATGTCACTTTGACATCATGACAATAACTCACCACTTCAAAGCATTGATTCACATTCTTTTCCTACTCATTCACTAGTTCCAGAAACCACAAAGGACAGTGGAAAGGTTGGATCAAAGTGTGGGTTAACCTGACTCTCTTAGAGTACATGCTGTATCTTTATTTTATTTTATTTTTTTCAGCTCAACACGATACTGAAGTCATGAATTAAAACATTTTCACTATAGAAAGAGCAGCATCAGGCAGTGGTATTTTATGTTCAAATAAAAGTGCAGTAAAAGTCAAGGCAGTAGGCTGCCAAATGTATTGGTTTACAGTACTACAGGCTCAGAGTTTTCATGGCTGAGATCCAAAAGAAACATGCTTTATGTTTGTCTAGGTACTGCTTGGCCAGTACAACCCTGAACACTCTCAGCACAGGTTGAATAAAAATCAGTTGAGTTTGGGAATATTTTCAAAAGAAGAACTCCCAAGCCCCTTTCAGAATAGGAACAATCAAAAGGCAAAAACAAACAGTTGCTTACTGAATCTTTCAGTGTAATCAGAAATCTGCACTGAGCCTCTAAATGCCTGCTTATCAAGAAAGCAGGGTCTGTACAGTTGAGAGGCAGCACTGCCGCAGAGCTCCCTCACACAGCAAGACACACAAAAAGGACCAACGTACATGATGTTAAACATTCTGTGTGGGTGGGATAAGCTGACCGTACTGGCTAACCAGCACAACCACAATGACAGGTTGTGAGTTATGCAGAGGCTTCTCTCTCCCTCTTGCTCATCATACTGTAAATTCTATCAATCAGCAGCATCTGTTCTGTGCCCTGTCACAGGACGATGAAGGCCGGCGCGGGACTCTTCTCTGCATTGGCTCTGTTCCTCCTGATGGGGGCAGTGTTCACCCAGAGATCTCGGCCAAAGAAGCCCACCAGGCGCCCAGCCACCACCAGGAAGCCTTCTGTCCCCCGGCCTGCTGTACCGGCGCAGCCAGAGCCCCAGGAGCCTACAGACTTCCCCCCTCCCATCCTGGGCCCACCATCCATCTTTCCTGACTGCCCCCGAGAGTGCATGTGCCAACCCAGCTACCCAAATGCTCTCAACTGTGAGAACCGGAACATCCGTGCGATCCCTGTCGTCCCATCTAGAACCCACTACTTGTACCTGCAAAACAACTACATCTCAGAAGTGACAGCAGAGCCGTTCCTCAATGCCACCGAGATCCGCTGGGTCAATTTGGCCAACAACCGCATTCATCGAATAGACAAAATGGTCATAAACTTTCCTCAGTTAAAGAATCAACATGTAGTTCTGGAGAAAGATAGTTCATTGTTGAGTCTCATAACCAGGTAACAATGACCTTGGGTTGGTAGTCGGACCGAACCACCAATCCAAAGCATCGGTAGGCCCTGTTTGACAACCTGGGAATGAGTCTCCACGATCAACTATCTTTCTCCAGAATGACATACTGCACCTTTGACATTCATGATTTGAATTTTATATAAACGTTTATCTATCCATCTATCTCTTGTGCAGGTGTTTGAGAAGATCCCAGCACTGCTGTACTTGTATGTCCAGCGTAACCAGCTGAAAGAGGTCCCTGCAGGTCTCCCATCAAGCCTAGAACAGCTCCGCCTCGGCAGGAATCGTATTTCTAAGATCCCTGCCGGTGCCTTCAGCAAGATGGGAAACCTGACACTGCTCGACCTGTACCACAACCAGGTAAACCCCTGTTTAAAAGTAGCTTTGTGAGCATCTTATCAGACTGTGCAGTCAAGGTATGAGCACCGTTTCTAGAGCAAACATGAGTATCTGATGAATTCTCTTTCAGCTGAGTGACAGTGACCTGGGAAAGAACATATTTAAGGACCTGAAGAGCCTCATGCAGCTCAATCTGGCTCACAACATCCTGAAGAAGATGCCTGCTGGTGTACCTAACAGCCTCATACAGCTTTTCCTGGACAGGAACCGTATAGATGACATCCCAAAGCAAGTATACAGTGCACATGTTGTCACATGGCCGATGAACACACCTGTAAACACTCACCGCATGCATTATTTAACACTGGTTGTATGTCAAATTTCACAACTGTTCTTCTCACTGCTGATCAGAGACTACTTTGGTGGTTTCAACCACCTGGCATTTGTGAGGCTGAACCACAACCAACTGAGTGATAAAGGTCTTCCCAAGCTTGTGTTCAACATATCCACCCTGCTGGACCTGCAACTGTCCCACAACCAGATCGCTTCTGTTCCTCTCTTCAACGGTCACCTGGAGCACCTGCACCTGGACCACAACACCATTGAGAGTAAGTTATCTCTGCAGCAGTCTGCACCGCTTTGTGAGAGGTAGCAGAAATATATCGACATCACGTGCTATAACAAAGGTATTCAGTGCACTTGAAGCTGCACAAGTCAATATCTTTATAATGACAATAGATCAAATGACTACTTATGTGCAATGTAAAAACATCGCAGTGACAAAGCCAGAGACTTATCACCTGACTCTGCAGTTCTGCTGAGCTCCATGGAGCGTTTTAGTGTATTTCAGCTCATTGTTTTGGTTTTACGAGCCACATCATCACTGTTTTGACTTATTCTTATCGCTCTAATTAACCTCATCACAAGTAGCGGTACAAGAGCTTGGTTAAACCTACTGTACGCACCAAACAACAGATTTCTTACATTTCTCAGATGTCCAGAGACATGACTCCTAATGAAAGCTAATGTCACCTGATGCCTGATCCATGTGTGAATAGACCATCATTTACTTACATGTCACCCACGAAACATTAATATGTTTCTGTCAGCTTTTTTGAGCTCTTCTGCCCCCCAGTGGCCAAAAAATACAAATGAGGTTTAACTTTTTGTATATGCCTCATCTTGATTTATTATAAATCAATAATTGTTCAGTCTGTCAAAACATAATGAATTTATGATGATCCCGAGCTGCTGCACTGTCATACCTCTAAAGATTGTAACAGGGTTGTAATGAAACAACTGAAATAAGTGCAATACCATAAAATCGACCTCATAGTGACAAAATTCTACTGATCTCAGATGTAAATAAAGTTCATTGAAGATCTTTTTTTAACCCTTGAAGTAAGATGGACACCAACACCATCATAATGTTTCTTCATAAAAATGTCACTGAGTTACTTTTAGATTTTGCCGTAAACTTGTTCATGTTAACTTGGTAGCACTTTCTATGAAGGCCATGTCCATAATGCATTATAATGCATTCATAAGGCTTTATGAAACTCTTTACAATTATTTATAATCAACTTATTACAATGTTTATAAAGTATTATAAGTGGTGGACATGAAGCATCATAAGTTCAGCATTACTACTGCTGTATACCTCCATGCCAAAGTCACAACAGTGTTTGAAAGAAGAATCTGAATCCTGGGTTACTCAGCACACAATAATAACTAAAAGTTTATGAAATGGCATAGTGTCCTATAAAAATCAATAATACATCACAGGATGAGTTTGTGAGTTTTAAGTAAAGTGGCTGCACTGTTTTAGGTTGTTACCAGTTGTGTGATACCATAACACATTTATGAGGACTCATGAGCAGTATTTGCCACAAGTACACAAGTGTAACAAAAAATCACAATGTTTGTTAAGTCTATATTTTCCAAACCTTTTGGTTACTTAATGTAATCCCCAGTTATTTAAAGTAGCACGGTAAGGTTTTTTACTGTGGGAATTGCCTTGGAGTGACGATCTATGGAAGCTCCAATGACACCACGCCTGCCAGAGACAGACAGGTCGAGCCGTGTTGGAGGCCACGCCCCCCTACTATTACTCAGTCATGTGAATGTGCTCTTACGTTGCTCATACTCACACTATCAGTTAAAACAAACAAAAAACAAGCAAAAAAAATAAAACTATCAAAGACCTATAGTGTTAGATACACATATGTAAAAAGTAAAATAAAGAAAGGAGCATCATTGAAAGAGACGTGCATTTTGACAGCTCTAAGTTTGTTTTACTTTAAAGTAAATTAGGGATTTCAAGAGTGAAAATGTGATAAGTTATTATTATTATTATTCCAAATAACTGACCAAGGTTATGTCGTTATAATGTGCTGTGAAACCCAGACTATATCTAAAGCATTGGTAATGCTTTACTTACAATACATCATGTCGACCACTTACAAACATTTTGAGCCTTTAATCAGTTGTCATGCAGGATTAATAACATTTATATAGAGTTTCATAAGGCCTTACAAATGCATTATAATGTCTTATGAATGTGTATTATACATGACCTTCATAGAGAGCATTACAATTTAATTTCCTATTCAAGCCAGAAAACTGCTTTTCAGGCAGCTTAGTTAAGAGTATTTCCGTGTAGCAACTAAAGCTGAACAAGTTTTTGCAGAGAGGGTCACAAAGCTTTGCCTTGGGCTGACAGAGCAGGTTTTAAATCACCCTTTAGAAGTGAATCCTAATGTTAGGCGTTTCCTTAATTATTGCCTTTTATTGATTTCTCCTCGTTGTCACGTCTGTATTTGTTTTATTACTGCTCTTCTGTGTGACCCCGCTTATTTGCTGATATGATTTATGTCTTTTTGTGTCTCTTGTTTGGTTTAAAAAGTGCTTAACAAACAACAAGATTGAAGAATATAATTTGTATCATAAGCAAGTTAAGTAATCCTCTTCCACTGGCAGATTTTGTTCTTCCTTATATGAAGGAGAACAAGATTTGAGGATTAAGACATTAATGACGTTAATACGTTTTCCCGGCAGGCATCAATGGCACCCAGATCTGCCCATATAGCCTGCAGGCCGACATGAGCGATCTCAGTCAGGCGCCCAGACTAAGGTACGTCACATCATGACACAACGTGGCACTCATCAATATAAACTGGCACAGTGGCATCCTTTTGATAGGAAGTAAACAGGAACAAAATAATTATGTCAGGAATTAATGAGTATTTAATAGCAGTTATTGTTGTGATGCCACTTTAAAAACCTGCTCTGTTGCGTCAGGTACCTGCGTTTGGACGGAAATCACCTCAGCCCCCCCATTCCTCTGGATGTCATCATGTGCTTCAGACACCTCCACTCTATTGTCATTTAGAAGAACTGTGCCTTAAGGCCTGAGGTTATGCACGCACGCACACCAACCTTACACATACACACACACATACGCACAGAGTCACTGTGTGCAAACTGAATTAAAGGCAAAGCATGCTCAGTGAGAAAGGTATATCCAACAGTATACTGTGGAACTGTGTTATTGAAAGAGGGGCAAACACATGAAAAAAGTGTAAAGCTTTCATAGTTCAACTTTCACTGTTGCCAGATTCAAGACGATGTCAACTCTGAATCTACAAAGAGTGGATATAACGACCTTTAGAGTTAGGTTTTTGTTACATTTTATCAGTCATCTTTTGTTTATAGAAATGCAATGCAGAAAAAACCTAGAATGAGTAAAGCCTGAAAATACAGGTACATTGACAGACATGCTACAAATATAAAGGGTAGTTATGTTCACTAGCAGATGTGACCAGAGTAGAGCTGCCACCAAGGACAACAAGCAGAGCTGCAGATGAAGTCACAACCAGAACCAGTTTAAAACATAACTACCATGTAGTTGAAACTGTCCCAAATGTGTCTGTGATTTTCAAGGTACTGTACTCCATGTAAAAATGTCATTTTATCCTTTTTTTTCTTACTCTCCTGTATATTATTCTTCTGTATAAAGAAGCTTTGTATAAATAATGGAAAATAAAACCTTTTTTTCTTTGATCATTTGACCGTGTTTCATTTTTAAGACTTTCTCGCCACCTTCCCATCGAGTATATGCTCCACTGATAAACCTGCAGCAACCCTGCACATGTAAAACCGAGGAAAGTTTACTTATGCTTTAGAGGAGGATTTTTAACCACTGTATGTTTTTACTTGTCGTACTGGACAGTAAACAGGTATGCTGCCACAATCCCACCTGGCACCCAACATCAACATGACACTGATGATGTTTTAAAGCTCTAGTGACGTTCGAATTTCAAGTCAACATTTTGCAGACGTTAGGTTTTGGTCTCTATACCTGATGACTAAATGTCATTATTCTACATCAAGATGATGTTGGCATGAGACATTCAGGGGACACTGGAATTTGGTTACTTAACAGCACAACTTAAAACCAACAAAATATCAGTGTCACCTGTCATCAGTATTCTACCTCAAACTGACATTAGCATTAGACGTTGTTCTGGCAATGAACTTTGATCACCTGACGTCACAACCTGAGGTCAACCAAATATTAACCTCAAACAATGTTGATGGCCAGCTATTCATATACCAAAGAGAATGTCCAGGGGCGTAGCACCAAATTCTGGGTCACATGCATAAGCAGTCTCTGTGAACGCCCTGTCCTTCCTCTCTTGATCCATGTCTTTCTCATACACCTTTTGAAGTGTCTTTTACAAAGTGAGTTTATTTTCTTTCCTGTTCCTCTTTTTCTATCTTTTCTTTTCTGGAACCCCGACTTCCCTTTCTCGGTAAAGACACGATAGCACACGCTGCAGCACAATCAGTCACTCACTCGCCTCTGGCTGTGTTTAAAGACAAACCCTAGCGTAGGGTTGAACTAAACCAGTTTGCACCTTTGAGTGGTGAGAACGTCCTCAGAGAGCTTTCACTATTTTTCTTTTTTTTTTTTAATTTTCTACTCAAAGTTCAGTCTTTTAACTGATTTATTCAGCCACTTTAATGTAGTTATGGCACTGATTACTTAGAAAAACTGCAAACAAAACCTAACATTTCATTCCAGGCTTTTCGAGGCCCTCTCCCATTGGAGGCCTGGGTAATCAGTCCCACTTCACCCCCACAACAATGCCCCTGTGAATCTCAAAAATCATGACACATATGAGAAACGGGGGGAAATCTGCAACAGCAAAGAGCAACAGTGGTTACAAGATGTTCATTTGGTGCGCAGACCTAGAACTTTGAAGAAATACATGTGAGAATATCAAGAAAACATTATTAGCATTAACCAGTGGTTCCCAGCCTGCACTGGATGTCAGAGGACCTTAAGGGGGCTGCAAAATAACTTGCAGGATCATTGTACTGTACTGCAAGGCATTTTCTGTAACTTTTGAGACACTAAAAATGTGGCTTCTGAGACTTAATCACAGAAAAATGAAACATATACTTTGCATTAAAGTAGTAAAAGTGTATCATGTGAGCAGACCTATCTATGACCAGTCAGTGACATATTCACCAGCTGCTGAAGCAGTGCTGCAGAATAAGAGACTTGTGACTTGGATCATTTGAAGTTTTCCCATGTTTATAAAGCTTTGTGACGACCTCTAGTGGTTAGAAACCAGCACTGAGCATTCCTGAGCTGGGAAGCGCTGGGAGCTATTTTTAACCGCACACACTGACATGTACTTCCAATGAGGAAATCTGGAAGTTTTTCACTTCTCTATTAATACCATCAGAGATTATATTTAAATGTATTTCACATGGACACTGGTTATTCCTGTTCTCCACTGGACTTCCCTGCTCATGATTCTTTCCACTGCAGGTAAATTTTCAGCATGCATCAGAAGTTAACCTGGCCGGATAAGCAGGTAAACAGGTCCTGTTGGTGTTTCCGATCAGGACTTGTCTGACAGGAGTTAAGTCACTGCCAGTGATTTCCTCAAGGAAAACGAGTAGGGGTACGTCTTACACTGCCCTGAGGGATGTTTTATTTCCAGTATACAGTTGAACACATACAGCATTTCCATCAGAGGTCTATAAGAACCTAAAAACAAATTGTTACTGGTGCAAAACACACCCATCTTTCACCCTAAACAGTACATCAACATGCTTTAAAAGTTCATCAATGATGCAGTGAGTACTTTCTGATGATGAACACACAGCTGAATAAATTAATGCTGCAGAGGAGTGATGACACACTGAGCATCTGATGAATGATTCATTAAATAATGACATCACCGACAACAAAGGTGTTTCTTTACAACGACCACGCCACAAATGAGGGAGGAGGAAATCTTTAATCATTCCGTTTCCCTTTCTGCCAATCAGGTATTGAGACATCAGTTCCTTTAATTACAGCATGCTTCCTCCTCCTGTAAACTAATCTGTGTGCACATGAGCAGGTGCATGAGTGTGTATGTGTCTGTGCAAGCTGTGCAGTACCTGAGAAAAATCCCCCTGAGTCCACTATAAGAGGAGACAGCATGGAGGCACCAAAGCACATCACTCCCAGGACTCTTCCTCTGAGTAACACACACACAGGTGAGTCTAAACACACAGGTGGTGCTGGTCGGGGTCATGGTCGTGGGTAATAATAGGGTGAGATAATGAAAATCCCATTTCTTTTTTAGGTATATTTCATATGCTTTAAACAGTTGTATTAATTGATTAATTGCGAAATGCAGCAACATTTGAAATTTGCTGCTTTTCCATTTTTATAAATTTTCTTTTTTTCCTATTTTATTTGTATTTTTTATTTTTATAAACTTAATTGATCAAAAATATGTTAAACAGAATAATCAATAATACCTTAGATGATCCTTACCCATGTATAGTTCTCAGTAATTTCTCTGGAGAGATTTTAACAAACAAAATGTTTCTGCCAGCTCTCCCACCAGACAACAAAAATGATGAAGATGCTGCTCGGAAGCTCTCTCTGCCTGCTCCTCCTCCTCAGCTGCCTGCATGAACATGTGGAGGGCCGAGCTCTGAGCCTGAACAGCTGCTCTGTCAATGTCCACACACATGAACTGCAGACATATTACAATTCTCTACGATCAAATGCGGTGAGTTTAATACACACACATAATCATAGAAATCAAAAATTGATGGTGACATGACATGTAAACTGTTCACAGCAAACACTGTTCATGACACCTGTCAGTGGAGAGAGATTCTAACTTGTCCTTTGTGGTCTTTGCATTACAGATAGCAGGAGACAGTGAGATCGGAGTGAAACTCCTGGACAAATCATTGATTAAGCATGTTCATGTGAGTCTTTTACCATGAAGTGCAAGTCCTGTCCTCAAATGTTCTCTTAAAACCTCTGTATCTTTAAGGTTTAGCTAAACATTCACTCTGAGAACTCTTCTACAGCAGACTATAACAGAAATAGGTTTTAAGATTAATGCTGTTCACACTAAATTCCTACTCTATGCCCATATTATTTAACCTGAGAACAGTGACACCAGACAGAGTTAGCCTCCTGTCAGGTGGCAGGAGTGAAATTTAGTCATCATATTATCATGTTTTTCCAAATGATGTACAAATTTTTAGGCATTCTATCATCTTGAAATGGCTTCATAATAGAGCATATAGCTGCTGTAAATGGGGGAGCATGCCCTTAGACCCCCTGTGTTTGGGCTGAGTCTCGAATGAACACAACCTCTGCCTCCGCCCCTGGTTCTTCTGATTTTAATTTCCAGTTTCAGATTTTTAAAATTTCCCTGCCCTACACTGGCTGATAAAGGCTTAATAAACAGTATGTGAGTGTGTGAGGTGAGTGTGTGAGAGCTGCTGTATTCAGACCTTTCTATGTCTCCATCAGGCCGGTCAGACGTGTTGTTTCCTGCGTCTCGTGCTGCAATTCTATGTTGAGAGAGTGTTTGGGAACTACGCCTCCTCTCAGCCACAACAGCAACGCTGCTCCAGTGCTCTGGCAAATGCTTTTGTTACCATCAGAAGAGACATCCATAAATGTGTAAGTTAGCTGCTCATTAACTTTGATGTTCAATATTTTCTTTCAAAGTGCTTCGGTCAAAAACAGCAGTGCGTTGTATTAATAATTGTGCTTTGTTCTGTGCAGCACTGCCAATGTGAGGAGGACACACAGAGAAAGATTGACTCCCTGCATGCTGAGTTTGACAAGGTATGACGAACTCACTGTTCATGAACATTCCCACAGTGGACTGCAGAGGGTGCAATTTAATCTACTTTAAAAATGATGTCTTAGTTGGTTTTCTGTAGTAACGGGTTGTGGTTGGAGTCCAAATGTTAATAATGTATTCAGAATACTTTGATATCTTTATGTATTATGGCATATCAAAATCCCATCTGTATGAATGTTTAGGGCTAAAAAAAACGTAACACAAGATACTCCTGAAGCTCAAAGTAGTTAAAAAAAATGTCAGGTTTCTTTTCATAACAAATTTTTGAATTCTATTTTGAAAACAGTAGACTAAAGGTCATTAATAAGACCTTTGGGCTGAATATCCTGATAGGTGGACACACAAAAAGAACAGACAAAATAAATGATATGAATTACTTTTTGCCGATAAGATGCGGAGGAAAGAATCATTAGTAAGAGTTTAATAGAAGATATTAACAAAACTGGTTCTTCATAAACACTCCAGCTGCAACTTCCATTAACCAAACTCAACTCTAAGTAGACAAAGCAAAGAGAAAATCTTTCTGTGCATACATGCCCATTAATAAATACACTGTTTTCTCTCTTCTTTTCTTTCCACCGAGCAGCTCGACATAAACCAGGCTGCACAAAAGGCCGTGGGAGAACTGGACACTGTCCTGGGGTGGCTGGAGGAACAGAAAACAGACGGTTGATCGGACAGAAACTCAGTGAACTCAACAGTGCAATCCCAAAGTGCCTGCAGCTGATGAGTCCCCGATCTAACATCAAAGATGTAGCTCTTGACCTGACATTACTTGCAAGCAGAGTGAAGGTTTCTTAACTTCACTTCTGTTCCATTGTGCATTTCTTTACTTTATTTACTTGAATTAACTTAATGTTTATTTTATCCGCCAACATGTGGACCAGTTTTGTATGCAATATTTATAATTAATATGACATAAATGCATAAGTATTTATATTTATCAACAATATAAAGTTGTACTGTATGTGTGCGTCTACCAGACTGTAAGATTATTATGCAGACTAAAGAAATGGTTTCATTGCCATGTTTTTAATTTGAAAAATTGTTTAATTTAAACTTCAATAAAAAAATATTCTTATCTTCTAACTTTGAGTGGTTCTTTTCACAAAGATGTGATGTCTGCTCTGCATTACCATCTGGTGGGGATCAATAAAAATACAGTGTTTTTAGCCAACAAAATCCAGCCCAACGTCATCATCATCATCATCATCATTCGCAGCAGCAGGAGCGTGACTTGGTCAAATTGCGTCTTCACAATGAAAATGAACTTGCTGACAAGAGGCCTTCACTGAAACATCTCATCCTCTGACTTACAAGTGAGTCACCTAAAAATCAAATCAGGTTAGTTTCTGGATCATTATGAGATCGGCAAAGCAGATACACAGACATCAGTTTGTCACGCTGTCTGCTACTCAGCAAAACACAGGACAAAGTTAAACTATCTTTCTTTCTTTCTTTCTTTAAAAGTTGTTAAGTCGTCAGTTTGCTTTTTACACAGACAAGTCAGTGTTACAGTCAGACAAGCTGGAAATAACAAATACACTACATGTTGACTAGATCAGTAACACTAAACCAGTGGTGGAAGAAGTACTCCGATACTTAGGTACCAATACAACAATGTAAAAAACACAGCATCAAAAGCAAAAGTCCTGCATTCAGTGTCTAACTTTAGTAAAAGTCCATTCCAAATCAGAAATGTGACACTCAGGATCGGACAAGGTACATCATCAGCAACCTCACTCAGCTCCTTGGAGATGATCTATGTGATGCTCATGTATGTGGACGTGCCTTTACAGGTGGTAAAAGCACAAGTGCTTTTGCAGGATCAGAAAAAGTCAGCACTCTGAAACTTGTCAAAGCAAACAGGACACTCCAAGAGTCCTTCAAACGGGGGCGTCGGTAGCGTAGAGGATAGTGCTGGCACCCCATGTACAGAGGCATTGCCTCTCTGCAGCGGCCACGGGTTCGAATCCGGCTCGCGGCCCCTTGCTGCATGTCAGTCCCCATTTCACCTTCTGTCCTGTCAATAAAGCCAATAAAAATAATCTTAAAAAAACAAAAGAGTCAAATGTGTGGAAGCATCCTGGGATGTATCAGAGGAGTTATACAGCAATGTGGAAACAGCTTTCTGCATGTACTGCATGTACCATCATCTTTGTCATGTGAGCAGGACGTGAGTCATCTTTGTTATTTGCTCTCGTGCACCAGAAGGGGTGAAGTGGAGACCTGCCTACATAACAAACACAATGCATGTTTCCATAGTTACATGGATGACACGCAACTGTACATCTCTGCTGAGCCGAACGATGCTGCAGCCATTAACTTCCTCTCTATTACTACCTGTCTTTTGGCAATAAATTAATGGATGAGCAATATTTAAAGGTAAATTAAGACAAAACTGAAAACCTGCTCGTAGGCCCTAAAACAGAAAGAGATGTTCTGTTTAATGATCTGGGGAATTTAACTCCCTGGATTAATTCTGAGGTGACAAGTCTTGGGAATCCACAGCGTCATCAACTCAAACCACAACTTCATATAATTTCCATCTGAGTGGCACCATTTCCTCTGTTATTGTGAATGCATGGAATAATATAAGGTGATTTACAGCTTTTGATGCAATTTTAAACACTACTTTCTTTTGGCCCCTAACCATGTTTTATGATCTCCTGTCTGTCTGTGGAAATTTAGTGCATGAAGGCAATGTTACTGTGCTGTACATGGGACTGACACTGTCATGCTAGTACTAGTGATACTACATTTGTTGTTGTTGTTGTATTACATATAAACAATATATAAATGCAATATAATGCAATGATATTTTTCCTTGAGTCTACCTCATGGGAGGAGTAGCCCATGTGTCATGCAAGATGCTCAAACAAAATCCCCCTCATGTACGAAGCATGTTTAACCCGTTTCTTCCAGTTAGTCTCCTCCCTCAGGTATCTGTCCCAATCTGGCTATAAATTCAGACATGCAACGAGCCAAAATTCATGCACCTTTTTCTTCTGAGCTCTTCAGTAAGATTCTACCAAGAAGATTTTTACCTCTCAGAAGACTGAAAACTTCATCTACTCCCATCCACTGAGCCAGCAGCATCTCCACTCCTGAGGGCCCCACTCTTCTCTTCTCTGCCTCCAGAAGACCCATCATCTTGTCCACCAGCATGATTTAAAGTAAGTTTCTGCATCAACTCTACACAAATTACACTTTATATGGTAAAAATAAAACGCGCTGCCTCTCGAGCATGATCAGAAAATACACAGAGCCTGAAATTACCAACAATACGAGTATTGTGCAAGCCAGAAAAGACATGACATAACCAAAGTGCCTGTTTCCTTCCTCCTACCTACCACACCATGAACAGTATACTGGAGTTTTATCTGAACACGGTGCTGCCCACAGCCATGACTGGAATGACAGAGTGACATAACCAAGGTGACAGTTTGCCATTTCCCTTCCAGCCAATCTACTCCCTCTGGTATCTATATGACCTCAAATGCACTTTGCAAATCCACTCCTGAGGGCCCACTACTCCAGAAGACCCATCATCTTGTCCACCAGCATGACTCCTCGGTCTCTGCTCCTGTTCAGCTTGGTTCTCCTTTCTGTCTTCTGCACTGCCTCCACACCGATGTGCAACTACAAGTGCTGCCTTTCTGTTGAGGGCTTCCCTGTCAGACTCAGGAAGCTCAGGGAAGACTTGACACAGACCACAGACTACTGTGTGAGTAATATTCCTGTGTAGCTTTAAGCCATGCGATCCAAAGATGATGACCTGGACCATTAGTGATGGATTTATTCATCACTGGTGCAGCCCAATCAGCAGTCCTCTTTATTAAGGATTGAAATTCAATTTGATGATACTGACTTTTGAAAGCCATTTAACTTATTCCTTAAGCCGGACAAGACCTGACAGGAGACAAACACTTGTAAATCCCCATAAAATTAAAAATAATCTCTACACTGGGGATATGAAATTAGGGGATTAACAATGTGTCATATTGTCTTTGTATACTCTCGTTATGACAGACAGAAATATTATATATATATATCTGTATATATGAAGTATTTATTGCACTGAACTGAACTGTCAGTTAAATGTCACATTTGGACACGTGGACAAATATGAATCTCGTTCTGTTTTCATTCATAAACATCCAAGCTGTCATGCCTTTCAAGAAGACATGTGATTAGCTGTCACTCAGTTAAAACAAACATTCAAAACCCCAGTCCTGGTCTAGACTAAAACCATCAGAATATTCCAAACTCTTGTAGACATGAGGCAGATGGCTGACCATGACAGAAAGGGGAAGAGTTCAACGATGACTCACAGGACAGATCATAATATTGCATTAGTCAGTGGTTTCTCAACTGCAGCAGCGTGCATAACGGTGCATCACCCGATTCCTGCAAAAAAGGAAGAAAAGGAATGCTGCTGCCTACTCAATAATAATTTTTGCCCTGAGCTGTGTCTTGCAGACTGCACACAAATCCCAACCAAGGCCCTTTGCCTGTTAACTATATTTCATTCATGAGGACAAGGAAAGAGCTGGGGTGAACTCAAGGCATTAATACTTTTGAAAACTGTTAAAACCTTCATTTTAATAAATAGTGTGGTGCATTTGAGCTGCTGTAATCTGACTGACCTTTGTTTGTCTCCATCAGGACAGTCAGTCATGCTGCTTCCTGCATCTCCTGCTTTGTTTCTACGTTGAGAGAGTGCACAGCAACTGCATCTCATCTCAGCCACAGCAGCAACACCAACACTTTTGTCAAAATCAGGAGACGCATACACCAGGATTAGCAACTGAAAAAATGGACAAATGCCCCAGAGCAACAGACACTGAAGGCCACAGAAATTAGTTTTATGTGTTGATGTATTCATATATTTTTTGTTTTCATTTTTATAACACACCTGTAACATGCAACACCTGTTTATGTATTAGACACTGCAAGCTGTACTAAACTTCCACTGTTCACCAGCAATAAAAACAAAATGTATTACATTTTTTCTTTCCTACCTCCTTTAAGAATGTACTTTTAGGATATTATTTGGTTAGTTAGTCTATTAAGCTTTATTGACAAGACAGACCAGACAACAAAATGCATACAGTGTAACGCTGATTCAGTCTGTTACAACCCAGCTCTTTGGCTGCAACAATGATGGGACACGAGACCAGCACACAAACAGTTAAAAGCTTGTTTATTTTCAAAATAAAGTTTTAAAAAAACAAGTAAACGTGAATCAGTTATGTCTGCATGTGTGGAAATGTCTGTAAAACACCTGAAAGAACAGCAGCTGCACCGTGAGGGAGGAGGGATATTCTGTCGGAAGGTGGTGAGCAGTTACATCCTGAAGCTGTAACAAAAAAGAACAGGCAGGAAAACAGGCACACCTAGTGGAGCAGAGAGGTCGTCACAAGTTACACACAGTCATCACACGGGCACACACGCATACACAAACACTTCATTAAAACTGTTGCAAGTGTGACAAATATCAGCAAGAAGAACTTTAAAGTTCTTTAGAGCAACAAGTGTCTCTAACTTCAGTTTTCTTTGCAGTTTATTCCAGTAGTGGGGTGCATACTGGAAACCAACCTTCCCTAGTCCAGAGTTGGTATGGGGGACTAGGGATTATAGATATTTTGGCAGCTGAGCCTCGTGGGACACCTTTAACAACCATCTGGAGATTTGATTTGAAACCGTCAGCTGCAACCAGACATTAAATATTATAATCAACAGCATCAGAAGCCTTGGATAGATTTACAAAGAGTGCAGCACAAGTGATGACAGCTCTGCATTATTACCCTCTAGTGGTGATCAGAGAAGACACAGTGTTTCATCCAGTACAGGTGTGCAGATGTGACACGGCTAACATCAGCAGCAGCGTGATGACTGACCCTGACTCACACTTATATCGCCTCTTTTCACTTCCACACATCCAGCAGGTTGTGGCTCTCTTCACGTCTGAGCATCGGCAGGCCAAGGACTAAATGAACCGGGGTGAAAATCAATGAAACTGTGATTCATCATTCAAATTGCATTGAGAAACAGTGTTATTTTTTACTTTCACTAATTCAGCACTCAAATGTTTGAACACCATGGGAAAATATGAGCTGTCACGGCGAGCGGTGCTTACATAAGTGCGGTTAACACCCTCTCAGGTACAGATGTGAATGCATGTGCTTACGCACTTCCACCCTACATCAATACAGTATGGAGAATAAAGTGTCATGCTTTTGGAAGCATCACACTGGTGCACATCCATCAATCACTGATTGAATCAGAACGTTTACTTTAATCTGATATTGGTGAAAATGTCCAGGTCAAACTGAACTCTGTGTACAGTGGGAATTTCGAAGTTTCATCTTCTCACAAAAAGGAAGCTTGCTCAGCAGGACAGGACCACTTTAGTTTCAGGGTACAGGAACATTCATCTAATGTTGCTTGCTCAGCTCTGTGGAAAAGATAAGGTTCCTGCGGAAGTCTGCGGTTATCTATTTTAGTTTTGAAGTTCGCATTTGCATGCTATATTCTTAAATTGACACATTTCCATCACAGTTATATTGAAAGATCTCCCACAGACGCACTGTTGTTTAGATCTGCTAGGTGAAATAGGTGATATGCCAACCAGACAACAGCCCACATTCGCCATGACGGGTGAACTAAGGGGAAGTCGAAATGACTCTAGGTCTCTTTAGGTCACTCACAGGAAACATAGATGAAACTCAAAGTCACCCATTCCGTTCTACAGAATATCTTTCCACCCAGATATTAGTTGTCACGTAACACTCATTAATTCATTTCTCTGTTAGTGGTTTGGCAACACAGTGTCAGCCTGTTCATCTCACACACATTTGTCATAGTCACCTCTTTCCTTTTAGCCTTATCGATACAAGACCACTATTATTATCATTTATGCTCAGATAACAATAACAACTTGACATAAACAATAACAAAAACAGACCTCTGAAGGTCTCAATGCTACACACACTAACACACATTCGCTGTCAAACAGACGCCCGGTGTGAAAGTGAAAGAGGAATGTGGTGAATCTGTTTGTGAAGACGGATAGGTTTCCTCTAAAGGCGCAAGTACACTGCTGCAGACACCAAATATGCACACACCAATCAAGAAAATGTGACGCATAAGACGGAGAAAATGTAAAAACATAACTACAGTACATTGTGGAGCTCGTCTGGGCTGCAAAGCCCCAAGGAATGGCAGTTAAAATGAGCGCGCAAACAGCTTTCAAACAGCATCAAATCTTCAAATTATTCGATGTCATGCGGCGTTCCATTGTGATTCATGTTCCAACAGGGGGCTGAATAAACTGGATATGATATCAGCAGTCAAGTTTCAGGTAATGTGCCGCAGTATTGCTGACTGCAGATGCTGTGCACCACTTAGTGACGACATCAGAAACTGAACTGAGGAGGTAAGAGGCCGCGGCGACAAAGAGAAACTCTTACCACATCAGCACCTGATCATATCCAGAGCACACGGCGCTCTGCTGACTGTTAGCCAGCCATCAAAAAAGTGATACATGAAAGATAAGATTTTACTGTTTCAGCTTTGGCCCCGTTTCAAGGAGGTTTTCTCATCAAATTAGTTTCAGTAATATTTGCACATCAGAAAGGCACATACAGAATGAGAAAGAGCAATAAAAATAGAAAAGGTTTTCACTTTATTTTTTACCTTGGTGGTAATGAAAAATGCAAATAGAATTGACAGACATAACTGAACTATACTGTCATATGGTTTGCCTTTTTTTGGTGCTACAAATTAGAAGTTAACGATAGACAAGAAGTAGATGAGAAGTTACAGATAGATACTTCACACATTGCTGCAATTTTCACACATCAACATGATATATTCATTACTCTCATGACACCCTGAACCTGTGAACAGCTGTTGAAGATCACAGTGACCGTGCACGACAGTTTTATCAGCAGTCGCTGAAGTTACTTCTGGTATGCTGGGTTTGAGTATGAGTAGGGTGCAAGGAAAGACTAACAGCTAAAAATGAGTTATTTGAATAAGTTACTTAAATTCTTTTTTCTTCTTTTTTTTTTTTTTACTTTAAATAAAGCTAATGACTAAAACAATGCCCCAAATGAAATCCCATCGGACCGGGCAAAAACATTTCAAATGCAACTGTAACCACACAAAGTTATGAAATCACGCAGCTAAATGCATTAAGTAGACATCCACGCTCTCTCTCACACACACATGCACGCACACACACAATCAGTGACAAACTCAGAGGGGTTTCCCATAAACTGGTCGCTGCTGACTCATCTTAATTTCACACATAAATATATATATGTATATAAAATATGTACATATATTACAAGCTGCATTTGCTGCTTGATAGACAGATAAAAAAGATGTTGCATTTTAATGTGATATACCAATCTAACACAAATTATTTTAATTAAAAGTGCTCATTTTTACATTTTGAGCAATTTACACATTTACATCCATGAGCCAGCATTATCCGTTTGACTGCTGTAATTTGTATGGACGAGTACAATAACCTTGTTTTATGCATATCGTTGCACTTTATTTTATCCGATGATAGCCTACTGGGATTTCGCAATTTACAGAATTTTTCTGGAAACAACTTCCTGGCTTTTTTTTTCTTCACTCAATCTGCAACGGTTGCCATCATCAAGGTTTTAATGCTGACCTCTTGGCCAGGTCTCTCTTGAAAAAGAGATTTTAATCTGGTCAAATAAAGAAAAACTGAAAAACTGTACTGGACTAATTTCAGTTTTGTGTGTCTCTCTTATTGGCATTTCACAATTTCTTTTTGCCTTTTTAAAAATAAGTTACATACAACCAAACTACTATTTCTGGTAGTTTTACTAAACTGTCACAATTTTTTAAAGGCAGAGTTGACACAAGACTATTTCACATGCATGTCAACTAAAATCTTTGAGTTAAAATTACCCAGAAAAACAAATAAAGAAAGAAATAACCCTAACTGTTTCATGCTCATTTCTTTCTGTTTCTCATTGTGCTTGTGTAGATAATGTTATTTCATGGTCGAATGTGTTTTAATGCAACATATTCCAGTTGGCTTCTTTTTAATGTGAAGTGAGAGGGCCGGTGCAATTCAAAGTGTCTGTCTGAATAAGACCACGCTACTACCCGGCCACAATCATGAATTTGTTTGAAAATGTTTATTCACAGGAGAATATAAAGATTTAGTTAGTTAGTTAGTTAGTTAGTTAGTTAGTTAGTTAGTTTGTTAGTTTGTTAGTTAGTTAGTTAGTTAGTTTAAGGTGGGTTCATGGTTAGGGCCAGTCACACTAAGTCAGCCAGTTAGTTAGTTAGTTAGTTAGTTAGTATAGAGTGGGTTCATGGTTAGAATCAACGTTACAAGTTAGTTAGTTAGTTAGTTAGTTAGTTAGTTAGTTAGTTAGTTAGTTAGTTAGTTAGTTAGTTGGTAGGTATGCATTGAGTCCATGGTAAGGGTTAGTTAGTTAGTTAGTTAGTTAGTTAGTTAGTTAGTTAGTTAGTTGGTTGGTTGGTAGGTATGCATTGAGTCCATGGTAAGGGTTAGTTAGTTAGTTAGTTAGTTAGTTAGTTAGTTAGTAAATATAGAGTGGGTTCATGGTTAGAGTCAATGTTACAAGTTAGTTAGTTAGTTAGTTAGTTAGTAAGTAAGTACAAAGTGGGTTCATGGTTAGGGTCAACGTTACAAGTTAGTTAGTTAGTTAGTTGGTATGCATTGAGTCCATGGTAAGGGTCAGTTAAAAGTTTGTTAGCTAGTTAGTTAGTTAGTTAGTTAGTTAGTTAGTCTACATTGGGTTCATGGTTAGGATCAGTAATAGTTAGTACATCAGTTGGTTGGTTGGTCAGTTGGTCGGTCAGCTAGTTACTTAGATAGTTGGTTGGTTAGTTAGTATAAGGCGGGTTCATGGTCAGGGCCAATAATAGTAAGTCAGTATTTCAGTCAGTCAGTCAGTCAGTCAGTCAGTCAGTCAGTCAGTCAGTCAGTTAGTTAGTTAGTTAGTTAGTTAGTTAGTTGGTATAGGGTGGGTTCATGGTTAGGGCCAGTAATTGTGAGTAAGTCAGTTGGTCGGTTGGTAGGTTGGTCAATTAGTTAGTTAGTTAGTACAAAGTGGGTTTGTGGTTAGGGTCAACGTTACAAGTTAGTTAGTTGGTATACATTGAGTCCATGGTAAGGGTCAGTTAATAGTTAGTTAGTTAGTTAGTTAGTTAGTTAGTACAAAGTGGGTTTGTGGTTAGGGTCAACGTTACAAGTTAGTTAGTTGGTATACATTGAGTCCATGGTAAGGGTCAGTTAATAGTTAGTTAGTTAGTTAGTTAGTTAGTTAGTTAGTTAGTTAGTTAGTTAGTTAGTTAGTTAGTTAGTTAGTACAAAGTGGGTTTGTGGTTAGGGTCAACGTTACAAGTTAGTTACTTAGTTAGTTAGTTAGTTAGTTAGTTGGTATACATTGAGTCCATGGTAAGTGTCAGTTAATAGGTTGTTAGCTAGTTTGTTAGCTAGTTAGTTAGTTAGTTAGTTAATCATGTTGGTATAATAATCTATTTTGTTAAAATATTCAGAGTTGTGACATTTGATTTCACATGTTAAATGTCTCTTTTCACATGTGAAATTGACTTTGGACATGTTAACGTTCATATTCACCTTGCATTGTCTCTTATCAAATGTTGAGAAGTTTAAGCAGAAACATTCAGTTTCCAAATGTAAAATTTAGTGTCACATGTTAAATCACAACATCACATGTAAAATGATTCACTTTACATGGTTTTCCATTTGTGACAGATTGCATTTCATCAATGTGCACTAATGCTGTAGTATTTTCCACATTTTTCTGTGCTGGCTGAATTGTACTCACTGTATCAGACATGACGATTTTATTATTTAACTGTATTTAAAGCACAGTGTGTAATCTACCGCAACACAGGCTTCATCCAGTACATAACCTATAACCTGACCCGTGACAAATCACCCTGAAGGGTATTTGCACAGATTGTGAAGTCTTAACCATGCACAGATAATCACCAGGAATGATTTTTTTCTCAAAATACCAGTGTTGCCCAACATAAAGTGGTTCCAGTGTAAACTGGACAGACGCGTTAGTTGTGGATTAATGGGCATTCCATACAAAAGAAAAAGTACTAAGGGGAAAACACCCCTCACACTGCCACCACAAAGAGTCCCGAAATACTTCTAGTTTCTCTTTTTATAAATATATACATTTGCCCATGCATATCAAACCTCACCAAAGACTGCCATGACCTCAATCATATACACTGAGCAGAAAGCAAAGCCCAGTAGATGTCACCTGTCTTCAGTCTTGTCGGTCTTATTACGCATGTCTGACTTATAGAGGGAATCCACAGCGTCATCAACTCAAACCACAACTTAATATCATTTCCATCTGAGTGGCACCATTTCCTCTGTTGTTGTGAATGCATGGAATAATATAAGGTGATTTACAGCTTTTGATGCAATTTTAAACACTACTTTTTTTGGCCCCTAACCATGTTTTATGATCTCCTGTCTGTCTGTGGAAATTTAGTGCATAAAGGCAATGTTACTGTGCTGGACATGGGACTGACACTGTCATGCTAGTACTAGTGATACTACACTGGTGATGATAGTTAAGAGTAAAATAGAAAACATATAATAATAATTATTGTATTATTATAATAATCATCATTATTGTTGTTGTTGTTGTTGTTGTTGTATTACATACAAAAAATAATATATACATGCAATATAATGCAATGATATGATATGATAACATGACTAATGATAAAAGAAAATGATGTCATATCAAAATTCCAAAAACTGCTATGTCAGATTTTTTCCTTGAGAGTTCAAGATCTTGAGGTCTATCAGTAGTATCAGCCTACCTCATGGGAGGAGTAGCCCATGTGTCATGCAAGATGCTCAAACAAAATCCCCCTCATGTACGAAGCATGTTTAACCCGTTGCTTCCAGTTAGTCTCCTCCCTCAGGTATCTGTCCCAATCTGGCTATAAATTCAGACATGCAACGAGCCAAAATTCATGCACCTTTTTCTTCTGAGCTCTTCAGTAAGATTCTACCAAGAAGATTTTTACCTCTCAGAAGACTGAAAACTTCATCTACTCCCATCCACTGAGCCAGCAGCATCTCCACTCCTGAGGGCCCCACTCTTCTCTTCTCTGCCTCCAGTAGACCCATCATCTTGTCCACCAGCATGACTCCTCGGTCTCTGCTCCTGTCCCTCCTGGTTCTTCTGTCTTTCTACAGCACTGCCTGGTGCATCCCAATGTGCAACAACCATTGCTGTCGATTCGTGGAGGGTTTCCCTGTCCGGCTAAAGAAGCTCAGAGAGGACTATTCACAGATCAGAGACTACTATGTGAGTATGAGCAAGACATTGACTCTGAAGCTATCTTGATAGGTTGTGCAGCATCATTTGGATGGATCCAGCGCCCATGTGGCCATGTAGTGCTGTGGGTCTCCAGGTGATGCTGCACTTTCTCACCTCTGTCTGCCTCCTCTGCTGCTGCTGCTGCTGCTGACTCTGTCACTGAACACGAGCCTGTTTCTGTTTACAGGAAGCAAACGACGACTTGGACACAGCGCTGCTAGACGAGAGCGTGGAGGAGTCCTTTAAAGTAAGTTTCTGCATCAACTCTCCACAAACTTCATTTAATATGGTAACATAAAACGCGCTGCCTTTCGAGCATGATCAGAAAATACACAGAGCCTAAACTGATCGACGATACGAGCATCGTGCAAGCCAAAGAAAGAGTTAAACGACATGACATAACCAAGGTGATTGTTTCCTCCCTCCCTCAGAGCCCGTTTGCCTGCCACGCTATGAACAGCATACTGGAGTTTTATCTGAACACGGTGCTGCCCACAGCCATGACCGGAGTGACGGAGAATACCAGGGATCTAAAGCCGTACATGGAGTCCATACAGCAGATCTTCGACGAGCTCAAGAGTGAGGTCACCAAATGTGTGAGTATCTGACACACGTGTCACTCCTACCCGAAAATAAAGATGTAAATACGCAGCGAGGGCGCGCTGCCGACAGCTCCGATGTAGTTTCCAGTGCGCAATGCGCAGCAGTATGTTTGTGTAAGAAGGCTACTTATTCAGCAGCAGAGGTTAAAAAGACCTCTAAGCCCCAGCATTAGAAATGTAACATACAGATCCTTAAGTTACTGCACTTCACTGAATGGTCACATTTGGACACGTGGACTATTAGGGCAAAGTGTTACTGATAAAACACATGTTTAGGTTTCTCTTGTCATTCATAAATAACAAAGCTGTCATGGCTTTCAGGAAGACACGATTAGCTGTCTCCCAGCTGAAAGTCTAGTCCCTGTCTGCTGCAGCCAAACATCCAAACCCACAGTCCTGCTTTAGACTACATCCAAAAACCATCAAAATATTCCCTGCACTTGACAGAAAGAGGAAGAGCGGCTCTCAGAACAGGACAGGTCATATTATTGCATTAGTCAGTGATTCCTCAACTGCAGCAACCTCTGTGTCTGTTGGGAGGGGCTGTCTAATGAAAGTTGGTAACCCCTGTGGTAACACTGTCTTTCTGTTATTCCTCTTACAGAGAAATTACTTCTCCTGCAAGAAACAGTTTCAAATCGAAAACCTAAACTCTACTTACACTCAGGTGAGTGTCGAAGTGTCACCTTTAATCGTGGAAATACGGTTTTCATGCCTGTGTTTTGACGGATGATTTTAATAGAGTGAACTTTGTGTTTGTCCACAGATGGAGAGTAAAGGTTTATTTAAGGCCATGGGCGACCTGGATGTGCTGTTTAACTACATTGAGGTGTATCTGGCTTCTAAACGGCAAAGACACACAGTGGCCACTGCTTGAAGACCTGCTGACCTGAATTCAATTAAACTGTGACTTTGTCCACGTCAGAAATAAGAGGGGACAGACATTGACTCTTGAAATCCGTTACTGTCAGTCGTATGAGTGTTGTTAATGAGTGTTGTTGCTGCCTGCTGAACTGATGTCTTTATTATTGTGAGACTTCTGTTTTGTCCTGAGGACAAGCTTATGTTTGAAGACCATATTGTGTCTTCCACACATGAAGATACAACCAAAACAGTTGCTTTGAAGCTGTGATATTTATTTGTCATATATTTTATGTATTTTTGTATTTATTATGACTATTTTTACACTGTTAAAGAGGAATAAATGACTTGTCTATAAAGAATGAATCTTTTGATTTTATTTCACAACATGATACTGCTGCTGTCATGCCATATATTAGGAATGGGTAACTGGTAGAGCACTAAAAACATCACATCCTGCAGTTCTGCAGTCTATATGTGGGGAACCACTCGAGTGTAAACTCAACAGGCCTATGCACTAACCTCAAACGTGACCCACATATACATCACTTACCAGCAGAAGCCCTGCTATATCTTAATTTACCGTAACTGTAACTAGCCAGCCTCACCCTCATGGCATATGCACAGTTGCACAAAAACGACAAGTGCATACGAAAGCGGTCTCGCTCAGTCACACACAGACACATATAAAACAGAAGTAACACACACAGTGAAATAGAGCAGCCCTGCATTAAAAATGTTGCTTTTTTTCCTGTGCTGATCAGTCAGTACATCAGCCACAGAGGGTAGCTGTAGATTTTATTTTATCAGCTACACCACAATACACTGATACCTGAGCAATAAAATCATTTTTAAGGGCATGAAAACATACTCAGGTAGTAACATTTGAACGTACGTACGTGCACTCCTCTGACTGCAGAGTCACATAAGGTTCCTGACTTGACTCAGGCTTCTGCACTGAAACTACTCTAAGACATTTCAGCCGTAACTAGCTCAGTCAACGTGGGATGATCTGAATAGTATCATTCCAGCAATGACAGTACCTTATGCAAAGATATCATTCACAACAATTGTGTGATAGAGCGTGACCATTTTATTTGGACCAACGTTAATGACAGTTTGCTGAAGGATGAATCATGTTAGTCAGCGTTATGCTCAAAAGTGTTAATTCAGACTTCTTTCTCCTTAAAACCAGTGTTTACGTTTTCAGTCTCCTATCTGTAAACATGCTAGTTAAGATCATTCCTGGCTGTTATGTAATGACTGGATATGTCTGTGCAGAGAGCAATAGTTTCGAAGCGAGGTGAGAAAAAACAGAGACCATCAGTTACGGGTTATTTCACAGTGTTGGGACTTCAAGCAAAATGCCAAATCACGATTTTGACTGATTATGATTGAAGGTTGAAAATGGCTACTTTTATTGACACACACCACTTTGCCCTTAATAGCTAAGATATCCTACATCACAACAACAACAAAGTCGTGAGATCAAACTGCACTGCCTTCCACATCATAAAAAACAAATGATTCTGAAAAGAGAAAAACAGGAGACACCCTCACCTGCTTTTCCAACATGTAGTTTTCCTTCCTCCTGAACCGTCCATCATGAAGAGGAGGGCGATGCAATAACATTTCAGTAAGACGATAAGGCTGCACATTTTTATAGTCTCTCCCAGAAGGCATCTGTGAACCTGGTTGTTCACGTGAAAAGTGTCAGAAATAGTTTTGTCAAAAAGGGGGAAAAAAAAAAAAACAGCCAGATGGAGAAGTTCACACCCTGGTTCCTTTCTCAGCTGGCCTCAATGTCAGATATCTGGTTTTAAGAAAGTTACAGAAATGGTCGTACGCAGCCCACCCTCTAATCTGACGTGTGAAAGGTGCAGTAGGGGTGAGATTTTCAAAGCTCGTATTGCATGTTAGCCCTCCCTTTATTCTGAACCCCCCACACAGCCATTAATGTTTGTATAGGTCCTTCTTATGATGCTGTGCGCTTGTGAATTTCTTTAAAAGTGTGATAAAAAAAAAGTGCAAAAGTGTTTTCATTGTACACGTTTTAGTAGAGGTGGTGATTTTGTGTATTTCAACAGTTGTGAGCACATATAATTTACAAAAGTCTATTTGGAAATAATCAAGATAGATGTGAGACATCGAAAACACCCACGAGACGAAAATGAGACAGAAAATTGCAAAAGTTGTCAAGACATCCGCTCTGAGTCATTATTCCGAATCACCAAGGTCCATAATGTTTGTGGTGAATTCTTGTGCGCACACCTGATGAGTCAAGCACAAGATTAGCTTGTTCCAAAACAGAGATGCTAAAGAAACATACTGACGTTGAAAACTGACACACTCTTTGCCACATGTGACGCTATTATTAAAAAAATATAAAATATCCACCCATCACACTTGAAAGAGGGTATTGCATCATCAGTCATAGATGGATGATACATTACGGATATACCATATCATGGCATGATGTATCACAGTATGCCCCATAATAGGTGATAAATGTCTGCTCTTCCTTACGTCTTTTCTGTGTCTTTCACTGGAAAAGAAGTGTAATGTGTAAGTTCTCCCACTCTGGCCACTTCCTGAATTTGGAGATGACCATATCAGGTTACATTTTTTAAAAAGCACACATGATGTAAGAACCAGACCGTCACAAATCTGCATTGTGAGTAGTGCTTTTGAAGTAGCTTATTGGCGGATATAAAGTCTAATTATGTACTGTATGTGAGTAGCAGCACAGTGATGCGGTACGGCAGTGGTTAGCATCATGTCGACTCACAGCAACAGGGCTTCGGGTTCAAACCTGCCTCCTGGCTTTGCCCCCTCTCCCTGTGTCAGCATGGGTTTTCTCTGGGCTCTCCAGCTTCCTCCTATCCAAGTCCAAAACATGCAGGTTAGCTTGACTCTAAATGGCCATTGTGTGTGTGTGTTTGTACTTGTACATGCTACGAACTGAGGACCAAAAACATATTTTTGCAACAGAGGACATTTTTGGAACACAAGGACATTTTGGCTGCTCCTCACTTCTTCAAAGGCCTGTTTTAGGGTTAAGACTTATTTTTAGGGTTCAGGTTAGAATTAGGTTTGGTTAGCATTAGGCTAAGTATTGGGGTCAGGCATTTAGTTGTGGTGATTAAGGTTAGGGTTAGGGACTAGGGAATGCATTATGTCAAAGGAGGTCCTCACGAAGACAGAAGTATAAGAATGGATGTGTGTGTACACACCCGGGAGTTAGGGTATAACTCCTCCCGGTCACTTAGCGCATATTTTCCCGGGAATTATACCCGAACTCCTGGGAAAGTATGTGGTAAGTGACTGGGAGGAATTATGCTCGAACTCCTGGGAAAGTATGTGGTAAGTGACTGGGAGGAATTATGCTCTAACTCCTGGGAAAGTGTGTGGTAAGTGACTGGGAGGAATTATGCTTTAACTCCTGGGAAAGTACATGTAAACTCCCGGGAAAATGGGCGAGAGGTACACTCTAAAACACAGGCTGTCTTATGAAGTGTTACCCAGTTTATATACATATTATATACGTTTCCCACACCTTTTCTTAAAAGAAAATGAAGAATGTGTTCCAAAAGCGAAGAAACAGTAAAAAAAGAGAAAAAAAGAGGCGACCACAGTTACCACAACACATACCTTTAGCTGTACTTGACAGTAAAAACAAACTGATTTCCTGCATGTGAAAGATTAGCAACTTTTGTTGTATATGTAAAACTGAACATGAAACAGCTTTCAGAACCTTGTTAAGGTTTCTTACTTAAAGGTAACGTGGGGTGTCTCGCTATTACTACATGTCTGGGGCAGGTCATTGAGCCCCGTCTTGTCTGAGAGGATGTATGTTTGTGTGTCAGAATCAAGATGGCATGTCACTTCAAAGAACTTCACCTCAGCTGGGAAGTCTACGTCCTCCACACTTCCCCACATCTTTAAAAGGGTGTACATAGTAATGACATACGGTGAGGCCAACACACTAACGTCACTTTCCAACCTGGAAAACTGATGTAGATCTTGTTTTTAAATTTGTTAAATGATCTCATCATCTCTCACCTTCGATGATGTAAATCCTCTGATGTTAAAATCAAAAATACAGTTTCCTTCTCAATTGTAGTGCTATTTTTCCATCTACCGGTGCTCACCTTGCACCACCAAGTAAGCACATGCTTTCTTCTGCGTGGTTGGCAGGTGTAGTTTGGTAGAAATAAAATAGTTCCTACATGAGACTGCTCACAAGGTCTATGTATTATCTTGAGTAACTGGGTCATGCTCTCTGGGAAGAGACATCACTGTTGAGTTTTTCAATTTATTTATTTTTTAATCATTGAGCAGCACACGCCAAGTGGCATCTTGTTCCGTTATGTTTAAGAGAAGGCAGACATCTGTACGGCTGATATCTCCAACACTCTGCAACTCACACCAAAACAATCTAGATTGATAAACAGCACTACAGGTAAGAGGAAAATATGTATTTTGGGTTTTGCTTTGAATGGTCCCTTTTAACTGTTTATAAGATGGTTTGGTGGTTGCATCAGAAGCTAAATACAGACAGTATGCACCGCTTACCTTCCTGACTTTAACCAACCTATGACTGGCTGAACTTCATGTATTGTTTCCCACCTATCACGTGACAAAATAGTGAGGCATGCCCTCCCCCTTTTTGTTAAAAGTGTGCTGGGCGGGTGGGTGTCCTGCGGTTAGTTGTAGACGGGGCTAAGGGGTAGAACCTCCACAGGACTACCATCATAAGGGACTCCCCTGAAGCCTCATTTAACCCCTTCTCACTTACCTGAGAGAAAGAGATGACTGTAGGTTTCATCACACTCAAAGCTGGAAGTGTGCCTACGACTGCCTTGCACCTGAAGAGAAATAATCTTGTGCATTAGCGGGAAGCTGCTCTAAAACACCCCAGTGTTGGCAAATGTCTGTGTTGACTCAATGCCACCGCACTGTTTTGCTACGCAAATGTGTATATTCCAGGAGTCACTCATGCTAGCAAGTATGATACATGACGCCTGTCACAAGTTGAGTCTGTTGACTCCGTCTAAAAGCCACAAATCCCAAGTCGGCTACTCATAGCTGGAGACGTTAATGAGAAGAAAAATTATCTAAATGTTGAGGCAGAAGTCACATATGGAGAAAATATTTAAATTTTATAGTCAATTAATAAACAACTGGACCAACAACTCAGAACAGGTAACACACACTACAACATGTAGACAAGTTGGCTATCCTGAACTAGTGTTTACAAGAAGCATTAAAACTTGAAATGTTGTATTGCCTTGGATTTAACTGTTAAAAAATATTAGTGTTGGGGGGGGGGGGGTGTAATGAAGGAGACTACATGCTTAAATTACAATTACAAGTTTCTGACATTTTTTTTCTGCTTTTGTTTTTTAATAGAAAAAGACTTTACTTATCACCAATCAAATTATTACATGCTTTACAGGACCATGTGCTACTGAAGACCTGTACTTATTTCTTTTCTGAATTAAATTCAGAGTAGAATGTTCTACTTTTCTCACACAAAGTTATTTTGTATGCAAAAATGGAGATTAGAGAGCAGGTTTGTGTTTTGTGTGTTTTTTAATACAAAGCTGAAGCAGACAAAAGTACGGCAGGTGGAGCTGAACAGACTCAATGACAGGAAAAAAACAACAGACACATCTGTGCTTCCACTACAAAAAAAAATGTGTCGAGAGGGATGGAAAAAAACAGGAGAAACATTGTCACAAACATTCAATGAACACTTTTTTACAGTGAGAGATTTGTAGGTGCGATGTGACAGGTAATGTGGATGTGATTTTACAAAGTGAAGTGGACCAAACCAACAAAAATTAACAATCACTTCCAATGATCCCCAAGTGAGCTGGAAGCGTGCTGTTGGGTTAACAAGAACACCGAAGACACACCGACCATCACACCATGTCTGAATGTGATGACAGCTTGCTGGTGGTATTTGTCAGACATTCTGCTCTGGGACGAGGGACAGCTCTAGTACTTTCTACTTCCTATTAATCCTCCAGGAAGTGTCGGAGAATACTGGCATTGTATCAGATACGTCCCACTGAGCCTCCTGACTTTTGAGCTGGTGTAACCAACAGTAACTCTAAGTGATCTTTTCAGAGAGACCTCTGGAGTGCACCCAGTCTGTCTGGACCGTGTATTCCCTACAGGGCACGCTGCTGCTACTGCTTACATGAACACACACAAACGCTTCCTATTGTCGCCCAACATCTCTCCAACACATTTGCAAACAGAAATCAACACTAAGGAAAAGGTCCTAGTAGTACTTCAAGCTGACAAACACATCTGCATAGCATTAACCTGAAATATAATCTGGCAATGTTATAAATTGGGAAGCATAACATTGATAAAAGCCTGAACCAAATGGTAGGCAGGGGTTAAAAGTCATTTGCTGCTTTAGCAACACTCAGTAAGGCCTATGCTAATATGTTCATAAAATCCATGAAAAAATACAGTATCAGTTGGCTCCTACTCTCCTAAGAGCTACATGCGGGAGAAAGGTCGAGCCAGTTCCTGTTCTTAAACGTGGCGGCCTTCTCTGCCCTATAAACTATGTACCTGAAAAAACAAGCGTAGATTAAGGTAGGAGAGAGGGGCCACGAGTGAGGTGCTCTGTCAGAATGGCACATGGCCCTTGTGAGTGCATAGGCCTCTGTTCGACATTCACAAAGACAAACTGAACCTGACAGACACTCCCACTTCAAGTCCCAGAAATGGGCGACTATTTCCAGCTAATTCCGACAGTCAGGGACAGAGTCCTTACATTCCACTTGTCAGTTCAAAATACATCTGCTTACTTTGCATGTACGTAAAAGAAACCTTCCCTTGCTTTTATTTTTGGGATTTAGCCATTTGATTTAACATTCACAGGTTTGGGGCAAGAGCTAGAACAGGGCTGCGGGGTGAGAGAGAACTACTGCTAATGCTAAGGCTTCATGTCCTATTCCAACATCCAAGCCCCTCTGAGTACACAACCTGATGTTTGGGAAAGGAGAGGAGAGAGATCTCACCGATTCCCTCTCCTCTCCTTTTCTATAATTCATAATCTCTTCACTGGTGTAAAAACACAGATCGACATCCCCACTGCCAGAGCAGAGTGGTGGGTTTGTTAAAATGGTAGAGTAATAAAAACAAACACTCCTACAAAACATTAGATTTGCCATGAAAAATAAAACACTGAGAAAATCCATGCAACGCGACTCACGTGTCGACAAATTATTGCTTCCTTTTTACAACCTGTGTTTGTATGTGCATGCATGCGTGTATCTTTCAGTGGGCAGCAGACTGTGGGTCCGCCATGGGGTTATTGGCTTTCTTCCTCCGTTTCTGTAGCAGTGGATTGGTCGAGTCCTCAATGGTCTTGATCTTGATTTGCTCATAGTCGACCCTCATCGTTGCCAAGGCACTGGTCATTTCCTCCTGAAAAACGACCAAAAAAATCTCATCAGGTCACTTGCTTGCCAAACCACACCCTGCAGTTTTTGTAGACATCATAACGTCTGTCCAGTGTGACGCTGCTGTTTTTGAATTATGAAGCTTTACAACTTAAACATCCTCTGACACTTCTTCAGGGAAACTACAGATGAAAAAAAAAAGATAAAACACCAGCCGCCAGATCTGTTTAAGGCTAAGTAACTCTATCAAACAGTACATCAAGCAACCAACCAGCATGGGGTAAACATCCATTGTTTTACATCAGCTGTTACACAGGTGTTTTTACAGGTGAAAGTGTTATGCACAGCGAAGCAACAAGTGCAGCCATCATTAACTCTGCACCTCTCCGTTTCTCCTCCACTCCACCCCATGCCCACTGCGAAACACCACACACTATAAAATAAACGACAGCAAAATGCTGTATGAGACTGTTTCTTTATGTTTTTACAAAGTTATGAGCACCAGTTTCAGCTCAGTGTAAGAGTCTCTTGTGTTCTACTTCAGGTGCATGGTGTTTGACTGTAGGCGGAGTAAAGGCGAACAGCCGCGGAGAGCCAACAATAGAAATGTAATTTGTGCAAAAGATGTACAGACGATGAAGATGAACACTCAAAAGGAATAGTTCATTCAGGTAGGCTAACAAAGGCCACACTGAAGCAACAAACACTTGAGAATAGGGAAATTCCATGAGACAGCGACAAGGCCAAAAAGATTTAAGAGAGGGTTTGTTATTTTGTAAAAAATAAAAATTAAATTAAAAAAGGTACATTTAATTTGCAGTAAAAAATGAGGTATCCTTCTTGACACACATTTTACAAACAACGTAGACAATAGAAAAAAAATGACAGACATACTCAATAATAAATAAATGAATAAATAGAGTTGCTTCTGTAGCATCCGTACATTGTATATTCATTCATTGTTATTCTACACCTTGAGGCTATAAACCGCTCCCCAGAAGGAAGAAGCTGAAATTAAGTGTGCTAACGGTGAGAGCTGTCATTTAAAATCAAGCCTGATATTCACTGTAACTGTCTGGTGTACAAGGAACACTGGGCCAAGCTGTGACTCATCAGTCAGCCTGCTAAACTATTTAAATTTTTGACTCAGAGTGTTTCTGATTTTTAAAGATAGGTTTCCAAACCATGTTACCAAAGAAAAAGATAAGACGGATTTCATGAGAGCATGAGACAGCAGTCTGATGAAAGACTCAACAGGCTGATTAAGAAGGCTAGCTCTATCCTGGGATGCTCCCTCAACCTAGTGGAGGTGATGGGAGAAATGAGAAGGAAAGCCAAGCTATCATCCCCTATGGACAACACGTCTCTCTCCAAACCCATGCAGGGCACTCTGACAGCACTGGGCAGCTATAAATGTGGAAATGGGGCAGAGAAACAGACATCTCACCTTAACATCCTCCCATGCGTCCTTCTCCTCCTTAAGCACCCGGCTAGTGTGAAGTGGGGTCTGGGGAACTTCCATCGATTGCTGTAGGAAGACACACAGAACCACATTCAAATCTTACATCACCGGAGGGATGTCAGCCAGAGCAATCGAGTTGAAAAGATGGTACGAAAGGGAGCTAGAACAAAAGCATGATAGAGTTTGTGCTTACATTGATCCATGGATGATTCATGAACTCTGTGATGGTCATCCTTTGTGTTGGCTCAGTCTTAAGGAGAGTCCTAATCAGCTGTTTAGCTGCAGAAACAAGTATTAGTTACATCATTAAAAAGGAAAGGGGTTAAAAAGGTTAAGTCACATACAAAGAGTCAAGTACCTGTAACACTGAAACTTAAAACCACAAAGCATAAATCCCTCTATATATGCCATTTGTTAGATTGTATCCTCATCCATCTATCTATCTATCTATCTATCTATCTATCTATCTATCTATCTATCTATCTATCTATCTATCTATCTATCTATCTATCTATCTATCTACCTACCTACCTACCTACCTACCTACCTCAGAACCCCCAAAATATAAGCAATTGCACCCAGAGGCTACATTGCTATCAGATAGGGCAGATGAATTCCAAGATTGTGATATTATATTTTAGTGGAGGCAGCCAGATAGTTAATCCTTTTATGGACTGAGATATTACACTGTCTGTTTTACTGTTGATGGTGTAATCTTGAAGAATTGAGAAATCATTTTCTGAAAAAGGAAAGAGCACAGATCAACAGTAAAGATGGTGGTGGTTTTAGACGAGTTTATTACAGTAAGTACAACCCATCTGGCTCTTTGCTCTTCCACACATATGACCATCCACCCCTCTGTCAGAGGATGAGGTCTGTGTGTGACAAACCATAACGTTAAGTTCTCTTTTCTTTCTAAAAGCTTTGCATTACTCAGGAAATAAGACATCACTTTCTAATGTAGTGAATGTGACTGGTGGTTGCAAATGGGACGTGAAACACCTGCATCAGTTTCAATTTCTTTCTTCAAGACTTTAGACCAAAGCCTTGTGAGCTTGTGAAACACTAACATCATCATGAAATGTTATTATGACTTGTATATAACTTTTTTATGTAACATACAGCAGGTGCTCCTATTTGAAAGAGAAAGAAGAGAAACACAAACAGAAAAATAAATGTTGCCTGACCTTCCTCTGATACTTCAGACCACTCAGGGTTGGGAAACTCATATTGGCCCATCCTGATCCTCCTCTTCATCCCAGGAGAGATGGCTAGGCCATGGTTTGAATAAAATGGAGGATATCCACACAACCTGTTGATAGTTTAAAATAAATATATTAGTTATTACACCAATTAAATAATAAATTTATGTGACAAAGAGTTGAGAAATATTGCAAAAAACAGACTTACAGGATATACATAATGACACCCAACGACCACATGTCACATGACTTGTCATATTTCTCTGGGCCCAGGACCTCCGGGGCTGCAGACAGACAGGTGTGAATAAAGGGGAAAGCAAAGGACAAAAGGCAGAGAAATGTGCTATGTATCATTTCAACTATAAATCGATGAGCACAACATGGGGTGAATATGAGAGTGAACACAGAAACAGATCCTTACCAACATAGTAGGGTGTGTAGCAGGGAGTAGCTAAAGAGTTGTGTGAAGTGGTCTCCTTGGCAAAGCCAAAGTCTGTAAGTTTGAGCAAGGCATTGGGCCTCTTCGAGGAATACAGTAAATTCTCTGGCTGCAGGTAGGATTCCGGAAACCAGGCGGAAGAAAAATAAGAGTTATGATGTTAGTTAAGGCGGCTACGGAGGTCATCCTTGAAAACCTCCTCTCAGATTGCTGGAATTTCTCAGTAAATAGCTAAGAATTTCTCAAGTGAGAGAACATAAAGTTATGATTCATACCTTGACGTCTCTGTGTGCAATGTTGATTGCATGCAGGAACTGAATGGCCTCTCCTATGCTCTTCATGATGTCAGATGCCTCTGAAGTAAACAGACAAAAAGCCCTTTTAACGAGATTACAGGTGAGTTGAGTGTAGCATTAAACCATAACTACATCTATCAACATTTAGGGTATACTGTGACATAAACAACATGTTTTTTATGGTGATCTCTGTGTCTCTGGGGGCTGCTTTAGAATCTGCTGTTCTTACACGAACCAACGCCGTCGTTAGCGTCTTTGCTCAACCAAAAGGAATTATTCTGCTGCACTGAATTTCAGCATGGGCAGTTTATGCTGGATGCTGCTGCCAGCTACAAACCAGAGAGAGCCTGTGTATGCATTGATATGCATTTAAGTATTACTTCTCACATAGAAAGAGGTGTGCTGGAGACTACAGTTGGACTATTGGACAAAAATTCTGATGACTGGCCGAGTACATCACTGAGTTTTTGGTCATTTTATTTCGCCTCTGCCTCCGAAGAATGATTGAGTGCCACTGCTGCCGTCACCTGAGAGACAGTGGCAAAATGCAGCATGTGGAGCATTTCACATCTTACTCTGTGAGTTAAAGGTTTTATTTCAACCAAACGTTTGTGTAAAAGTGTAAAGTTTGAATGATGTGCTTGAATATATCTGTTAACACTGGTTGTTCGGTTAACTGTGGCCGGAAAATCACCCGAGACCCTCTTCACAAAACTAAAGTGGGAAGGGAAAAAACCCCAGAAACAAAACAAGGCCAGCAGGGCTAACGGGGCAGATGATGTTGACACTATATTGTTTTCAATTTATGTCGTTTTCTAGTGAGGTTGAGAGCACTAGTGTTATAAAATTTATGCTGTTTTTTTTTCCAGTGTTCAGTCAAGTAGGATATTTCAGAAGCCTTTACTTTTTGAAAACAGAGCCATGGTTATGATGCCAGCTTCCATGTGCTGGGCAGGTTTGGGGAGTATTTGGGACTTGAGCGTCAGAACCTCATGCACAATGCATCCTTGTACATGTAGGCACTGCAACAATGGCTTTGCAAGAAGAAATACACAGAAACACTCACCTTCTCTGTCAGCGCAGCACACACTGAGGAATTTATTGCTTCAATTGACTGCATTTAATATCAACACTGATTGGATAACCACTTAAAAATGTGGCAGATTTCTCCTTTAACAGATGTATTAGCCATATAGCTCAGCAACAGCAAATGGTAAAGACACCAACAGAGGCTACATGAAGTTGTGGACTATAAAAATGAATGAATGCTGTGATTGTTTTTGGTTTACATGAGCTTATTACCTCTCTCTGTAAAGGCCTGGTCTCCTCTGTCCTGGATTCGACTAAAGAGCTCACCACCGTCCATGCTGCAGGAAAAACAAGAAGGAAATATCAGAATCTGGCTTTTATGAGAAGAAACACTTTGATGTACTCATTATTAACATCAACCTCTGTTCTTTTTTTTTGACATAAATTGAATCTTTGGTGAACTTGAAACCCAAAAGGTTGATATGGATCAATTCATGGATCAACATGAGCAAACAAACACACATTTGCATTAAAATATCACGTTTATGGTGGCGTGTTGAATTGACAGGAAAGGACACACACAGAGGGGAAACTCAACTCAGCAGCATTATTTAAGGCGCAATAATGGCATGACATGTAAGATTTATCCTAACTGTGCCCTTGCTGTGTCAACACCCTGCCTGATGTTTCAAAGCAAAGAGGATGCAGATTTTTTTTCACACTTCCTTTGTGGACTTCCTTCCTTTCGACAGGTTTTCTGGTAGAGGTGGTCTGTGGTCTGTTGGTAGACCAACACAGGTGAACACTGTGTGAAACTAACTGAATGACTGGTTTACACCATTTGCACCTAACTAAGTGACAGACCAGGTCAGCAATATGCTTGCTATTTAAAACTCTACAGAGCAGGTGCTAAGAAAGGACACCATTACCATCAAAATCACACCTATTTTAATGTTTTTTAACAGCCCAGTACACACCTCAAGACTGTATACAACTAGGAAGAAATTACAATCAACTTATGACCTACTAAAGTGTGAAAGAGGAGTTAACTATTCTAAAGTTTCAATAGAAGCAAAGCCGCATCATTTCTAGCGTATTTTGCAATTTTGCAACTGAAAAAAAAAGTATATTTTCTAGAGTAAAATGATGACAAACAATGATAAATCATTATTTGCAGTTTTTCCTAACAACACAGGAAATTAGATGGGAGGTGCAACTTTCAGGACTTGTCACTATATGTGAGAGAGAGAGAGAGAGAGAGAGAGAGAGAGAGAGAGAGAGAGAGGCTAGTGACCTACCAGTCAGTCTCAGACAGCCGATCCAAATGTACATACATTTGCACAACAGCGACCAGATCTTTGCTCTCAAACCACAAAAAAAATGTGATGGCACAACAGTCTCCTTCAGTACATTATCATATGCTTTCTTTTGATTTTCACATTGGCTAGTCATCCTGTTTAATTTGTCTTCTAATTAAATCGGAACCGTTGAAACAAGTTGTAGGAAGCCTCTGCAAGTAACTGGTTGCTGCAATAAAATGGTTAATCAGCAGTAGAGCCGATGCGCTGCTGGTTCTGCCGACCTGAGTAGAATATAATGTCTACTGTTGTGTACAGCATTTATAGACTGAGCTGAGTAGTGATGCGCGGGTCGACCCGTAACCCGCGGGACCCGCAAATGGACCTGTAGGTCAGGCAGCAGTGATCGTCTGTTAAATCGGTCAGTAAATGATATTTTGACATTATTGGCTATTACTGTCATGGCATCCGAAGGTACTGATGCGTTGAGCAGGTGACAGTCCGCGGCCGTTTCCAAAACACACTTGTGTCACGCACTCCAAAAGAAACTTGTTGAAACTTAAACAATACTTTATTGTACAAAACGAGGGAAACAAACGTTGACAAAAACGGTTCCATAATTCATATTAAATTCAAAAGATAACGAAAAAACAGTTATAAGTTAGAGGGAATAGTGATAAAGTGGTAAAACTTGGCATTGATCCACAGCCTCAGATGGATGCACTAAGCGTGCTGTGCGCACAAGCTCCGTTGGTAGGCTATACTATATTTTCACATTTTTAACGATGCAATTTAAAAGTTTTGATTTTTATTGATAACCTACATTTACCAACAACAAAAACACTACATTTAGCACCAAAAAAAATAAAAAAATAAAATAAAATAAATAAATTAATAAAATTGGAAAAAATAAAAAAATCGAAAACCAAATTTTCATAACAAATACCTACCCATAGAAACGAATATCCAAATATTTGGGTACAGCCCTACATAGACTGTACTGCAATTCATGTTTAGTTGGATTTTATTTTTTACAAAAGTTCTGCCCAGTAACCTGAGAGAGGGTCCAGTTGCCTGGAATACTTTTTATTTCAAGTTTGAGTGAAAGAAGGTCCTGTAACCTGGTGCAACTTGGTGCAACCAAGAAAATGCAAAAGTTATTTAATAGTCAGTGTTTTATTATGAACGTGCAATTGGATTTTTTCCTTCAAGAAAGGTTACAAAAAGGTATATGCTGTAAAATCATATAAAGAAAGAAAATCAGAATCAGCAGGTCAGACTTTTTAAAAATCAATAATGCAATAATGCATGCAATCAATCAGCCATGGAAATTGCAACCAGTGCATCTCTAATTAAGACACTGAAAAGCTCTCTGAATTTAACTGTTCAATGCAATGACGTACTAAATGATAAAAAAGCAGTAATGAAATAACGCTTGGCTTTTGCATTGGACCAAGTGTGCAGGGCCACCCACTCCTTTAATCTGATTTTGATCCTTCAGTAATTGGTCAAGAGTGCAGCTATCATCTCCACAGAGCTGAGCAGGGAGTCTTGGTACTAAACATGCAGATGTACTCAGTGGTCTTGGGCAAGTTTCTTGCTAGTTATTTTTTTAACTTCACATGTTGTATTGTTATAAGATAGCTAACTGTACTGTAAACAACATAGATGTTTACCATAGTAACAAAAAGTTTTTGCCACTGTCAAATACAAAGTTAACGGCCGTTAACCTGAATTCAATATGAATGACAGCACATAGGAGAAAAATCAAACTCAGTGCACTTTATGATAAGTTTCATTTAATCATTTTGCTCAGTATGACTGTGTGAGTTTCAGGTCCAATCATCAATGCCAATTTGGGTTGGACGTATGTGTGTGTCTGTGTCTACATGAGCATGTACACACAGGCCGGTTCTTCAGGCATGCATGTGTTAATGGGAGAGCAGGACACGCAGACTAAGAGTCGTGGGACAGCCCTGCCAAACCACAGCGTGTTTCTAACTTCTCGAAATCAATCATTCGCGTTTCACATTTTGCATACTGACAAACGGGCAGCAGCTCCATCCATTTATCTTTTGATATTAAAATAATTACATTGTGAGAAAACTCCAGCAGAGAGGCAAACGTTTTTCACACTGGTCTGACATTTTTCTCATGTGGTCAAAGGTAGAAATGAACATGATGATCCTGACCCCACCCTGTGTTTCTGAAAATGTGTAGAGCTGAAGTGTGAATTCTCAGCAGAATAGATTCTTATATACTAGGTACTAAGGCACACTTTACACCATCAAAGCAGAAACCTTGTTAACACCCTTACACAGTTTCAGCCTACATTTGTTTCACATCACATGTACTGTGTGGAGACGCTGTCCCAGTAGGGATGGTGAGACGCACTTGCAGGAGATATCATAACCGTTAGAAAAACCCCGATGCACATCAGCTGGGGTTTTTTTTTTTCCAAAGCATCACAATCACATGATATAACAATTCAGTAATGCTTTGTGAATTCATTAAATTGACCTATTATTAAGGTTGAACAATAAATCGCATTCAAACTGACACCACAATGTAATAGCATGCAATTATTTAAATTGTAAAAGCTACAATTAAATTAAACAATAACAGCAACAACCTGGTTAAAACCACCTGGTGGGGTGGGCTTCATGTGCACAACCAGTGCATAATCTTCCACAAGTCATATGCGAATGACAGTAGATGAAGACATATACAGTGATAGCCAAGACATGGTTTTAAGTGTTTACATGTCACACTGTTTGCTTTAGTGAGTGTGTGGTCAAGCAAGAGAAAGTTGCTGCACATACAGAGAGAGTTAACAGGTGTTGGCGCTCAAAGCACAGAGTCTGTGTGCTTCCCGACCATGGTCTGGAAGCTGAGGCCATATTCAGTGAGCACTCAAGTTTGTGATTTGTTACTGTAACTGACTGGAGATCTGACTGTTAGATTCAAATTAATTTTTCATATATAAATGTTCACAACAGGCCTTTTATTCTGCAATGCTTTGTTGTTCTTTTTACAGACTTTAAAGGTTCAGTGTGTAGGTTTTAGGGCCGTCTATTGGCAGACATGGTAGATGATATTCATCACTGCAGAGATCTGGAGTTCAGCTCCTCTGGAGAAGTTATTTGCTGACTGAGGACTGTGACGATAACCGCATAACTGCAATACCACAGTCATGTGAGGTTACTATTGTGATGAGGTCTTCACATCCTCAAAGTTTCTTTCTGAGCCGATATAATAAATTAATTGAAAAAATGCACTGTCTTTGATGCAGCCCCTCTGTCTGCAGTGATCACTCCATAGCATTGCTTAATGTCCTGCCCACATCACTATGTGATTGATTACTCCTCATTAGTAATAGTCTATCAACACTGAAGGCTGCCCAGCCACATAGGGCAAAATAAAGAGTGGAGATGCTCTGGTCAGTTAGTGTACTCAGAACTGCGTGTCGAATATAGGACAGCAGATGTTACTTAAGTTCTCTGGCCATTCTGCCAGCAGGAACTTGCTGCCTCCTCTTGATCCAAACCTGGTTTTACAAAACCACAGAACTCTTCATGCTAAAGCGCTGAAAATGAAATTCTGGTCTGCAATATGTGCCATGTGCCAATAAACTATATTCTAAAGTTTAACGAAGGAACCTTGTGGTTCCTTCAGGCTTCATACATTATCAAGACCCTCTTCAAACTGGCAGTATTATCTATTACATATAATGATATTTAGATCCATAAGTAAAAATTGGAATTCCTGCCCTACGACTGTATGCCTCCACACACCAGTCAAGCTGCACCTACAGTACACATCCATGTCTATGACAACATGGATGCTTCTCACACATCTTCCCCCAGCAGCAGAGAAGATCTATGCAATCAGCAAAGTTTCAAGGTGGACAACAAAGATTACAGTATCTGACCAAATGCCTACCCCCCTGTTTCTGAGTTACGACGTTAAAAATGTCCAGAGAAGTGTTTTTGCAAAACATCATGATATCACATTAAAGTTGGCCTTTGACCTTTTGGATATAAAATGTCATCACTTCATCACTGTATCCTATTAAACATTTGTGTGAAATGTTGTCATAATTAGCATATGAATTCATGAGTAATGGCCAAAAACTTGTTTTGTAAGGTCACAGTAACCTTGACCACTAAATTTTAATCAGTTTATAGGTGAGTCCAAGTTAACGTTTGTGCCACATCATTCAGCCCTGTCAAAGGACCATCTCTGAATCATCAGTGATTTGGCATAATAGCATTGTGACCCTTTGCACAACATGGGAGAATATAGGTCATCAAACTGACTCAGTTTCTGTAGTGCAGAAGCCACACAGATTAAAGGACTCGATTTCAAAGCCTCTTGAGTGTGATATTCTAGGAAACATAGTTTCATCAGAAGAACTACTGGTCTTTATTGGCATTTGTTGCTGATCATTTTCTCAAGGAAGTTAGTCATCTGATGCTGCATTTTTGAATGTGAATGTGTAGGCAGACGGGTCCACCAACTCTGCACAGCGGAGTAAACCACAGACCTAATGAGTGCACGTGTGAGAAGTTGAAGGGTTTTGGTGGTTTAAAGTGCTGCAAGGTGGAAATACAGCGGCAAGGAAAAGACACTATGCTCATTTAGAAGAAATGGGTCATCTTCTTCTCAGGTCATAGACTACAGATTTACAATAATTTACCTGGCTGAAATGTGCTTACAACAACACAGTAAGCAAGATGCTTATCACTTCACCTTCGCTTAGAGTAATGAAAGCTTTCTCGTATCTACCTTCACAAATCTGCAGCACATGGAAATTAAACGAATATCCTGTTTTATCTGAATGTAGTTTTGCAGAGCAAGATAAATGTATACTGAACGAAATATTTCAAAGCAAAATAATACCTGTAGTTCTGGCAAATCATTGCACTTTTGGAATTGGTCCATTTAAAGGACCAGGGTCTCTTCTATAACTGTTGCGTATGCACAACACAAGACCTGAAAGAGGTGTATGCCACTTCCAACACAAAAGTGGTGATGTATAAATTTTTTTTTATTTTTTATTTTTTTTAAAAAGAGGGAGCTAGAACTTCACCATAAGCATCTTTGAGTTGTAAAATTTATCAGCCAGCTCAAATCTCAAATCAAATCCTGCTCAGTATTTCATCAGCGCTATCTCACCACCGCATTCCCACCCCGGAGAGTGCCAGACTATGTGCTGCTGACACTTGTGGTCAGCTGTGGACCACACTGCAGCTGTTGAATTACACACAAAAAAACAGCAGAGTACAACATAAGTAGTTGTCAATAGCATCATCTAATACTATGCGTATATCACCAAGTATGACTTTAGTTTTCATATAGTTTTTGTCTAAATCTGCTGCAGTGAACATTACTGTACTGTCAGGCACACAGAGTACAGTGTAAACACTGCAGTGCTGACAGACATTCCTGTTTCTACAGTCACCTCACCCAGCACATCTTCACCACCTCCACATGTGGATTGTAAATTAGCATGGTCTGTTAATAAAGCCAGTGACAGCTCTCGCACAATCATTTTACTCCAGATCCTCGATAAGAATCCTAATCGTACAGCAGGCCAAGTTCACCATATCACACTTAAATAAACTGTGTTCACCTATAAAACTTGGGTGGGCAATATCATTGATTATCACAATCATTTTGGTGTAGTGTAAAGTAATCAGTCTGACACTCACTTCTTGCCATGATTCACGGTAAAGAACCATTAATCAGCAGGCTCATTATTATTATTCAGGAGGTGCTTTGTAGTGACCACTTATGGTTGAAAGTGGGCGTGTAGAAGGCGGGATATGAGGCTGATACACATGCAGGCAAATCTAAAATAATGTGGGATTTATAAAAGGAACTGCATACTGGCAGGCATATGTACAGTTTCCTCATTCAGAATATTTTTGGGCACACGCCATTTTAGGCACGGTTTTATAAATGAGACCCCAGGTCGTTAAATCCAGTGACATTGACTAAAGCAGTTTCACTCAACAAAACAGTGTTTCTCAGATGCTGTTTGGTTAGTTGCGGAAAGGTGGCTAGCCCAGCACCTGCTAATGTGTGCTCCCCTTTTTTCTCTGACAACTTAAGATCCAGTCATTCAGGAAACTAAAATGTCTGCAGAGGTCTCGTCGTCTCCCAAACAGACCTGGGGATTTAAACCGGTAAAAGCAGAGGGGCTGCTAAATACGGTGACTGACGCGAAAACGCAAATGGCCCCATCTACAGCCAGTGTTTGGTTCGTCCATTTTGGGCTACTGCACAAACCTGACGATTCTTATTTTCAGGTGATTAAACACCAAAGAAAATCTACTTACAATATCATATTCCATATCTGCCAATATGTCCCCCTACATCCTACACACAGGAAATTATGTAGACCAATCCAGGCTGAGAGTGGATGTAAACAAGCCAGTTACTGCGATGGCATCTCACTTGCAAACCAGTGCAGTAACACTGTGCCATAAGTAAAGGATAATACTTTTTTTGCACAGCTTTAGCCAAGAAATATGTACAGGACATGTAGAGCCTTTTACATTTCAAAATGACATTTAACAAAATTCATCCACTTTGAATACACAACTAGGTAACTTTCACATGCAAATCGACCAAAACCGCTCATCAGATGATCCAACAATACACTTCAACTTTGTGGAAGACTAGGAAGAATCAGTCCTTTGGCCTCTGCTCCGTTAAATCAATTTCACTTTAATTCATCTCTATCAAAAGACTCACCAGGGACTGACCACTGTGTGTGCCTGCTGATATCTTGCTGGCTGGCTGAAGCCTACAGATGTTATGCTCCACATTTACATAAGACATCTATTTCTAACTGTGATCATCCCAAATATATTTGTTGAAACTGGTTTCTGTCAGGAGAATGATGAACTGCATGGATTTATGTCAGTTTATTCATTACTTCACAAACACAGGTAGTTTAGTGCGTGTGTGTGTGTCAATGAGACTGTGCACTCACCACTCCATGACAATAAGCAGACACTTCCTGCTCTGATAGAGGTTCTCATACACATCAATAATGCGCACAATGTTGGCACAAGGTGACGCCCTCCAGTGGAGCTCCACTTCTCTTCGGGCCTTGGAACAATCCTGCAGTATCTGGACAGAAGGACAAAGACAAGGAGGTTGAGGCTAATTAACATTAGATACAAAGAATACAGTTCAATTATAAAATAAACTCCAAGTTCACACTACTGTTTAGTTGCCAGTTTCCTTCTCATAATAATTACTGGGAAATGCAAAAGAATTGGACCAAGAGTCATCATCTGTCTCATGGTGGGTTTAATGAGGTATGACACAGATTGTATTATGTACGTATGTATTAAGTGACATGCAGATAAATTGGATGCTACTACTACTTCACATTAACAGTAAACATAAGACAGAAGTGCAGTGCTGCCATCAGCTGGCAGAATGCTGAAAAGATGTTGGAGAGTTTTTTCCAACCCAGTCTTGTGTGAATGTAGCACCCTCTTTGTGTGCCACTAGGTTACTGCATCATTCAACAAAAGCACTGGCACTTTAAACATTTTTGCGTCATAATGTATTTATCTATTCATTGCGGCTACATTTTAAATACCCAGGGGTAAAAGGTTACTCTTGCTCGAAACCCTACACCAGGAAGTCAAACTAGAGAGTGAGCTGCAGTGAAATATTTCTGAAACACTTAGAAATTCAGCATGCTGCTCAAGGACACTCAGGAGCCTTGGCCTTATGGTACCTGCCATGACTCAGGCATCATGGCCAGCTGGAATTAAATTCAGTGTTACACAGCTCACAATTTTGTGTAGGTATATTGTTTTTTCCCCACTGGAACCCAGTATTATAATGTTCATCATAACGGTGGAGAGCAAGCAAATAACAAAAGGATGGTCATTTGGTCAAGTTCATTTCTTCATTCTAAGTAATTAATACAATTTAATATACATTTTATTTCAATTTTCTTCTTGCCATGACCCTTATTTGATGTTTTTGATGTTTTTTTGTTTGTTTGTTTTGTTAGTGAAACATTTGAGGCTGTGTTTCTTGCTGCACTCTAAAATATTTTCCCTTTAAGCTTCATGAGTCAAAACAGAATAGATAAGCCTTTATTGCCATATACCGCTAATAACAGAAGAAATGTTATGCCACTACATGCCATTAATGTGTGAGGTGTGTATATTTAAAATGTCTGGAAAGGATCTGCGGTCCAACTCAGAGTCACAAATAATTACAACAAGCCTACACTTTTAGAAATATGACTGCCAAGGCAACTTTTTTGAAAATGCACATAAAAAAAACTAGGACAACCAATAATGCTTATGTAATCACAAGAGAGAGGTCAGTAAGCTACTAAGTATGAGGTTTTTAAAATTGGGTACCCCTGTTTCGTGAGAGAATTTACACTGGACAGGGTCATGTATGACCTTGCCAGTTGTAAATAACTGACACAGAGATCGTCACAGGAAACTGGCCGTCTCTTTTACAGTAGTAAAAGGTTGCTCTGTCAAATATAGGCCTGAACCTCTGACCTGTGAGCTCCAGCCTGTCCCAAAGCGTAAATATAAAATAATCAAACAGCAGACAGTTTTGATTACACAGCTACATCTTATAATATAAAATATAAAAATGCTAACATAATTGCATGCAGTGATCCAGCTGCTCAAAGTACCATTTGTGAAATAGTGACAATATAATGTTGAATAAGTGGTGGTGCTTGTAAATAGATTTAATTATACAAAATACAATACCAAAAGTCAAAACCCTAAAATATCCTTGTCAGTCAATGGAAAGAATTCAGCCTTGTAGCTCTGACAATGAGCTATCGTCTGTCTATTTTGTGCTGTATTACATTCCAACCCCGCCCACGGTCACAACACAACAGTAGGCCTCGTTCCAATGGGCAATGAGTGCTGGGAGAGCCACAGTATCCAGTCTGCTGTCTGGCCTGGCACACAGAACTGTCACTGTGTTTACATGCACTTAAGAAACCAGGTTACTAAGAAAAATCAGGTTACACGGGAAATTGAACAACACATTTAAACACACTGTGGTAACCTGGTTCAGATTAACATCAGATTTCTCCCCTTCACCCTTATTTTCCGAAACACTACTTCCTTAATCTAACTGTTTGTGAGAAAATGCAGAGCTTTCTGACTGCTGTTGCTAGATTATGTTATGTAACCATAACCTACTCCAACTTACCAAATGTATCTCAACTTAAACAGACCTGTGTCATATTTTGTATTTATACAACAGTGACACAAAGGTCATGGTTCAGTTTATAACCTGGTTTTGAAGTCATAGTTCAGTGCGAGTTTTGTATAGCAAAAAGAATTGCGCAAGGATCTATTCCTTTTCATTTATTTTAAACAGACAACATCCTCTTACTGGGGACTGAGGTAGCACTTTGCCCACTGGCAACTTCATACAAGCATACATGCTCTCCCACACCTTGAGCAGCGTCCTGGAGAGACGGCAGACGGACAGCAGGTGGGAACTCCCTAATATCAGCTGACTGACAAATCAGCTGATAAAGACGCGTCACAACCACCACCAAGTGACACTTCTGAGGAGATGGAAGTTTCCGCCAAAACATGTCAAGGTATGTAACATCCTAACATGTCTGAGATCAAAGACCAACTAAAGTCATTATCAGAACTAAAGACATAATGAACACCATTGAACAACATAGTTAGTAATTTTAAGACATTCTACTTTTGCATCTGAAGGCTGCTTTAAAGCAGCGGGGATAAGGAGTTAAGCTCCACGTTGTTGTTTTTTTTACTTGTCCCAGCAGCTGCCACATCTGGGTGATGCCCTCCAATGTGTGCTAGTATGATGAATATGTTTCCATTCAAAGACATAACAGTGAAGTAATGCTGACACACCATCCTCGTCTTCTACATAACTCTCTCTTGCTGTTTTAGCTGACTGGGAACCTGCAGGAAGGTCTTCCAGCTCAGGTGTTTCATTTGTGCTCACCATAGTGTGACTGACATGCACTTAAATCACTTTGTTGCGCTGACTTCAGCATATGTTGCTAACAGCGTGAAGCAAAAAGTCATCTTGTCATCTATCATTCCGCATTAAGTGCATCAGTCTGCATATGATGTATTCTAGGTGTGGCTGCGTGCAGCAAACCATGACACCCTTATCGGGACAGACGGCAACAACTCAGCCGCAGCCCAACTCATTTGAGTTTTAATGCATGTGTTTTAATAAACACAAGCCAAGAAGGCTGTTCTGTCTCTACCTACGTTTAAACTGAACTAGAACATTAATTAAAAAAATGTGCTGTATGAAATGTTTTTGGAAAATAAATTAAGCAGTGGTCAAAGCAGTGCTTTGTTACCATTCCTTGGTTCAAAACAGACGGGTCAGAAAAGGATTTATCTGTGCCGTGATTGCTTTTCAAGGCAAACTGTGCCCACAAACAATTCTAACCCATCTATCACAACTTTCTTTGACATCTGGTCGAAAAAACTGGCCAGGGCTATTAAGCTTTTTGATCAGTGTGATTGATTTCACAAGCTTTGTCTCTTATGGGAGAACTAACAGCACAGCCATAACAGAATGTAATATATTGTCATAAACTAAAAAGCAATTAAAACTAGGCAAAAAGAGAAACATGTTTTTGACTAGCATATTCAACATTTTCAGAAAACTCATGAGTTGTGTATAACCTAATATCATCTGGGTTTCTTAAAGCTTCAGACATCTCAGTAGACCTTTTCATGTCCTCTGTGTTTTTAGACTATTGATGCTGCTGCCATAAACCTACTACATTTTCATTAATTTAATATTAGATGGTGAGGATTTTTTCTGTTGACCCAAATGCAAATTTAATTACAATCTTTCCTTCATAAGGCCATGATCACACAGAAAGCATTTCAGCAGCTGAAGGTGCCTACTTGTAATTATTTAGAATAAGAATAAAGCTTTTTGCTCGTTGTTTTTGAGCTGCAATGCGCCTCATGCTTCTGCACTCTACGTGTCTGGCTTTTTTGTTGGAGCGCTCTGAACTCCTTGAGCTGAAAAACTTCAACTCCGAGCAAAAAAGCACCCCACGTCATCTCGTTTTTCACCATCTTTTTTTACCATTGTCCAATAGGATGATTTGAGAGGCGGGCTGTCTGTAGTCATCACGATAGAAAGTTTACAGTTGGTAAACTAGAGCACTCGGAGAGCACAGACCCCTGCCAAGCAGCTCTGATTTCCTGCCATTTTATTATTTTATCCACTTCACTTCAACCCATCACCACCAAAATTTTATCATCTGTTCCTTGTCCCATTATCAACCCTTCCTGAAATTTCATCAAAATCCATTCAGAACGTTTCGAGTTATTATGCAGACAAACAGACAAAAAGACCAACGCCGGCGAAAACATAACCTCTTTGGCGGAGGTAACAATGGTGGAAAAACTGGTGGTAGTGGTTGCTGGTTACCCAGAGTTATACAGCCTGGCGATAGACAGCAGGTTGTCAAACTGCCACTTGGACAGCCTTCATCGAGGAGTAGCTCCTGGACTGACTGGTGGTACCCCCCATTATCCACCCTCTTTTTTAGGGTCTCATGTACCCACACAGGTCTCCATTTCCATGTGCCCAACAAACTATTTGCTGACAGCCTCTCACCCTCAACCAAAGCTACAGCAAGTTCTGCTTGTTTTTTTTGTTTTTTCTAACTTCAAACTGCAGCACATGTCCTGTTTTACAGCAGTGTTGAATTCAGGAACATGTCAATTACAGCCATGATTAATTTTACATGTTTTATTTTTACATTTGCAAAAGGGCGACTAAAGTGTCAGTGAACTGTTCCTCTTAGTCAACAACAACCTACGATGGGAAGGGGGAAAAAAATAAGAAAGGAAACAACCAAAAACGGAAAGAAACTAATCAAGAAGGGTTTCCCTGGTGAACAGACAGGAAAAACAAGATAGGCCTATTAAAGGCAAGAGATAATATGCAGATTTTGACTTTTAGACCTCTAATCTGAGTAAAAACACTGCTCTTACTTAACATTCAAATAACAAAAAAATGTTTGTATTTATTTCCTGCCATCTTACAAAATAGATTAATTGATCAGGTGAGGAACAAAGGTTTGAGGGTTGACTGGCTGACTAGTAAAAGCAACTGTCTTTGTTTCCAGGAAGAGGTGGTATGGTGTAGTAGTGCATTACTCTCTCCTTTATCTTAACAGTGAACACAGAGCACAGTTCAACCACCCTTTGGGACGGAGCAAACAAGGGTGGGTCATACTTACTTACTTTCTGCGTCACAGCAGAGAGAAAAATAACGCCTAAAAAGACATGACCCTTTGGACACAAAAACATTAGGCGCAGGACAAAATTGGTGCACTGTGATCCTGTGACATTTTCACCCTTTACAGCTAAAATGTGTACCTCTCACTAATAATCTAAAGCACTGTATGGTATTTGATTTATCTTGCTTTGTGTTGTTGTTGTTTTCTATTTTTCCTCTTTATTCAGTAACTGCATTCACACATAGACAATATGGACATACTGACAAATACAAAGGCAACAACAGATGTTATTGCATCTGTTATGTTATTTGCAAAACAAAGACACAAATAAGCACAGAGGACAGTATGTGAGGAATAAATAACAAAACAAATAAAATAATCGGGGAAAACCCAAATTTAAAATGACCAAGAATACAAGGCAATAGAAGGCAAAATAAAGATAAAGAGAGGGTGTGATCTCTTTGCGGGATGGGTTTGTTTCAATGTAATTAATTCTTTCTATTCATACATACACACTCCCACGTACATGTAATCCCACTTACATGTTTAGATTTACATTTACAGATGAGTTGTGGCATTAGCTCACTGACACTAGATCGAAGAATTACTGAATATGTTATGAACTGTTCAAGTAGTTTTTTGCAGAGCTAAACGATGCTTCAGTGATACTGCATGCCTTTATTAACAATTACATAGCAGGTCTGTGAATCAAATGATATTGTAGACATTTTCACATCTTGTTAAAAGACACTGTGAAAATATACCTTGAAAATAGATTATCTGGCCTTTACACAGTAACACGGACCCAAACATGTTTCAGCTCATCTTAGAACTCATGCAGTATGAAATAGCTCCTAAAAATTCTGATTTTAACACAGAACAAAACTCTCTCTGTCTGACTGCATCTTGAGTCCCAACAATGTCAACAGCACCACATTGGGTGCATGTGGTGGCAGGTTGCAAATTAACTCTCTTAAACATCTGTTTATGTGGGAGGATGGGATGTCTTATTGCACATTGGGTTGCTTTGACTGAGCACAAAATCTACACACTTACACAAAGTACTATCAGATTCATGCTGGCTTCCATTGACAACATTATCGATCCCAACTAGCTAGCTAATGGGTCTTTGCACCAGCTGCAATGCTGTCTAAATAGACATCATTAACAAAGTAATAGTAAGTAATATACAAATTTTGGATTTGCTCAGTTATGCACAGGCCAGTTTTGAGGTTCTTCATATTTGTTAGACTGTTATCTGTCATTGCTGTGATGCCCAACTGTCAAGAGGAACTAAAAGATTGCTATATGCTTGAACTGGAAACAGTCATGCGCCGAAACTAACATTAGAAAATCTAAATATAGCAGACTTCCCTCCACAAACAAAGACTTCACGCTGTCTTCTTAAGACATACGCCATCATATACGCACACATGAACACACCCCCAAGAACACAACCCTGTCACCTCTCTGTTGGTGCTTGTGTGACTGCATAGACCCCCATCTGCTGCTGGCTCTTTGAGGGTAAACAGTGAAGCTTGCTGAGGAGGAGGGAGTTGAGGGGGGCAGATGGGCACACAATACATTTCCTCTCGCCAGCACAAAAGCTCCCGAGCCCAGGGGCAGGACGGTGGGAGGTGGGGTGGGGGTAAGCTGTAGGAGCACCCATCCTCCACCTGTCACTTGTGAGCCAAGGAAAAGATCATGGTTCATATGGTGACACCACAAAAAATATCACACTGAGGGTGATAGGGGCAGTGAAATTCTGTGAGGAGTGATTATTGAGGGGTGACAGGTTAAGCTTGGCTCACTCAGAAAAGCCTCTTAACCTGACAGAAAAGGGTTAAACAACAATATACCAGTAGAGGGGGGTGTGTGTGTGTGTGTGTGTGTGTGTGTGTGTGTGTGTGTGTGTGTGTGTGTGTGTGTGTGTGTGTGACACCATTGTGTGCTCAGTGAAGCAGCAAACATGTTTGTGTGTCAAAAGGACATGATCTGATCAAAGACATCTGCTAGACCTTACAGGACCATCAGATACCTGTGTGTGTGTGCATGTGTGTGCGTGTGTGTGTGTGTGTGTGTGTGTGTGTGTGTGTACCCTGGTATTAATGATGAGTGTGTGAATGTAATATAAACAACGGGACTGTTTTATGTAGACACAAAAGAGAACTATGTTATGTTAGTCTGTGCAATGGCCTAAACATGTGTTCAGACTCAATATGAAGTAAATTTTACACTGTGTGCATAGGAGGTGTACAATAAAAGACCAGATGCAGCTTCAGTCCTCTGTCTGTGTCTACACAGGATCCATACAGGCACAGTATTGAGAGTAGATCACCTAGGTTTTGGCAGCGCTCAGAACTCAACACACAATCACTGTAGAAATGCATGTAAACAGAAAAAATTAGCCTTCAACAGTAAAAATATGTAAATAGATTTTACATGTTAAAAATACTGTGTTTGTCTACAAAGACAATACAAGTGGAAAAAACTAGGCCTGATTTGACCCATGGCAGCTCTGTTTTGTATGAAGATTTTATGAGGCCAGTCACAAGTAAAATTGGTGCACTGTTTTCTAGTGAACCATAGCTAACATCTGTAGAGTCAGTACAACAGATACTTTAGGGTAAATAAACAAGAAGTGGAAAAACACTCCTGCTGTCAATCATCCCACTAATGCAAGGTGAAAATTTGTTCCACATTCAGTTTGAATGCACTAGGGCTGTATACAACCAAGGAAAATCTTGGGTTGACTTGTTGAATTGTACCTAATCTCTAACCAATCAATTGGTTGATGGGGTAAAAAGATCAGCGTGTTTTCTCTAGAGTAATTAAATCAGTCACAGTGCACTGAGTGCACTCTACCTGGTAGCATTGTGTGTCAACTAAAGCATTTTATTCCGTCTGTCTGACTGATGAGAGAAATCTGACTGAAACTACAGAAGGTAATTCTGGGGCTGACGACATGAGATTACTAACATTGTTTGAAATCTCTGTAAGGTTAGCCATTCTGCTGCTTCACTCAACCTCTGTGGTCAAATGACACAGAGGTGCTGAACAACAAGTGCCATTTCAAGCTGGGAAAAGAAAGGCTGTGAAGGACACATGGCCTTATCAAAGTAACGCCAGCGACTGTCTGACCAATGTGAATTTGGTCAGACAAGAGCATAAAGACCAACTAATCGATCAACCAACCAGAAATTTACAGCCGTAGAACACACCTTTGATAAACAAAGTCTTCTTATTCTAAAAGACTGCACCACGTTTTGGTATCACCAAGCTCTACCAGTTCTGTGAGTAATGGTGACACACACCTGGCTTGCAGGTGAGTATCTTTAGCTAACAGGTGTCCTAGTACACAACACACATTCATATAAAAAAAAACCAGTTGTCTAGCAAGGGGGAGGGGAAGTGAGAGAGTACGACATCTGTATGACACACAAAAACAGCTGTCTCACTTCCTGATACAGGCTGACAGATCTGCATGGAAACAAAGAGGGAGACGGAGTAAAGTCTTTTAAGAGAACTGGAGGGCTGTGGGAGACAAAAAGAAATGAAGATAATGAATACAGTGTTACTAGAGATTTTGACAGCCTCTACTTCTATCTGTCCCTTTGAGCTGACTTCACTTAATCATCCCTTCTGAAACCTTATGATTCATGTTGTGAATCCCCCACTGTGCCTGATGCAACAGGTGATACTTGTGGCTTCACTGTATGAATACAGACTGGTCTTATCAGCTGATTTCAAATGACAGGGGATTCACACCGTCAGCCAGTGATTTGGCCGTTTGAAAAGTCAGGTGTGTGTACATGTGCATAGTATGTTCTGGGACAGACTATATATGACTAAAGGAAAACATGAAAAAAAGGAATAGTCACAATGACATTAGGGACTTTTAGCAGTGGCAGATTTTGCCACGGCTATGGCTCCCGGAAATAAATCTCTCCTGGCGCTGGTACCGTAGCCATCAAATCCACAGTAATCATTAAGCAGGTTGCTGCAGTAGCTGTCAGGTCAGAACAGCTGATTGCTGAACACGTGACAGGGGTGAGCGTAAAAACACAGCTCAAGTGAGCTATCTCAGTTCGGTCAAAATGTCTTTCAAAAGGGGCAGAGAGGAGTTGCTCTATGCATTAGATGACAAGTTATTATGAGATGAAGAGTTTTTGTTATTACATGACAAATCTAAGAACTTAGATTTACCATATCAACATTATATGCGCGTTTTCCCCGATGAAATGGAGGATGATGAATGTCTGGCAGAGTTCAGAGTGAGAAAGTGCGACCTTCCAGTATTGGCAGATGTGCTCGGGATTCCAGACAAGTTCATCTGTGATCAGTGTCGTGGGAGGGATTGAGGGCTTATGTATGCTCCTAAATAGGCTGGTATGAAGGAATGGAATAAAGACTAAGTACATTGTATATAGGGTATACTGAAAAATTATATACCGTATGCAATGCAAGGATGAGGGGAGAATGTAGCCTATAGCAGAAAATATTTCACTATGGTTTTTATACAGTGAAATATACATAGTATCCTGCGTCTGTGGGAAAGGATCGCTGAAACATGTAATATATAGTGTGTCGCTATCAATTGTAGAACACGTTTCATTTGAGAAATATAATGAATACCATTTAACCACGCGTTGTAGCGACTACCTCAGATGTTTTGTAGTGAGTCAGGGGGCTACAGCAGGCAACACCAGCACTACGGCTTAAGTCTCGATCAGTGGCGCACAGATCTATTTCCGGGAGCCGTAGCTGTGGCAAAATCCGCCACTGCTTAAAGTCCCTATTGACAGTGTTCAAGGAGACAGACTTTGGTGTCATTTCTGTTGGAGTCAGTGGGGGGGTACAGCAAATCACACTTTAACCCATCATATCTGCAGAGGCTGACACGCAGCTGCTGGACAGAGCCATGATCTGTTTGGGACAATAACAAGGAAAACTAACACACATAGATAAAATCAGATAAAATGACGTCAGCAAGCATCACATATGGTGTGTTTTTTATAATCGGGTTGAAGGACTGTCACTGTGTTTGTGACTGTTCCTTCTTTTATATTTTTCTTGATAAAACCAGGGAAGCACAATATAGACCAGTTGCCAGGCAACCAGTGAAGACTTCAGGAAGTTACTGATCCCAGCCTATACAGGAGCCGTGTCCAAAATTGACTGATAGCAACCAAGGCAGCACTGAAATGTCAATTATACTTACAATAAGTGTAAGTATGTAAGAAGTGTAAGGTTTCAATTTGCTAGGCATAATATAATTTTTAAAATCATTTTTAAATTACCAATAGAGTCGACGCTGGCATGCTACTATGGTTTTGTGTCTCCAAATGGCAAGGAGGCTTTCAGAAAGTGATTACACTTCATGATTACAGATCAGTGCATCCAAGAAGATATTTACAACTATTTATGTACACAAATGTTGAATGATAGAACACATGTTGGGTATTTAGTGAAAGGATGCACTGTGACGGTTTGAGGTTGTATCGTGCTGTATTTCATGTCTCGATCTGCTGGTGGGCATGCATGCTACCAAAAGCGCCTAATTGAAGTGAAAATGGCCAAGGGACATGTCACCAAATATTAGCATTGCTGTATGTATATTTTTGACCCAGCAGATTTGGTCACTTTTTCAGTTAGCCCATACTAAAGTCATAAAAGAACCAAACTTCATGAATGTTTTTTGTGACAAAGAAGTATCTGTTCCAATCCCTCTATCAGAGAAAAATCAGAGTTGTAGAAATAACTGGAAATTCAAGAGAGCCATGACATTATGTTCTTTACAAGTGTATGTAAACTTTTGACCACAACTGTATAAGTGTTAATTAGGAAGCTTCAGAGATGCTGATAAGTAGATCTGTTACCTTTGCGCAGATTACCCATCTCCTCCTTTGTCCAGTCTTAACACTAAGCTAAACAGCAACCACAGCATAACATTTATAAGAGTAATATCAATCTTCTCATCTAACTTTAGGCAAGAAAGCAAGTGAGCTTATTTACATATTTCTTGAGTGTGAAAATGTGTCCCATTGTCTTTTCCATCATATAAGACTCGAAAGACCCCACTATTAAAACAAGCAGCCAACTAAATGAATAAACTTGTCAACATAAAATTAATAAATGACAATTTTGTTAAATCGGTTTGTTTGTGAATTTGATTTATGGCATAAAAATACCAACAATATTAGCTTCTGCTACAAAAGAACTTGCTTGCTTTTTTATACAATAAAACCAAACTTTGCTTTAAATTAGTGTAGTTAAGTTTTTGTCTATTATTTATACAAAAGCAATAGAGTACACGTGAGACAGTGAATGAATGAACTCTGAAGGAGTGAAAACCATTCACTTCCCTTTACTATTAACACCATTCAGCACTATTTCACCACTTTGCTTCCTTATTAAGAACTGATCATAAGACCCAAGCAGAAAAAAATACACACACATAGAATAGTTGGTGGAAAATGAGTCAAGCATCACCAACATTCTGAAAAGAAAATTATGTATCTTGAGAGCCCATCAAGGAAGTGTCCAAAACCATTCATAAATAAGTGGTGTTTCAGTATGACAGAGTGCTGCATCAGCTTGGAAATTACCCAGTATTGCAGACAAAATTGTGTACTGAATTCTAGGTCCACCTATTACAACTACAATACCACATCCTTCCAAACACTTCCCCTAACAGAAAGGGAGGCAACCGAGAAAGACAAGGTCAGTGCGTGGGGGTTGGTGGATTCTGTACCCAATCACAGACAATATAAATTGCAATCCAGTAAATCATATTATGTCAAAGGAGCTTACAACACCAAGATAAACGTTGACCAAAGGAGCTTGCTTCAGCTAATCTGTTTGTTTGTGACAAAGTCAAATAAATATTTTCACAATAATCTGGAAGGAGAAATGAGATTTTAGAGCATTAAGTAACTGATCAAGGTTTTGCCATAACAATGCCAAACAATACAGACTTTAACATCACATGCTGTAATACAGATCCCTTCACTAATCACTCGATTAAAGTCAGTCCAGTGTGTACTAATATTAGCACTCCACTGGAAAAAGGGGAAAATACAGAACAAAGAGAACGTGTTTTTTTTTTTAAGTCAGTAGTCAACAAACAGGCTTGTTTGTCTCAGTCCCTAAGTCAGCATGGCTGCAACTACTGGCCAAATAAATAAATAGTCCACACTCCTTGAAGATAAGGTGCATACTCCTCTGTAAGCACACACACAAATAGATTTGTGTTACACCTAGCCAATCAATTTGGCTTTCCTAGTCCAGACATTCACAAATGACTATCAGTGAGAGTCTTTCTTACTCACACTACATTTAAATTGCAGCATGTGTACATTTTTTTATGATTCTGTACAGTCTGAAGTTCTGGATTAGTGGAGCCAGTCTATTATTAGGGGTGTAACGATCCATCAATCTGGATCGATACATTGATTCAATGATCAACCATCCGATCTCATAGATGCAAAGTGAAAACATTGATCCATATCGTCGTCTTTTATTCTGAAAGTCTGTGTCACCGTCAAACAGCAGCAGGCAGACTGCAAGCAGCGAGGAGAAAGACAATAACTGTAGCGTTATTCACTTGGGAACAAATCAGCAGTGTGGAAATATATTGGATTTTGGAGAAAATCCAGGTCAACAGACAGAGCACATGCTGTACGTAAAAAATGACATTACGAGATAAAACACAACGCAACATTACCTGCCTGGCCGGGTATCTCACTCTTAACTTTAACATGAACTTCTCTGTTTCAACATGGTCAGTCTGAAAAACGTGGACTGCATGTAGACTGAAACTGAGCTGTGCTGTTCTGTCAGGAGATGCAGCGACTTCAACTAATGGTGAGTACCCAAAATAATAATGTTACATGTCATTTCTGCTAGCCACTAGGTTAATTTACGCAATGTCAACATGCTTAAACTAATATTGGGTGCCTTGCAAAAACAGTTAGGTTGTCTGTGAACCTTGACAGTTATTACTGCGCTTAATATGATACCTTTGTTAGACGATGTTGTTATCGATCCATGTTTTATGGCTGTTGGGAGAAGTGTGCCTTTAGGGTTTTTGGCCAGATGGCCCTGAAGTTTTAGGAAACAGAAGATGGTTTGGGTTAAAATTAAAACATTTCTTCCAGAAAGGGCTTTCTGTCAGAAAGCCCTGAATGTTAACTAATGTTAACTCATGTGCTGTTTTATGTGTGTTAGTGGAGTCAGTTTAAATTAAACTTCACTGCACTTAGGCAGTTCCATTTATTTGCCTTAATTATGTGTTGTTTTTATCTTTTATGGCCAAAAGCAGAAAAGAAAGAGATGGCAGTTTCTTCTCCAACAGATTTGGTATAAAGCTATATAATATCATCTCATATCGACCGCAAGCCCCTAAATCGCATCGAAATTGTATCGTTGCAGACTATATAATATTGCCAAATATCGTATCACTGTCCAAAGAATTGATATATCTCGTATCGTGATGAGACCAGTTATGTTTTACACCCCTACCTATCATCTCCTATTTCACTGCCAGTCACGAGAATGTATGGTACATGCATGGTCAGTGTGCTTGGTGGCGGCTTGTGGTGCAGAGGGACGGGGGTATGTCTAACCTACTGGTGACATGTTTCTGTTGTTGCCGTTACGAGGCTGTTTGGTGACAGTGCTGTCTTCTGTGAGACACTGCAACACATCTGTAAGGTTTCTCAGCACTGTTTTGATTGGTTTAATAAATCGGTTAACACAAGCACTTTACTCTCATCTCCAGCTCACAGTGAAACATTGTGGTGAGTATGTGTTGCCAGAACTGTTGAATAAAGTTTTACAGCACACTGGACATTAGCTCGCTTGAAAACGGGTCCGAAACATGTTCACCCATTTTCCCTTTAGTGGCTTACTTAGATATAATCACTGTGTCACTACAGATTTAACTACATAATTCTGACTATTGATGAAAGTATGAGTGTGTGTGGCTTGCTGTGTGGGGTGTATTTGGCCTCCTGCATGACTCCTCTACAATTATACGTTTCTGTAGGAGACCTTAAATGATGACTGTTTAAACCCTGCCTGTTGGCTGGTATTTGAAATGCATGCGGTAGGGTAATGAAGTTTTATGGTCATGTTTATGGTCATGAAATGGAAAATAAAAAAGCATCCCCTGCAGCCCTCACTGCCACAGTCTAGATGCATTACCCATATTCAAATGAATGGAAGGACTGCTGTCTTTATCACAACACCTTATTTGGCGAATGCAGTCTAAAGCCTGATTTATGGTCCTGCGTTGAATCGATGACGTCGCTACGTCGTAGGGTACGGGGCTACGCAGAAGGCTCACCATAGCCCCCGGCGTAGCCTGACATGCACCTCCCCAAAAATGTAACTACATGTCGAGGCAACGCAGACCCATCGCAGACCGGCAGGGCTGTGATTGGTTTGCTTGGTAGCAACGCATTTCCGGTTTTGTATTTCCAGATTCCGCCATCCCTGCCATCTTAAAACATCTTCTGTTGCGATGTAGATATTGCAGTGTTAAGGCTCATTATATATATGCCATTATGCTCAACATTCAATACGGATACGGCCAAAGCCGTCTGTCCGCGCTCCGCGTTCATTTCTCTGTGACCGGAAAAGCCGGAAGCTAAACAAAGAATCAACTAGAGACGACGATAACCACTCAGGAAAGGAACGCAGCCTCCTACCGCTCTGGCGGTGAATTGCACCGCGACAAAGCGGAGTGACAGAGAAGTTCGAAGGGTTCACGACGGCGTCACGGCAACTACATAGCGATGTCGTTGAGTCAACACAGGACCATAAATCAGGCTTTACTCTTCCAAATAAAATGTTGTTCCTAATGTCCTCAATAGTGGAACTTAAGGACACCGTTTGTAACATAAACTGGCACTACTATTGTCAAGACTGTCATGTCAATTTTTATCCCTTGGCGGCAAAACATATTAAAATGAGTTAAGGGCATTATGTAAAACACTGAGAACAAACATTTTCTCACTGTCAACATTTCTTGTGAGGGTGTATTTACTAGAATAGCTGAGATGACCAGTGGAGTCTATAAGACCACATTGCTGAGGCAAAAACTAATTTTCCATAACAGGGAAAAATGACTGATGATGAATGTTTTTATGTTGAAAGCGGGAGGATTTTGCTCTTGCTCAATCAGTTTATCACAGCAACAGAAGATGTCTTAGAAACGCCACTCTCGTGAGTGTACAGTTAGACACAAGAAAAAGAGAAATAACTCAAAGAGGGCCACCAGAGAACCTCTTCCTTCCTCTCTCCCTCCCTCCTTTTCCTTCCTTTCTCTCACCATCTCATGATTGAAGCATGGGCCTGGCTCTTCCTCTCTGTGTTAACCTTTGATCAGACGTGCTGACATTAAAACAAAGTCTAGACTCTTCTGTTCTACTGTAGTAAAAGGAGATTTCATGAATCCAAACCCTATAAAAGAGAAAAGGCTTCCATTTGAACTGCACAATGTTTCCACTTCCTCTTTTTTTTTAGCCAACCCTTGACAGGTGTGTTAACTTCACCACAGTGACTTCCACATCTTTCCAAATTTCAGGAAGAGCAACTTTAACGACTAACAAAATGTGGCCAAAACATGTAGTCAGTCTGTCTGTGATTGCATCATTTTAACGACACACATTTCATTGAGTTCCTTTCCACATGAAGCAGAACCAGGCTTAAAGACTAGAATTTGTCTTCCAAAACTTTTTGCTGGCCATCACTTCAACATGTGCTTGTTTAACATCAGTGTAACCTCTTGGTCTGTTGAATGATTTAAAATGGACAAAGAAATGGTCCTTTTTTTTTTTTTTTTTTTGCAGTAACCAGATAATTTCCACATGATGTAATCAAGAAACCATACCCTAATTGAGGTGAGGAAATAAGATAAAATTGGTTAATTAAATGGAAATTAATTAAATTCAAAGGTCAACTAAAAGTAAAACACACAGAATAAGTCAAACTAAGAACTTATGAAGCTTAACTGTTCGGTCAATTCAGACACATGTGGACTGGAGTAAAGAAACTGTGCTCTCTCACTCCTGACACTACAAGACATGAAAATGAGACCTGAATCCAAGCAGTCATTATATTTAGAAATTGTCCTTATGGTAGGTCTATTTCTAAGACATGTGCTTGCATTGGACACAACCAGGAGTACACGTTTGTGTCAACTATTTTACACAATGTGCAGTCCACTACAAACCCACAACAATGTAGCATCTCATAAAAATAAACCATCTGTTTGATCTGTTCATTGTTATCAAACTCAGCTTTGCCGTTCCTCAGTATTGGCTGGACAAACCGTCTGGAAAAGCCAGAACATCTTTCAAACGAGGTCCAAATCATTGTGGATTTTGAGAAATTTTGCTGTTGTTGTTGTTTTGTTGTTGTTGTTTTTTTGTCATTTAACTGATATCTTAGCAGGCTTATGCAAGAGGTGACCTATGAGACATCCAAAGACAGATAGTTTTATATAATACATAATGAGAAAATTACCTGCCCTGACCCAAAACAATGTACAAAACTAAATGGCCAAAAGAATTCTCCAACTTCTTCAGACCAACTATTGTTTTGCACAGCCTCCTCATTTGCTGCAATGAGACCACTGCTTTGGCACAGTGGGAGGTCCTGACAATGAGGGTTGCACAAAAAATGCAGCGCTGTCTGGCTAAAAAGCTGACCACATACACTGCTCAACTTTTGCTGCAATATTATCTAGTAATAGATAGTATTGCGTTCAAGTGCAAATTCAAGGTAGAATGCCTTGTAATGCGAACCGCATAATTCTACTGTTTACCACACAAACACTGGGAAAATATGATTACCCAAGATCCAAATGACACTCCAAAGTTGTAAAATTGTGCAGTGTTTTAGCATCTGATGGGTCTGTATGATGTAGCAACAAGGCCAAACAAAGACACTCCTTTATGGGTTTTTTTTCTTTTTAACACTGCTATTTTCAGTCAGAATGTGGCGTTACCCTGATTGCTTTCAATAACCTGGTTTCTTGCGAGCACATAAATGTAGTTACTGTAAGATGATACCTGCAGACGCCTAACACCCTTGGAGAGTGTGCATGTGGCAGGACACAGACCAGTCAACATGGATGGGCACAGAGCGCTGTCACTGACAGAAGCAACAAAGTCAAACATTATTGATTCTCTGCAACAGGTTGTATTGAGCATATTTCATTACAAGTCAAATGCAGTTTTTTTAAGAACTGTCAAGACTAGGGGTCTCCATTTCTCTGCCACAGTCTCTCTAACACAAACACAGACACTTAGAGTTACAAATTATTCAGCTGCACTGTAAGCACAAAACTTGGTTCCACAGACAGGTAAAGTTTTACAAGGTGATGTCACCTTGGGCCAGGCTGGCTGATTCCTGGTCCTGGCGTCTACTGCAAACTTAATGAATACAATAGATGAGATGGGGCTGACTCAGCTGACGTCAGCCAAGGGAACAACAAGGACATTAGTTCATTAGTTCATTCAGTGAAGGCGCCAATCTGTTTGGTTACAATCTGTCTTAGGACAGCATCAGAAGACATCAGTGACGCTAGCATATTACACGCCATTACAAGAGCCTTAGGAGTAATCCAAGGGGGTTCAAGGAAGTATATGAGCCTTTTATAATCACATCATTTAGTGGCCTTTAAAGCAAGTGTGTGTGTGTGTGTGTGTGTGTGTGTGTGTGTGTGTCTGTATTTATACATATGCACTTATCTGACATATAGAGACTACTTTCAGCACTGACTTCTCAGAGGGAGCTCACATATCATCTGTCCAGAGGCTCAAACACTGAAATATTGACCCGGCATTCTTATGTGCCATTGTGTATCCAAATAGTGCACAGATTTTAAGCAACATTTCCAGTAACGCTCCTGTCACTCTGATACATCATGGCATTTTCCTGCTGCCTTCCTCTCAAGATGGGATATGTGTTGTTGTAAATGAATGTATTGAGTCACACACTGAGTCACCTTGATTCTTTATTCTTCAGTTTTGGTGGTTTCTCTTTGAGGCAGAGGTTGTAGCAATGACTGGCAACAACAGGTTAATGTTGTGTCTACAGAGAAGGCTAAAGCAGGTCCAGTACCATTGTTTTTTGAAAATCTGTCTCAATCAGCTTTTATTGCATCTTTATCTCTTGATCAATGTTTCCACCTCAGCTAAGTGTACATTTTTAAATGAAATTTTGGCTTTTTTATGCAATTTCTCATTATCTAAAAATTAAATGCACAGGGAGCTGTTGTGAAGAAATACGTTGAGCAGCCCTGTGGGTAGAAATTTATCTCTATTTTGCCCTTGCAATTTCAACTCATATTTGAAACAGCCCATCATTGTCAACATTTAATTCTGGCTTATAATTATAAATAAGTTCATATTATGCACAAAGGAACTGTCATGGCCTTAAAAACACTACTGTACCGTACGTCGTACCTGTGGTGTAGGCTCTGCATGGATGCATACCCTACACCATAGCCTGACATGCACCTCCCCAGTAATGTAACTGCATGTCGCAGCCACGCAGACCTCCTGTTAATTTTTGCAAGCTGAAAACCATTTTCTTCACAGGAACAAAGCTTTGATTTAGTTTTATTTTACAGATAAGAAACTATAAACTGTGAAGACAACAAAGCCCCCTCAAAATGGCATCTTAAGTCCTGTGTGTGATTTATCCTGACTTCAGATTAATAAAACAAGTAGCCTATAAATGCTCAAAACAGCGCAGGCCACATGCATAGGCTACGGCGTAGGCTCTGCGTTGAGCTGACACAGAGATATGTCATATGATCAACAGCCAGCATCACACTCCAGTGTGTCTTTTACAAAGTAAAAGCTCAGAGAACTTCCTCCACCTCTGCATTAGCCTAAAATCATGTGTGGACACTAACAAGTTAAACTTGATTTCTCACCTGAGGGGCTAATCCCCACAGCTATTGCTCACGAGGCAATTTTTTGTTCTTTGATGTCGTTATAATGATAGGACTGTGGGTTGTATAGCTCTGGATATTTTTTTAACCTTAAAAATTTGTCAATTTGTCATTGCAACTACTACTAAGTAAAAGTGAAACTAATACAACTACATTCCTCAATTCACAGTCCCTTTGGGATCTAGATCAAAATTTACCAAGCAACACCCCCATTGTCATATTCAGTTGTACAAATACAAAGCGCATAGTTCTGTACACATAGCTTTGTTCTACAATAGTTTGTGAGAGGGATATGATCCTCAACGGAATGTCAACTTGCACGATAAACGCATCATGAAAGACTGCGACACTGCACTAAGAGATTTGTTGAGTTAATTGAAAGAGTTTCACCAGAAAATTGCACTTTAAAATGTAGCTATCATTCTTCTGATGGTGCCTTTGTGTTCAGTTCACTGTTCAGTTTGTTCAGTAAAAGAATGTTGGAAATAAATTTCTTTCATTTTCTTAATCCAACAAGCAAGTTGTTGTATTTTAGCAGTACACTGAAAGCAGCAGAGAGGCGGAACTGAGTGCTCTTCAGTATCTATTTATCGCAAGCAACATTGTTATTACTATATTCAACATTATCTTATATGGCATTTTCCTCATATTGTGCAGCCTTAGTTAGCGACACAACAAATGATCTATGGCAAAAATATATACTTCTATTTCTGCACCAGCACCAGCTAATTTTGGTATAAAATCTTAAGCTTCATTTTTAAAACCACAGCTCTCTTTTTCTCACCCTGGCTTTCTGAAAAACATAAAACAAAGGACCAATGCAGCCTGTTTGGCAACTGCTTCTCTGTTGTACCACATATTCCACATGCTTTGTGTATCATAGGGTTAAACATGGTTTGGCTGACCAACATCTGTTGGCAGTGATAAACTAATGATTCTTTCACTTGAGGAAATTGTACCATTCAAACACTGTACATGCACTCTATGTTTTAATCCAATTTGGGGATTTAACAATTCCAAATATTGAAGTATAGTGTGATTATTTGGCCACAGTGGGAAATTAGTCATGTGACTTCAAAATACATTCACATAGCTCACTGTACATATGATAAGGAAACAGGTGGATGATTGGGAAAATTGCTTGCCTGAGGAAGACCCTGAAGGTCAAAATGTTGCCTCAACAAAAAAAACTCTTCAGGTTCAGTATCTGAAATTCTAACATAATGTTACACTTTAAACAAAAGCTATATCAGCTGCAACTTTCTACAGGCATTAACACTGTCTAACAACTTTCAAAGGACAGCAGGAACCTTGTGAAAAGACACTTGACAAGGCAAGCCTATTTGATATATTGTGTAATGTGACTTATGTGATTAAGACTAAATATACATGGCTTACCAACATACAAAATAAAAGCAACAGGTTTGCATGAAAAACAAACGTGTTTATGTTTAATATACACCCACTGGAGAGCAGAAAGCTGTGACCTGGTTATTTCTACAAAGTTTCACTTTGAACTACTACACAGGATGTTCCCAGACTGTGATTCAATTGAAGAAGAGTTTGTGCAATACCTGTTTACAAACTAAAAACTACAATTCCTTCTATAACAATAAAAACGTAACTTAATTGGCCTTGAGTAATAAATGCCGTCACGGGTCTCGTTTCAGTTATCGGTGTGTGGATAGCTGTTGTGGTGTTTGTCCTTTATCAATCATTGACCGATACCGAAAGTGATTTCTAGATGTAGTTCCTGACACTGCAGAGCTACTTGACACCCCGCCCTCAGCTTTTTCTAATTTACAGGACACTGGAGAGTACCTTGATTTAAATCCAGAGCACAGAGGACTGAAACCACCAACCAATATTTGCTTATCACAGCGTCATCTCACCATACTAAATGGTAGATAATATGCAAAATGATTGCAGTTGTGCACATTGCAAAAGGGTGTCAACGTCAGACAGTATGTCCAGCAAAGTCCTCTATACTGCACTGTTAGTCTATTAATCAGTCAGTCTATGAAACGTCGGAATTGGGCAATCACATTTTCCGACAGCTGTAGGTGATGTCATCACTTGGCTTGTTCTGTTTAAACAACAACCCAAAAGGTAAACCTATTTCATTTACTATCATGGAAGACTGGGAAAACTAGCAGATATTGTCATTGAAGAAGCTAGAAACTAGGCCTGCGACCAACAGTTATTTTCACTACCTATCAATCTGTTCATTATTTTTTCTGATTAATCAATTAGTTGTTTTGTCTATAAAATGTGAGAAAATGGGTGAAAATTTCAATCAGTGCTCTCCAAAGCCCAAGACGATATTCGGAAATGTCTTGTTTTGTCAACATCCCGAGGATATTCAGTTTACTGTCATCAAGGAACCAGGAAATATTCTCACATCTGAGAAGCTGTAATTAGAGACTCTTGACTTTGAAAATTACTCAAACCAGTAAATCAGTGACCAAATTAGTTGGCCATTAATTTTAAAAACTAAAAACTACAATCCCTTCTATAACAATAAAGACATAATTTAATTAGCCTAGAGTAATGAATGGTTTCACAGGGTCACCTTTCAGTCATCGGTGTGTGGATAGCTGTTGTGGCGTTTGTCCTTTATCAATCATTGACCTGCTACCGAAAGTGATTACTAGATGTAGTTCCTGACACTGCAGAGCTAATTTAAAGTCCACCCTCAGCTTTGCCTGATTTACAGGACAAAGGAGAGTACTTTCATCGAACCACCAACCAATATTTGCTTATCACAGTTATCTCATCATACTACTGTAAGTGGTGGATGATATGCAAAATGATTACAGTTGTGCACATTGCGAAAGTGTCAACGTCACATAGCCTGTCCAGCAACATGTTCTATACTCCACTGTTAGCCTACTAATCAGTCAGTCTATGAAACATCAGAAATGAGCAATCAGGTGATGTAGGTGATGTCATCACTTGGCTTGTTATGCATAAGCAACAACCCAAAAGGTAAAGCTATTTCGTTTACTATCATGAAAGACTGGGAAAACTCGCAGATACTGTCATTGAAAAAGCTAAAAACCAGGCCTGCAACTGATCTGTTGATTATTTTTGTGATTAATCTATTAGTTGTTTGGTCTATAAAATGGAAGAAAATGGGTGAAAATTTCAATCAGTGCTCCCCAAAGCCCAAGACGACACTCAGAAATGTCTTGTTTTGTCAACATCCCGAGGATATTCAGTTTACTGTCACTGAGGAGTGAACCAGGAAATATTCTCACATCTGAGAAGCTATAATTAGACACTCTTGACTTTGAAAATTACTCAAGCCGATACCTCAATGATCAAATTAGTTGGCCATTAATTTTAAAAACTAAAAACTACAATCCCTTCTGTAACAATAAAGACATAACTTAATTAGCCTAGAGTAATAAATGGTTTCACAGGGTCACATTTCAGTCATCTGTGTGTGGATAGCTGTTGTGGCGTTTGTCCTTTGACCTTTTTTCTTAAAAATTACTCGAACCAATAAATCCATGATCTAATTAGTTGACAATTAACTTTATAGCTAACAGCTAATTGATCAATCAATGAATTGTTGCAGTTCTACAAGAAATAACTGCCTAAATTATGGGCATTCTTCCTTTAAAATTACTGAAGTGATTCAGCTATTAAAATTGTTTCTGATTAAATTTCAGCCAATGGACTCGCCTAGCATTTACAGGTCTTTATATTTTATTAATATCTGTGTGAACCTGAAAGGTGTATTTCCTGAGTTGGGATACTTTGGATTAAACCCACAGCTAGACACAAAACTTCCACTAGAATTACTCAAATCTAAACACAGGGGGTCCGGGTATCTTCCAGGGTACAACGTATCAACGTTCTTCTATCGGACCAGTTTCTTTCCCAATCATCACCTACCTTTAACGCATACTTGTCTGCAGTCTTCTTCTGGAAAATTTCGAGCACCTTGCCATTGATGCCCAGCCCCAGCACCTGGCTGGTTACCTTGTAGTCATCCGTGATGGCATTCTTCTTGATCTGTAAGGAGGGTCTGGCGTGGAAGGGGGGGAACTGGCCCGTAGTGTTCAGCCCGCCCGGGTTCCTCTGCCCCGTCGGGTTGGGAAACAGTGGCTGGTTCTGTGCGTTGGACAGCATGCTCTTGGTTGGGGCTGAGAGACGAGCAACCGCCACCTCTCAACAACACTTCTGTCTTTTTCCTTGAAATACAGACCAAGTCTTCTTCCTGGGTTAGCTGGCCTCTGACAAACTGTTCGCGGTGTAGCGGCCAGGCCCGAGAAATAACCGGCAGCAGTCCCGACGTTACAGGTTAACAAAGTCACTCGGTTAGCCGTTAGACTGCTAAATTAGCTAGCTGTTAGCATGCTAGCTTGATCCTATTCTTGACCTGTGATTCTCGGCTAACAACTCAGCTATCGGTTAGCTTATCCATCTCCGGTGGGTTCCGCCGTCCACCGGTTCCTCAAAGAGCACTTCAGGAACTTTTGTAAAACGTCCCATAAATCGGCTACAGGACTGGGTTTCTAAATTAGTAACGTAAAAGCTGACGAGTGGAGTTAAAAAACGAGAATAACACTGAACAAAAAGACAGACAGCCGGGGATAAAACTCCGACACCAGCAGCACGCCAAACACACTTCACTTTCCGACGGACAGACACCCAGCCGGAGCAGGTTTTACTGCTGACGTCATGGCCGGGGTTTTTTCGGCGCTTAAAGGAGAAGTACGGTAGAGGAAGCGGCTGTGTTTATATAACAGACACACACACATCACCAACTGAGGGGCTCGAGACTGAGGTAGTTACACGTGAACTAAAGTTTGAGATGATTACTTCACTGCATCTCAAAGTAACCAACACATTTTCATTTTTTTATTTGTTTTTATGTCCCTTCTGTAGTGTGGCTTTAGTTTTTTTAATTGCATACACACACACACACACACACACACACACACACACACACACACACACACACACAACTGCATAAAATCCAAATAGTAAAGAAAAAATGTGTCACTTGAGGACAAGTAGCCTGGGGCTTATACAAACAGACCTCCCATTATTTGAGGAGAAAGCAGACAAAGGCAAAAAAAAGGAAAGACGTAGAGGAAAGAACTAATTAACATACAGTAAAATACAATAACAACTAAATGACAACAGGAAGCTGTTCATGTTTAACATCATTCTACATGCCTGGAGAAAGGATGGGTCATCCAAATTAGCAGATTAACCCTCTGCTGCTCTGGAGAGACCCACTAGGCAATGTTTTGATAGTAAAAGAGAGAGGGGGCCTAAAATAGACCCCGCAATCTCTGACTACAGTCCTTTAGGTTACCTCAAGTTTAGAGAGCTGTGGTGTAATTCTGCAGAAGCGCAAGGCATTGACTTGAAAAAAATCTGATCTGTATCTCTGTATTTCTGAATTAACAAGATTATCTTAAAAAACCTTTCATGGGAAAAAAAACAGTTCTGCTCACATTTTTCTGAAATAACAAGATAATAATCTTGTTGAAGGGGAACACCAAAATAAGAATTTAAATGTTATTTCCATGGCCTAGTTAAGATCAATCAATATTTTTGAGCATGAGCTATGTAAATGTTTTTTTTTTCTTTGTACCAAAATGAGCTTTGATCTATTGTAGTCGTCTCAGATCTGAAACAGAAAATGTACCCATGCACTCAGAACACTCCCCTGGACGCCCTTAGTGTCATCTAGAACATCTTTCTAAATCAATTGTCTATAGAGTAGCTCCAGACTTAAAGGTCCAGTGTGTAGGATTTAGGAGGATATTTTGGCACAAATGGAATGTAATGTAACAACTATGTTTACTTTGGTGTATAATCAGGTGAAAATAAGAAATGTAGTGTTTTTGTTAGCTTAGAATGAGCCGTTTATGTCTACATAGGGAGCAGGTCCTCATCCACGGAGATCTCCATGTTGCACAGTCATGTTTGTACAGCAGTGCAGAATGGACAAACCAAACACTGGCTCTAGATACAGCCATTTGCATTTTTGCATCAATCATGGTAGTTAGCAGCCCTTCAGTAATGACTTCAACAGTGTTGGAAAAACAGTGAAAGTGAAACTGCTTTTTTCAGTGTTTCTACTAGTTGGTCTGGCCTGTTTGTTTTGGAGTGTAAGAGACCTCTGCAGATAGTTCAGCCCCTGGTAAAAACCTCCTGAACATCTGGGTCAGAAATAGGATGAGCACACAGCAGGTGCTGGGGAAGTGGCCCATCTCCGACATGCCAAGAAGCATTGGAAAACCACAGTTTTTTTTAAATGTAAAACTGCTTTATTAGTGCTTAGATACACCTTGTGGTGCAACCTGGACACATCTTCAGTGTTACCGGGGTCACCAGGTGTTTCGGGTCTTACATCAGACACCCTCACCCGAGTGACCCAGCCGGGGGCAGGCCCTGACTTGTATGTCCAGGTAGCGCACTACGTCACGCATCCCCCCTCCTCAACCAGAGCCAATGTGAGGCCTTTTCAGCAGCCTTCAAGATGTTCTTAATGGCTCTCCGCCTGTACAGCCCACAGATCCCTAGGAGTCCTAGGACCCGGTGTAGAGACTGGCCTGCAAAGCCCCTGCAGCCCACTTCAGTAGGCTCACAGCAGGCCTTCCACCCATTCCTCCAACACTCAGCTACCAGATCTGCATACTTGGCCCTTTTTCTCTCTTGTGCTTCCTCCATACGTTCTTCCCAGGAGACAGTTAGCTCAAGTAGCACCACCTGCTTATTTGCCACAGACATCAAGACAATGTCTGGCCGGACTGTTGTATTTGCAATGATGTCCGGGAATCTCAACTGTCTCCCTAGGTCAACCCGGAGCTGCCAGTCCCTTGCTGTTGCGAGCAGGCCCCCCTGGGTCTTTCTTGGGGGCTAGGGCTTCTCACCTGCTCGAGCAAAGGTGATGGTGCACTTTGAGGGTTGTTGCCGCTTGCTGATGTTGATCCCAGTGCAGATGATGTCTCAGGACGTGGTCGTGGCGCCAACGGTACAAACCATCTCCCAAGGTCTTTGAGCAGCAGCTGAGGATATGTTCTAATGATCCCCTTTTCTGGCAGAGGTGGCAAGCAGGTGAGTCCACCATGCCCCAGGTGAACAGGTTGGCAGGGCTCCGGAGCACGTCATACACTGACTGGACCAAGAACTTGAAATGGTGTGACTCCACCTTCCAGACTTCTGCCCAGGTGATCTTGCGGTCAGCTGTATGCTCCAACTTAGTCCAGGCCCCCTGCTTAGACATGCCCACCATTCTGCTGAAGCTCGCTTCCTCCACATCGGCACGAACCTCCTCCTGGATCAGCTTTTGTTTCTCCTTTCCACTGGCTTTGCTGTAGCAAGGTTTCAGCTTGCTACCAAGCCCAGCCCGACCAGTGGCCACAGTGCCCACGAGGATGCTGTGCCGCAACCTTGCCTCCACCCGTTCCACTGCTTCCTGGGCGCACCGCTTCCGTCCTGTTCTGACCTCTACACCTGCTGAGGAGACCTTGGTGTCAGCGGAATCTCGGCAGAGTAGGACTTCTCTGTCTCGGGTGACCTTGAACACCTCTGCCAGACTGCTGAACAGAGGCTGCAGCTTGTTGTTAAGCCCAAACAGCGCAATGCTGCTTAGGCTCCGTGGCAGGCCCAGTCACCTCCCTAGGAACTGGCTCATCTTCCTCTCAAGGCCCTCCACGATGGTAATGGGGACTTCATAGATTAGCAACAGCCAAAGGAGACAAGGCAGGATGCCATGCTGGTAAATACAGGCCTTAAACTTCCCAGGAAGCCCTGACTTGTCCACAGCTGAGAGCCACGTGTCGAGGTCATCGCTGGTACCCTGGCGTGCAGCGGTGTCCTTCAGATTGCTAGTGAAGAGTTTTCCCAGGCTTTTCACCAGCTTTTCTGACACAGATGGAATTCTAGTGTCTCCCAGAGTGAAGCGGAAGTGGTCGGTTACTTTCCTTTCCTTACGACTAAAGACCTGGATTTTGCAGGCCTAAAGCTCATTCTCGCCCATGTCATGAGCCGTTCCAGACCTTGAAGGAGCCACCTGCATCCGGGCACTGAATTTGTAGTTACCATAAGATCGTCCATGAATGCTCTAACCAGGGGTTGTCGGGTGCCAGATCTGGACAGTGGACCTCTGCACTCTACTTCCGCTGACTTCACAAGCATGTTCATCGCCAATGCAAACAGGGACACAAAGATTGTGCAGCCAGTAACAATACCCTTCTCCAGACGATGCCACTCTGATGTTGAAGCCCCAGAGGACACCGTCAGACTAAAGTTGTTGTAATAGTCGACGATGAGGTCTCGGATCTTCTCTGGGACATGGTATCTTCTCATGGCCAATTCCACCGGCCTGTGTGGAATCGATCCATAAGCATTGGCAAGGTCCAGCCACAGCATTGCCAAGTCCCCCTTGCTCTCTCGTGCCTCTTGGATCAATTGGGTTACCACCTCTGTGTGTTCGATACACCCTGGAACCCCTGGGACTCCGCCCTTTTGCACAGAGGTGTCTATGTAGGTGTTCTTTAGGAGAAATCCCATGAGGCGATTGGCAACAATCTTGAAGAAGCCTTACACTCAATACTGAGGAAGGAGATTGTCCTGAACTGCTCGATGTTGCTAGCATTCTCCTCCTTGGGAATCCACATGCCCTCTGCGTATCTCCACTGCTGGGGTACTTTCCCTTTCCTCCAGATCACTCTGAAGATCTTCCACAGATGTTCCAAAAGCCTGGGGCAGTGATTGAAGACCTTGTATGGAACTCCACTTGGGCCTGGTGCCGAAGCTGCTCTGGCAGATTTGATGACCTCTTTGACTTCCTTAAGGGTGGGTTCATTGATGTTAAACAGGCTTCTGGGTTCCAGTGGGCATATGAGGGCTGCACAGTGACCGAGATCTTGCTCTCTCATGCCGTCGCTGTAGGTGTTACTGATGTAGCGGTTGATGCTTGCTTGTTTCTCTACAAGCAGCTTCTTTGTGAACCCAAATGGATTGGCAATGAAGGCACTGCGCTTGCGGGCCCTCTCCTTACCCCGCTTCCTGTGCCACTCAGCACACCAAAGGGTGATTAACCTTTCCCTTACCACGCCTCTTAGTTCTGCCAGGGCTGTCTTCTCTTCCTCACTTGCTTTTCTGTACTGGCTCCGGAGTGTCCACAACTCTTGTCTGAGTTGGGTGATCTTAACCTCTCATCGGTTTGGAATTTGTGCTGCAGTAGTAGCCTTGGTGGCATGTTGTTCCTTGATGCCAAATCGGTCTGAAGCGATGCTGATTATAAACCTGCTCATTGTCAGGAACCTCCCACAACTCCCTTGGCTGTTGCTTCAAGGGCTGCATCAACATCTTTATCAAACTGGTGCCACTCTGACTCTTTGTTGGCAGCGGGCCACAAAATCCAACGATGTTTAGATGGTCTGCTTTGGGTTGTCGCTTGTGGTGCTTGGAGGCTCTGGGCACTGTGGGATGTGTCCGGGCCTGGCTCCTCCTCCATCTCACCAGGTGCTGTATCAAGTACTGGCACTGTGCGTTGCGCCACTTGCCTTCTCATGCAGCCCATCTTGGTCTGGTGAATTTTCAGACCAGTCGGGTTTTTGCAGACTTTGCCACATCTGCAGACTGCACTCATAGTCGATTGTAAGTTCACATGGGTCATTACCAAAATATCCGTCCGTTCAGGGCGCTGGGTTATCTTCCCATCTTCAACATGCCACTGGGCAAACACTGATTTGTATTGTGAAACTACTTTCTTTTGTGTTTTTACCAGTTTTAATCATCTTGTCTGTTTGTTTAGGAAAAGAGAGACCTCTGCATATAATTTGGCTCATGGTGAAAACCTACTGAACAAAAACACATGAGGAATTCTAACCAGGAGAAGTTTCAGGTGGTTACAATTTGTGATCCTTGATCCTTTAAATCTCACACACCGTTCCTTTCATACTTGGTGGCATCACTTTGACTTTTAGGATTTGGGAGAGAGTTGTTCATGTTTACTAACATTTTAGGACTGTCTAAGACCATAGAAATAATATGTATGACTTTTGAAAATGCATAGTTCTCTTTAATTTTAGAAAATCAAGGATTTGTGATTTTATTATCTTATTAATTCAGAAAAATAAGCCAAATATATTTTTCTGAAGTGAATGCATTACATTTGTGTACTTTTCAGCCTGGGGGGGGGGGGGGGGGGGGGTTCTTCAGATTTTCTTCCATTTTGTGGCTTTACTGCTGACAGACCAGAAGGTCAGGCTCTCCACCTATCAAGTGAAACACACATTTCTGTTTCAACACATGGTTAAAGCTGTAAAAATGGTAATCTACTGTACAATTTGCACCCTCAGGCTCCTTTGCCAGGATTTTACATTGTTTTTATGTTGTTTTAATTTTTCTCATATTATTTGTTCTTCAGTTGTTAGCTGTTAAGTTATGTTTTCTGTAAATTTTATTCCCTGACACACAGATCTGTGGCAGTCTCTCCACACTACCACAAATAAAATTATGATGGTGAAGCACTGAATCCTTTTTATATTCATTTGTTGGCGATAAAATTACTGACATTAACATTAAGAATTCCCCTGGGGTGTTAAAACCACCAACACTATCAGGAAAACAACAGACACAAAATGAGTAGCTCAGGCTCTGACCTTCAGTAAATGTATTGATTCAATCAAGGCATTTTTACCCCAAGTGTTGCCTCTGATAAAAAGATTAAATGGCTACAACACTGTGTCTTTAACAAAGCACTTAAAGCACTGTCATTTAGCCTTCAAATGCACCATCACTCTGTATTAAGCAGTGAAATGAAATCTCTGTTGGCACATATTATCGATAGTGTAATTTGACAGTGGTAGTGTCAGTGATGCGTGCTTGATTATAAATGGATTTTCAAGACAGTGAAAAAGCCAAAAAATTATACCTGGCTGTGCATTTCTTGGACCTCAGACAGTATAAAACAAACATTTTCATTATCAGCGGAAAAAAACATTGAACTCAATTCACGTTTGCCCACATTTGGTGACTCTGACTGCTGTCTCTTTAAAAGTCAGGATGCACATAAAATCGACCATTTGAACAGTCCAGCATATAAATGAATAATTGACAGACTTTACATACATCATACCCTCCAAATGTACATATTTATTTACATATTTAGGAGGGCTATCGGAGGGAAATTACACAATGTAATGTAATCATTTTTATCATTTTTTCCTATAAGATTATCTAGAGTCACAGTCAAGGGTATAACTTTGGTTTGAGAAGTGATGGGAGGGGGAAAAATAAAACAGGGGTCTAAGATTTGAATTTCATTTCCTACATTTCTACATGCATTTGGGGACTAAAGTAACCACAACAAAATCTAGGAAATAATTAAGTTAGCTAGCATGCTAAATTCAGCCAGAATAGTACAAAATGTTTTTACATTTTATATATAAAATATTTATATATTTTCATATAGGTAATATAAAATATTGAAATGTTTTATATATATATATAAGGGGGTTGAGGGAGCACAAACAGAATTTCAAAAAAGAGGGGAGGACATATCCCCCTGTCCCTACTGGAAATCCCACCTCAAGTCGCAGTAATCAAAGAAATTTCATACACTTTACTTGTACATTGTGATCTCATCTTATCTCACATGAATATACCCACACATCTGACATTTTATGTTGTTTACTGTCATTTCATTATCATTATACACTTTTCTCTGTGTTGTAGTTGTGCTCCATCTTAAACTTACATGCAGCACTTCCTGTGACCACTAGATGGCAGGTCAGTCTAAGTCTTTATCCTTGCCTTGAATGATGGTGGAGCCTATTAAAAGGGTTTGATAGACAGGTCAGTGGTCACATAATAACAAAAAGGTGTGTTTAAAAGTAGGTCACTGTATTATCAGTCATCATTTGTATAACACTGAACTGAAATTAAATTGTGCTCTTGGAAAATACTCTCAGCCCTGAGGCGTATGTGTCGATCAGACCTCACTGCCTTGATGGGTTAAAGAATTCATTGTTGAAATGCCTCAGCATGTAGGCTAATACGGTTGTTTTCTGTAGGTCAAGCTGAATCTGAAAAGAAATGTGGGAAATGTCTGGAAACCTAATTTCTCCACAATGCATATGTTTTGCTTTCTGCTGCTGCTAGCTGAACAACACACTCAGCTAACCTCTGTTTATTTGTATACGGTTGTCCTTAATCCTAGTGGCTTTCTCAAAGAGCTTTAGTTTAGCTACTTTATTATTACAAATGACACCATTAGGAGGGACAAGGAAATGTTTACTGAATTCACAGAATAAAGATGTGTCCTGACATTGTCTCCGGTCATCTTGTGCCTCCACAGTTTGTACTAGTCTTGTGTAATGCAATGTATAAATAGGGTGGAGGGGCCAAGACTCAGCTCCTCAACTCCACTTCCACCTATGGGAACACACTTCACTCTCTTCCCAGTGCTTCTTCTTGACTTCTGTATCAGGTTACATTTCATCTCCAAATGTTTTTAAAACGCCATCAAGCTGAACTAAGTTTAATATGTAAATCTAAGACTTAGGTTTACCAAAGGTAGGGTCACATTATTAGAAATCTGCACCTTTTTCAAAGTGCCAAAGAGAAAGAGATCGGCATCAGTGGCTGCCTGTGTCTTCACCCACATTAAGTATTATAATATTTGTCTTATCTGGCTAGTGAGACACGGCCTGATGAGTCTTTTCATCCGACTTTAAAAAGCTACATCTGTTTTCACCAGATGACTCCCCATGACGAGTAAACAGATCCTGATGTGTAAAATTGGTGGAGTGATCCTTTCGTAACTTTTCATTTTAAACTTGCTACGTCTGGTTGCTGCTGAGTGAACTGTCAAGACTTGTTTCCTGTTTGCAACAAAAACTGCCGTTCGGTAACAACTTGCTGAATCGTCCATTACCTACTTTGCCAGAAGGAGTCTGAGAGAATTACACCCTGATATATGGCATGTCTCTGGCAGCAAGAGAGACAAATAATCTGGTCTGTACAAAGATGTCTTTGATACAGTTTGTCCATTACAATGCAATTGATATTAATTACATACGCTACACATAACTAATAGGGTTGGGCGATTTTGGCGTTTTGCCATTCTGCAGCACACCCATGTAATGAACAAAGCATGTCTAATATCTTGGACATTGTATCGATACTGTGATATTAGACTAGATATCAATATATCGATATATGTCAGATTTTGGATATCGCGTTGCCACAAGTGTTGTATTTTCCCGATTTTAAAGGCTGCATAACAGTTAAGTGATGCAATTTTCTAAACTTTCCAGATAGTTTTTCACTTGCCTTAACCCCCTCAGGGCCTGTGTCCACATAGCATTTTTTTCTCACGCTAGTGTCTTTTTTTCAATTGTTCCCAAAGAGGATAGAGTGTATGCAGCTGAGAGAGAGGAAACTCCACGCCCACTAACCTTTTTCAGAGCGCTCAGTTTTTTGTGAAGCCACTCAGAGCGCTTTTGGTTAAAATGTTCTTAACTATTCAGAAAGGACCTGTGATGTCATTGCCGCTCCTTTAGCTAGGCTACTGTCACAACAATGACAGAAAAGCCCAGCTGTGGGACGAGATCAGCCAGTAGACGCTAGATTGCTTGTGAGTGTTGTGCTTCAACGTACGTGTTGTAAGCGTGTTGTTACTGTATAGGCAACCAAAGTAGTACTTGGTGAAAAATATCGTGATATTTGATTCTCTCCATATCACCCAGCCCTAATAACTTGATTCAATCTGATAACTTCCTGTAAACTCGAACATGCAAACATTATGTTACATCTGTAATCCAACAAGTAGTCTCCAGTTTTTCGGTGAAAGGCTTAAGGGTATGTCCCTGTAAGACTGAGGGAAGTAAACCTCTTGAATTACAATGTATATTTGATAAAGTGATATACTTAAAGGATATTATATAAGACTATGAACTTCCCAACCTATTGGAAACTGATACTGTCCTTTTGTGTGGTCTCCACTTGGATACATTTCCCAGTTATTATACTCAGTTATGTAAGAGAAGTACATCACATGTCCTCATGGATCCCATATATACATACAGAGCACTTTTTATTAACTAACACACACACACACACACACACACACACACACACACACACACACACTGAAACTGGAAACTGTTGCCTGAGCTTTGACAGCTTTGTGCTGATGAATTAACACAAGCTACAGAGTTACAGTTACTTTGCATAGCTGCAGGTTCACTTATAGCTGCTCCCCCGACACTCAGGACGGCCTGTTCATTACAGCGTTCTCCCTGGGGAAAGCATCATGGCTCCAACCATTATTCTCCTTATTATTAGCAGAGGGAGCAGAATGCTCACATCACCCTGCACATGGAGGATTTCTGTCCATAACGGGTGTGTTAGTGTCCCAAAGTCTGCCCCGGTGTACACAGATCAGGAATGCGAGGCCTGTGCACGGAGCTGTAGAATCTGGCGTGCTGACATTTTCCTTTTCTCCACCGCTTCCCAGAATGCTCCCCTGACACACTCTCCTGTTTCACACAGCACTTCTTTTAACTTCCTGACAGGAAGGAAATCTCAGGGGCAGGAGGTGCATCTCCCTCCGCCGTTCCCCTCTCCTCCCTCTGTTCTTCATTAGTGTGCGAAAGTCAGAGCAAGTTTGGATCAGTTATTTCAGGCTGGCCAGAACCCGTCTTTGTCAGAATAATCCTCCATCACCGCCCGGGGCTGAAACCCTAGCCGGCTCTTGATATAGACCCACGGTCAGCACTGGCTCCGATATAGGATTCTAGCACCTGAACAAGCCTCCCAACATGGGACCTGTTGAACCTGCTCACCCCTCGAATGCACGCAGACACACACACACCCTCATGATCCCCTTGGATGATCTCTCACTCACTCTTTGTCTCTCCATCTCTCTCTAATTGCTATGTAGAGCACCAAGAACCCACATTTACACATGATCTCAGTTTAACCCTGCTTTATCTGCACCCTTCAACTGCTGCAGTGCATTTGTTTACACATCATACCCCATCTTAACTTAGAGGCTCCGCAGAAACTAGAACGAGAAATGAGAAACTTTGTCTATCAGTCAGTCTGTCTGTCAGCCTGTTTACTCGTCGGTCTATTTGTGTCGTGATTCGCTCCCGGCCTGGTTCACCCCAGTGAAGCATGATAAAAACTCTCTGAGGACCGGAGAGGTGGTTTCCCTGTTCTGGTTACTTTGGAGATGGATGTTTGGTTCCTCAGAGACGACAGCTCTTAAGGGCAGCGGCTGACTAAGCTCCCCTCTTCATCTATCCTCCCATCTCTTTTCACACACTCGCCCTCTCTTTCTCGTTTTTGCACTCACACACAAGATCTTAAAAAATCCCACTGATGAGACATTCTCAACTCGAAGGCAGATCGGTCTTGTGATGGGACGATACAGAGTGTGCAAAGTCACATCCAATCTCAGCTCTGCAACACAGGCCTCTGGAGGTGGAAGTGGGCCACGCACTGGTTTTTGTGTGTGTGTGTGTGTGTGTGTGTGTGTGTGTGTGTGTGTGTGCGTGCTGCAGGATTCTGCTGATTATTATTTATTAATATAGCTCATATATATTTAAGTATAACTTCAGTAGTGGTTCATTCACATTATTCTCACGGAACATGTTTGCTTGCCGGTGAATTCCACTCAAAAGTCTTGAGGAACAAGAAAAAACATTTATTTCTCTTTTCACACTTTCTCTCTCTCTCTCTCTCTCTCTCTCTCTCTCTCACACACACACATACACATACACTCACACACATAGAGTAAATACCTGCATATGTAAAACCAAACATGAAAAGGCACGCGTCGTGCACAGGTCGCCTTTAACAGAAGAGCCGCACAATGCCATAGAAATTTGCACATGCATCCACACAAAGGAAACCATGTATGGCTTGTCATCCATGAAATGGACGGCCTCCTCTATAGCCCTGCAGTGAGCATGTGACCGCCACTGGAATCCCCCTTTCATCTGTGAACAGAGCCTGAACAACATAGGTCCCTGTAGAGGCATGAGGGCCCTCAGTGGTTGCGCATGCTGGCCTTTTTAAACTGACCCCAGGCCTGCTGTGGGGCTGACGAGAGAGGGAAAGTTTTTGGGTGAAAGAGGGAAATGTGGAACTAATGTAAAAATATAAACTTTGAAAATGATTTAATAGACCAGAAACATTAGGACTGTCCTGCCATAAGTTCATTCTTTCTTTCTTTCGAGGTTAGTGGGACAACTTGCTGGCTTATGTGAGAGCAGTTGCTGTCACGTTTTAGTCACATGGACATTCCTGTTCTCCCCTGATAAACAAGAGACCGTTTGATGACAGGGGACGATTATTTAGCCTACTTCTGTTGCCAGCTCGTCTTCTGCCCTACTCAGCTGTAAAGAATGCCCTAATTTCATCTCCACCCCACTAACAAACAACCACACGCGTGCACCGTACACACTCACTCACACTTCTCTTTTTCCACTCCCCATACTTGCGGCGCTCTCTGTCTCTTGTGTCTTTCTCATATTTGCGCACAGGTCTGATTCTGCTGACCCAGTGACGTAGGGGCAACAAGATGCTCCAGTTCTCTCGCACAGAGAGTGCCTCTGCAGTTATTGGGTCTTTGGCACAACACCGACTTCCTCACAGACACAACAATGTCGTGCTGCTTTTTCTCTCATGATTCACTCCAGGCCGCTGACCCAGTCTCGGAGAGAAAATGTAAAGTCACGCTCTCATACAGGCAGTTGAATGTGTCTGTTCAGGCACTCGGCTGACACAAACACAAGTCCAGTCAGAGTGCCGCTATGATGGCCTAGAATATGATGAGCCCTAGGTGCCTTTTCTGGATATATTCTGCATGTATGATAAATAGTTACACTGTAAATATGACTTCCTTGTATAGTTGTGTGTGAGTGTGTGTGTGTGTGTGTGTGTACTGCTCAGTTTGACATTGAGAGATTGACATAAAGGTCACACTGGAGGTGTATGCTTATGTATGCAGTTCAGTTCAACTTCCTGTGTCTTTCTGTAGAAAACAATAGTGTCTCCAGGGCAACGCACCTTTCCTCCTACTCCACTAGTCAAGTCTATGCAGAATGCTTCAGGTAGCAACTGACTCTCAACCTGTCGTAGCTGTCTGTTCTCTTCTCTGTCCCGTCCTTCATCTCAGATCAATGTCACATTTTTGCTTAGACTATGTGACTACAGTCAGCAGCCAGTTAGCAGTAACTTAGTAGCTTGTGTTGCAAAAACAAAATGTCCCACACATTAAACACACAAGATGCAACATTTTCATTTGTGAGCTTTATGAGGCGGAAACTCGATTGTAGAAACTCGATTAAAACAAAAAGCAACACAAAATCATTTTTGTGAGAGAATTTTGCTTCCGCATCTAAAAACCAGAGATCAAGGAGAGCAGGAACAGATCAGGGTTAGGAGAAATAATGGCCACAGGAGAGAAATAGAGCTGTGCTGTGAGGAGAACCAGTGGAGAACTGGGCAGGTGTCTTGATGAGCGACCAGTGTTAGCTAACGACAGCTAACAATGTCTAACGCTGTGTTCACATCACAACATTAAGTTTGCCATCACGTATTAGATTATAACAAAGCTACCAGTAGTTACGGCAGTATTTGATAACTAATGCTACTTACCCATAACAGAAACTAATGCGCAAATATCAGCTTGTATCAGACGTATCTTGCTATGCGTGTTATAACTCTGCATTACGGTGTATTGACGTCCGCAGGGGAGAGAGGGAGAGAGAGAGAGAGAGAGATACGAAGATTTCCTGATAATTTTTTTATGATAGGTGCTTGTGTAGGAACTGCCAGCCCGTGTCCTCAGCTGTGGAGAGTATGTGCTGCAGGGAGGTGGATGCCTTCTGGGCTCTGGTGGAGAATCTGCCCCCCAGACCAGACATAACATGCCTCACACTGCCTATCAACCCTCACGCCGCCCGCTCCCGTCTCAAACACGCAGGCCTCCCTCTCCGCAGAGCCCGCCCACCCTCAAACATACCCCCGAGGCTTGGGTCTCCCTCTCCACGGAGACCCAAGCCTCGGGGGTATGTGTGGGACCCGAGTCTCGGGTCTCTCGGGGGTATGTGCGAGGGTGGGCGGGCTAACACCAGGAACATACTCCTCATGTCCAAAATGAGCGCTGCACACGACTGTGTTTTTGGTCACTATGAAGCCGTGAAATAATGAATTCTGAATTAACTTCTCATATGGTAATTTTCAGACAAGGTTATGTATATATCTTTTTTTTTTTTTATTTAACCTGCAAGTTGCACTTTAAGCTAAGGTAACTGCCAGAGGTGGGAACAAGTCATTGCTTTGTAAGTCACAAGTTATTCTAAAGTCTTAACACTCAAGCCCCAAATGAAGACTTACAAGACTTGTGGCTGTTTACTAAATCTTTGGGCTAGTGGGAAGATATCACAAATTTTCAAGACAAAGGCTCAAGTTCAAGTGAAGACACGAGTCGGTGGTATTTAAGTCATTTGAGTCAAGTTGCAAGTCTTTTTTGATATGAACAAATCATATCTAGTCATCACATTTGTGACACGAATCTGACTCCAGTCCACTCAAGTACTGTAACTTGAATCCAAAACATGTGACTGTAGTCCACACCTCTGGTAACTGCAGGCTGTAGCTTCATATTTAACACAAAAACATGAGATCGATATCAACCTTCTGGTCTACTTCACAGCAAGAAAACAAAAAAGAATATTTCTAAAAATGTTGAACTATTCCTTTAAAGGGAGATACGAGGAGTGCCATAGGGGGAAATGCCATGAACTAGCACAGCAGAAGTCACTGAGTCAGTAGTAGACATACAGACATATATAAAATAGACGTGCTCTGCAATGGGGGAGAATTAAATAAAATGTAAGGGTAACATCATAATGCAATATTTAAATCTAATAATACATTCCTATACTCAGCATGCTTCAGTTTTCCATCTTCTTTTGTCTCTGTCTGTCTGTCTCCCCCCTAGTGGGAGGCCCTTGTAATCCAATAATCCATCTTAATCCAAACTGAGATTACGTGAGGTGAAAGAGCCACTTTGTGCATGAGATTATCCTCCAATTTAAATCACCCCCATAGTTCATATTTGTGTATGCTGTACGTGTGCACACTATAGCACAATTTTGCACATGCAGATGTGTGCACATGAATAATACATCTGCATGAGTGTGTGTGTGTACTGTGGGGGGAGGAGGGTCTGTCCTTAATGAGCAGCTGTTCCTGCAGCCTCGCCCTCAGTTCTTCATCCCTTCCCTCTGTCCTGTGCTTCAGCAAAGGTCAGTCCAGTGCTCTTTAATCCTGCCAGTCTGATCCCCATCACGTTTCACCTCCTACACTCAGCCTACTACCCCACTGCCCCTGCAAGTCTGCTCAGCTCGCTTCACGGCACACTCAGTACTCCGTGGCTTACTGGCCCTGTGACACCTGTAACACAGCCCTACCTGACATACCTGTGACGTTGCCCATAACAGCAGACTTACTTCGCTTCTCCCAGTCTCCTGTGATTAAAAACAGACAGCTCAGATGGGACTCTTTGAGATATCTCAGTTTAATCATCATCCCCTCTTGTCTCGTCAGTCATCACAAAGCTGAGAGAAATCCGCTGTGAATTACTATTGGACTGGCAGTCATGTGTTCCTAGAGTCCCGTGCAGTTGAAATGCTCCACTCCGCACTATTTTTAAGCTGCCCAGCTGGCACTACCACCCTGTCACTCCTCCCAACCCCCCGCCACAGATGCACACACCCACATAGATGTGTGTGCATGTGCAGAGCTGGTATGATGGTCCTCTGCCTCTACTATGCCCTTGTACGGTTGTATGACCCACAGACCAGCATGCCCCACTGGTGTGGATTTCCATTCCTGGAGCTCACTCCTCAAACATATATTCCCTTCAGCCAGTATCATGTCCTGTCACGCCTTATGCCAACTAGCTGTCCAACTCCTGACATACATATACAGAACGTCCACGTGGATATGCAGCACACCACTCACACCTGTTTATCTATAAGATGTGCCATTTTCTCCTCAGTGGCATAAGTAGACGTCATTATGGACCCATAGAGTCTATACCGCCCGTACAGTATATGCATAACACGACGCTGCCTGCCTCACGTTTCCAGTGTGCATTTCACCAACTGACTGGATTAGTAACATTAAGCCCTGAACTCTTGAACTCGGGACTTAATGCAGTCAGAGAACACAGAGGATGGACTACCACTGTTCAGTCCAACAGGTCTCCCACTGCTTTGTTTTGTATTTATCTGTGTGTGTGTATTTGTATTTGTGTCTAAGCCAAGCCTTGACTCTGACCTTGACTGAGAGCACCAATCATCCAACACGAGCAAAGTTTCACCCTTGTAATATGTGTCCACACGTTCTCAGGCATCTGTGGGACAACCATAGACTGTGTAAAAGAAGTAGATGTAGCCACTGTGACATCCCCCATTGGTTTGTGGACTACCATTTTGAAGTCTCTAGTTTGGCATTTTGGCTGACACTATCTTGTTTTTTAGAACCACAAGTGACCATATTAGGACAAGAGGATGGAGCTGTGGAGGGGCGAGGCGTGGATATGAATGAAAACCCAAGGACACTGCTGTGGTAGCAGCTTGTCAATCCACACGTAACTACACCCTAAAGCAAACCCCGCTTTATCGTCTATTTTATATTTTGAGCAACTGAACATCACGCTGTGTTGAAGAAGACTTGAAACTGGAGATTAATACCATAAAATAATTAGGAAAATGTTTACTTTTACAAGTGAAAAATAGAGTCATTTTCTCAAAGACTAAGGACACATTCACACTGGCACTGTTTGGTCCGCTTTAAACGAACCCTGGTTCACTTTCACCAATAGTTTGGTTCATTTGGAGTGGTGTGAACGCTCATTCAAACTCTGCACGGACCAAACGAGCGAATCCTGGTCCGCTTGAAAACTGGGGGTCTCGGTTCACTTGCAAGTGAACCCTGGTGCAGTTCGCTTACAGTGGGAAATGCAAAAGGACTATCCAGCAAAGCAAAGAGAAGAAGTGAACCAAATAGAGGAAGAGATGTAGAGCGCAGTGCATTCTGGGTAAAAAAAACAAAAAACAAAGCCAACAGCGCAAACTGGGAGATGCAGAGGTAAAAAAGAAAAAGTTGGAAAATGCCCGAAGGCAGGCGTGGAGTAGTGAAGAGGTGCAGGTGCTTGTTGATATATGGACTGCATCACTTTGATATTGCTCCATTGTTTTTGTGGTGACCAAGCCAGTTGAAGGGTGTGGATTTCCGTTTTCAGTCCTAGCTAATCGATGAGCTGGGTTTTCTTCTTCCTCATGCTTTTTGTCTTCCTGGTCAGTGGTTGTTTCAGACAATACCGCCCCCAAAGGAGCAGCTGTTGTAAATGCCTGACGTTGTCCAGGCGATTTGGTCCACTTTAAAAAGTACAGTGTGAAAGTGAACCAAACCAAATGAAGGTGTGAAATTTTTCGGCATTCCCCGCCCATTGGAACAGAGTACCCGGACTATCCTGATGTGAATGCACCCTTATATACAATCAGACTCCTGTTTGCAACCAGTGGAGTTGTCCCCTGCTAGCCGTCATGCTGTGTTCAATCTACAAGTAACACAGCAGCAGGCTACAAGTCATCAGTGACATGAAGCTACAAACTGACAGCCAACATTTGTTGCTGTGGACGGGTATGCTTGCCCCAACTTTCTTCAGCACGCAAATGACGTGGTGAAGCATCAACCAATCATATGTTTTTGTTTCTAGCTGTGGTTGTGTGTTATTAGTTGGCTGATGCTATGCTAGCTCTATGTGCACACAGGGTTGCAAAAGCAGGAATATGTTTTTGATCAAATAAAAACTTTAGAATGACCAATTTGTGGCAACTAGCAGAAACACACAAGCCCTTCATGATGTAACTATGTTAACAAGCGTTTGAGCATCAGTTCAACGGCCACTCAGCGATAATGTAGCTGGTCACGCAGCTGCTCATAGCATTGGAAAGAATGAAGGTTTAAGGCACTTCTGCAATGGCTTCACTTTTCAGACTTGCCGATAATGCCTTTGGAACAACAATTGGTGTTAAAGTAAAAGTTTGTCATTTCGGGAAACATTCGTTCGCTTTCTGGCGGAAAGTTACAGGGCCTGTATACTCAGTCAAAACTGCTTGTTGGGTGGTCTGATATCTTTGGAAATCTCTTGCACCTGTACTTTTATGATGTTGAATTAAGGAGGGTTGCATCCACCCATCTCTGTAACTTTCCGACACTATCCAACACTTTCACCCACTTCACAGCATGATTGATTTCTCATGTGGTCGAATACATGTAACATCAGCATCAACACTGCATTTCAGTTGTAACTTGTATGATTCCATGTGACAAAGAAATGATTGAGTTAATAACTAGTTTTGAACAAGCATAAGCCGATCGGTTGATGAGAAGATTGACACCACTCCAACAATCTTCTCATGTAACTCTCTGTGTGAAAGTAAATAAGGATATTTCGCAAATGGTCAAACGATTCCTCTAAAGGGTTTGTATGTGATGTTTTGAAATGAATATAGCAGCAAACAAATGTGCTATGTAAAGAAACAGTGGCATAATGGCATCCTGAGCAGAGGATAAAGGCACACTCCCTTTGTGTGTTGTTATCTGAGCTTCTCTGTTCTTTGTTTGGTAGCTGGGCTGGCTACGTGTGCATGCTAGTGTGTGTGATTCCCTCCCTTCATGTACCACTGGCTGGCTAGTTGCCACCACTGTGCACCAGAGTCCTGCACGGGTCCATTTTTTAAAACCTGCACCTGCCCATACCCGTACAGCTCAGTACCACAACCGACCTATTACCCGTTGATAAAAGTCCCATGACCTGACCTACACCCATGTTTAAACACACACAGGCTACAGTCACTCATGTTAAGCTGGGTTCACCGTTCTTCAATTACAAATCTAGTGGAGGAAAAGTCTCTTTCACTGACTGCACTCGATGCCGGGATGGCGAAAAAATTCCCCGCAATCACTGCCAGGTTAGGAAACATTTTAACATGCATTTTTCAACACCATAAAACCTTGAATGAATCCTCCTTGGGTGTCCTGAACTCAGTGCAGGCTGCCACCTCATCCTCAGGCCGTAAAATTTCATTCCTGGAGTCCTCCAAGTCAGTGACGAATGTGACGACGGGGTCAAAGGTTCAACTTGTGTCACTGACTTTCAAAATAGAAGGTTGATAAAAATTGATTTGAAGTCAAAATATTACACATGTACTGCACATCCTTTTTATTTGTTGTATTCTGAAAAATAAAATATATATTTTTGTTCTCACCCACTACTCACCTGCATTATTACCAATGAATTTATATATACACATACTCATTACACAGCTTTTTGCGGGTTACCCTGACCCTGTGCAGGACTCTGCTGTGCACTGCTCTCATACAGTGATTAACACTGATAACACTGGACTGTGGAGGCGTAATGCCCAACCTGTGGTTCCCCCCTCAGGTTAACACTGTTGGCTCTGTCAGCACTGTTGTCATTGTTAGCACTGTCAGCCACCACCATTTCAGCTCAGCCACCTCCGTGTTTGCGTCTGATGTCAGAGGTGAGAGCCGTGTGCAGGCAACCCCAGGCCAGCCTAGCGTAGCACCTTTTTTACTGATTTTTTAAAAGCCGCTGTGCATTTGTTTTTCTTTAGAACATCCAAAATGTTTCTGCCTTTGATGTTCCTGATAATTACGTGATGCTTTACAAAGCAGCCGCCCTGTGCTCCAGGTCTTAATATAGCACATGTCTTTGTGCAGCCACCAGTGAAACATAAACATTAACGCAGTGCAGAATGACTGAATTATTGATGCCCAGCTGATGGGCTGTGTTCAAACATTTCTTCTCACTCTCCCTCAGAGCATGTGTGGGGGTGCCAGACGGAAAGACAGACAGACAAGGAGATAAAGGAAAAGGAGAATCCAATGCACAAAGAGTGGTTTGTCTGCCAAAGGAAACCTTCCTCTCCTTTCCTCTCCTCTTCTCTCCTCAGCAGGTCAGTGTGTTTCCTGTCAGAAGCAGACGGAAACTGGCTCTCCACACTGCCATGGAAAAAGCTCTTAGACGACAATTCACCCAGCAGCTGCTACAAAGGGTAGAGAGGGGTGGACGACAGAAAGGGGACATCAAAGTGAATGAGGCCAATGGGGCTTACCCCACCACACAAACATATAAACATATATATAGATATCTGCAGTGTACACTACTGGTGCCTGCTCCTGTCCTGTAAATGTGATATATAAGAAGCCACGAAGCATTTCAGTGGAGCTTCTGTCCCTCATGACAAGGTAATGCAGTGTGTCGTCTTCAAACTAGATTTACTGTAATCACCATTAAATTCGCTTACTACAGATAGCCTGACTGGAGCACACTAAATTGTTGTTCAACCAAGAGTAGCACAAAATGGCAGTTTCACAGAATTCTTTGTTCTTGTTGAGTAACGCCGGCATATATTGAATTTTGTACTCAGAAAGCAATTTCAGCGCAGACAGGACGAAGCATGTGACAGAAACTGATGAGTCTGTGTTTGCTCACAGACAGAACATGTGTTTGTGTATACACACATGCAGCCACAAACCCGGAGGGACAAGTGAGTACCAGATATCTGTATGTTCTTTGTTTTTTCTGTTTTGGTTATTGAGTTCTCAAGAGGTCACATTGGATTTTCACATATCACCACAAATACATGAGACACTTCAAAATAAAACATGATTATCTATCAATCTCACACAGCGGGGAATGCCGATTTCCCAGAATAAGTGACATAGGGGCCCTATGTCCTCTTAATTTTTCCATATGAATCCATTACAGTTGCATGTTCTTTTGATTTACAAATGCAGTTCCCATCGTTATAGTGTAGGTTGGAGGCAGGCTCAGATGGCCATCAGGCAATTCTGGCAAATGCCTAATGGACCACCTCACCTTATGGGCGGCCAAGACCCCCACAAACGATGTTGGGAAAAAAATGCAAGGAAAAAAATGAAAAGAAAGACAGATCGGCTGCGGCCCATTTGATGTTGGAACGGCACATCTGATTAGGGGTGACATGGTCCAAACAGTATTAACAGACTACCTATAGGCTACTGTGAGGCAGGTGCGTCATGTCCCTCCACTCCTTGAAATGGAGCGGTCCATCATGTAATATCAGAGGTAAAACACAAACTAGATGGATAAAGGAGCTGATGAACGTTAGCAGCACTGATAACAATAACAACAGTTTGTTGGCAGCACCAAATGAAGAGGAGGAAATACTCACATGGACAGTGGAGCAGCCACAAGCTGATACCAGTGGCGTAACATTACCGGTCAGGGGCAAGAAAAGGAGGGCGCTGCTCGCTGCTGAACACTAATGACGACAACAACAGGCGATGCTGCTAGTGCTCACCTAGCTCAAACTGACACTTAACAGAGCTAGCCAGTTACAGCAGTACTGGCAGTGTCAATGCTATTCCACTCAGGTGGCCTAAACTTATCATTTATTAGGCTTAAATTGAGTGTATCTGTGCGGTAAATCCTCGGCCCCAAGCAGTTGAGCTGATCCAGAGGAAAATTGCGAGGGCATTGCCAGGAATTTTGTTCTGACCCTGGTTAGAGCATGGATGTATTGGGAGAACTGGATACAGCATTGAATGTAGGGCCCCGTTCATTTTTATGAGTTTCTCAGTGGCACATAAAGCCCAAATGGGTCAGCTGTCGGGTATAAAATTACCTGGATGATCCAGGGATTATCAGCACTACCTCTGCACCGTGCAGTCCCTAGAGCAAGCGCACTAGAGACTTACAGCAGCCAAGCTCTGCCGAGTACAAGCAAGCTGCTACCTCCGGTGAACCTTTGGTTTAGCGTGCCACTAACTTGAATGGGATAAAATGATTTACTCTAGCAGCTCTTCTAGACTTTCCAAATGTCAGCAGACTGAATAGCTCAAATCCTGATTGTTAAACAAGTCATTTTGTGAGGGTTGTGGTGCTCCAAAAAATGTATCCATTGATTTACAGACATCAACACCATGATGGACTCTGGAATTGCAGTTCCACTGTTTGGCCACTACGAAAATTAGCTTCAAAGCCCAGCCATTCGTGGGCCAGGTCTGGAAGTTCAGTCAAGCTCCTCGTCCTCCCCAGTGGCTCTATTCACCTCCTCTCTAGCCATCAGTCCTTCCAGCTCCACAAGTAGCCCCGTGGTACTGTCTACCCTTAAAATTTGGTTCCAATTCAGACGTCATTTAAAGTTTATGTCAGCCTCCACCCTGATGCCCTCAGTGAAGAGCCAACTATTGCCCCATCACTCAGTGATGCTACCAATGTGATACGGCACAGTCAAGGCATTGAGCTTCTTTTGAGACTTGTACAAAGATGGCACTTCTGTAGCTTCTCAGGTCTCAGATCCATCCTCAGCTTTTAATTTGCCTGCATCCTTCTTGTTTTGTTTCTTTCAAGCTAGACATTGTGCGTCCGCTGTTTTAAATGCAAACCAGCCCTGGGATCACCTTCTGACCATAAAATTCCACCAGAAATCACTCATATCCAAGACATATATATGCAGCGTAAAGGCTTTTGACAGTCATTCTGTTGCCAAAACTAGATCTGCTTGGGAGCAGGAAGTGCGGGTAGTTTTTACAGGTCAGTGGCGGGATAAAGCTGTGTACAGAATACCAAGGAGCACACCTTGTGCCAGGCTACAATTTATACGACTCTAGGTGTTACACAGAGTTCATTTTTTATTAAAACTTATTTCATGATCTTGACAAAAGTTGTGGGATTGATTAAGATTTACCTCTTTATAGCAATATTAAGAGTCTCTGCTGATCCTTACCAATTTAATTCTTCTGTCAGACATATCAGCCTTTACTTCTCTTTTGGCAAGATGGTGTATTTTACTGTTATGGAATTTTCTAAGGCTCCATATATTTCCGTGTGGCTTAGAGATGTTATGTCTTTTCTTAAGTTACAAAGATGAGATTTTCAGTGGAAGGCAGCTCTGCTAATTTTTTTCATAAATGGAATTATCTCATAGATTAATTCCTTTTTAGCTTTGCCACCTGACTAATTTCCCCTTTTCATCTTATTTTGATTTTATTTTCATTTTATCTTTTTTACGTGCATAACATATTCTTATTTATCTTTATTTAGTTTTTACTTTATGTCTATCTATTACTAATTATTTGTATGCTTATATATTTTAAATACTAAAATATATAAAAATATACGTGATGTAACCTGAACGTCAGTATTGACCTCAGCCCTGAAGAAGGAGAGATAAACTAAAAGGCAGCTTAGCAACAGGGGCCAAGGTTCGCACCAGGCAGATGACTGTCTCCCAAACTCCAAATATTCCCTGCTAAAGGTTGTCCTGTCTTCTGTGTGAAACCTGAAACTAACCATAAATATCCCATTTACCCAGCAACAGAAAGGTTGTGACAACAGTGCCCAGACTGTAGGTGCCTTACCAGACAATAGGAGCCCACGGCTTCACCACAGATAACCCACAGTCCCATTCTGAGTGTGACAGCTACACATCCAGAACATAAAACATCTTACAGCACTGCAGTGGCAAAGCTACCGCCGCATCACGGTAACATGTTTAAAGTGGATCCTGCTCATCAGAACATACTGTAACCTTGGTAATGTGGAAGTGTGTGTGTGTGTGTGTGTGTGTGTGTGTGTGTGTGTGTGTGTGTGTGTGTGTGTGTGTGTGAGGGAGGGAGGGAGGGAGGGAGGGAGGGAGCGGGAGAATAACATGAAAAGAAAAAACAAGGCAGGATAGCGTCATACAGTGCACTGTGTTTTTATAAAGGACAGTAGTCAGGCACTATTGGGTGAAGTAGCTGTTTATGGCTTCCAGTGGTAATGAGTACATATAAGGACATTCAATCTGTCTCCACCCCTCTTTCATCACAGAGGCTGAGCTATGAGCATGAGTACTGACATAGAAATACACAGACAGCCCTAGATTAATACCTATAAAACTGCATTTGTGATTCTTCATTCATATCTGGTACCCCACTGTAATTTTTATTCACCTATTTAATCGGATTCTATGTATCACCTATTTGTTTTAATCAAACAAAATCCTATTTATATGTGTGTATTTTGTTTATATTTCTTAAAGGGACAGTTCACCTCAAAATCAATGTCACATTTTTTCCTCTTACCTGTAGTGCTATTTATCAGTCTAGATTGTTTTGGTGTGAGTTGCTGAGTGTTGGAGATATCAGCCATAGAGATGTCTGCCTTTTTTCAAATACAACGGAACTAGGTGGCACTCGGCTTGTGGTGCCCAAAATGCACAAATGCCAAACTACACCTGCCAACTGTATTACCATGCAGAAGGAACTTTCACCCGAGAGAGCGGTGTTTGTGTCCCGTAAGATTCTAAAGCTAAACCCTGTTCTGTTTTTACTAAACCCAACCACATGCTTTTATTGCCTAAACCCAACCGTGTGTGTTTGTTGTTGAAGGACAAAAAAGCTGATTCTTGGTGTTGTACGTAGTACGACGTAGTGAGTTTATTTTGAAAGAGACTTTATGTAAAGACAAAGAAGACAATGCATGTAACAGGCAGAACTTGACACAGTGTCCCAGAACGTCAACAACCAATGCACACAGGGAACCTTGCACGTCGTATGTGGGTGGAAAGTCCATGACCAAATGTCAATATGTGACACGTTGGAGTTTGTTTATTGTATTAGGATCCCCATTAGCTGAATGCCTTGGCAATCAGCTAGTCTTCCTGGGGTCCGCACCTTACATACAATATATTACACTACATTATATAAAACATACAATTTCATCAATTTACATTGTAAAATACAAAGCTTACGTTTATATGAAATTTAAACAGAAACATTGGTCATGTGCATCAGCTTCTTGTCCATGAGTAGATGCACGCTTCCTTCTGCATAGTGATACAGTTGGCAAGTGTAGTTTGGTAGAAAGTAAATAGTTCCTACATGAAATGGCTCACAACAAGGTCTGTGGATTATCTTGAGTAACATGTGACAGGTTTCTAAAAAGAGACATTGCTGTTGAGTTTTTCAAATGTGTTTTTCAGCACTTTAAGCACCACAAGCCAGTGCCATCTAGTTCAATTATATTTCAGGGCTGATATCTCCAACACTCTGCAACTCACACCAAAACAATCTAGACTGATAAATAGCACCACAGGTAAGAGGACAAATATGTATTTTTGATTTTGGGGTCAACTGTCCCTGTAATGTATTTTATGTCCTCTGTAAAGCACTTTGCTTTTTTGAAAGGTGCTGCAGGTGTAGCAAGAGACCGATATCAGATGTGTGTTTGCGTCTTTATGGCTGAAAAATTAACAAAACGGTGTAAATGGTTGGATTGTTTTTGTACAGTACAGCAGGATATTTATATGTGCAAAATACGCAGTTGTAGTGCTATGAGGCAATATTTGAGATCAGTCACAAGAATAACTGTTAACTGCGTATTTTATGGTAAATATATTCATCTGCCTTTTCACCGTGGGAGAAGAGCAGACTGAAAAACAACCTTCGCAGAAATTTTGAGTAGGTGAATTTACAGGTATTACGAAACGCTAGCTTTGATGTGTCCTTGGAACGTCTTCCCAGAGTGTTGCCATGCAGACCTGCTACCTTGAGGCTATAAGAGAGCTTGAAAGACACAACCATAAAAACACATTACACACACATAAACACACGCACATATAGAGAAACAGACAGTCGGATTCATCTCTGTAGACAGGGGATGAGTCATCCTCTATTCCAGTCCCAACTGTGACCCAGCCAGGTCATGTAAACAAGACAAGGAAACTGAAAACCTAAATATGGGGGCTGCATATGCAGGCGGTGAATACGGTAACTGTAGGAATGGACGGGCAGCTAAGGTTTCAGCCAGTAACATGAAGTTAAAGGTCTCAACAGAATGCCTCTAGCCAAAAAAAAAAATCCCACAGCATGCACAACTGCACAGCTACCCTGCAGTCTGTGTGGAATGTAGATTGGTGGGTTGGGTGGGCAAATGTTCCTGGAGCACAACCCCACCTCTCCCAACGATCTGCATCTGTTCAGCCTGTGCGGACATGTGCTCAGCTGTGCATTTGTGTGTTTGTGACTAGTGTGCGCTCAGCTGTGAGTGTGTCATTGTGTGTATACGAGGAAGGAACAGTAGGCTGGAGTCTGCTTTTGTGCATGTGGGGACATGTGTTGTGTCTCTATCTGTGTGTGTTGGTGCAACAGGGGGGACTAATGTGGCATTCTCCTGCTGCTTCCATTGCCTGGTTCGTACCTCAGCTGTCCCAATGGACCGAAGCCAGACGACACACATAGCTCTGGAGTGTGTCTGCACTCTGTGACCTGGGACTGTGTGTGTTTATAGTTCTGTGTGTGTGTGTGTGTGTGTGTGTGTGTGTGTGTGTGTGTGTGTGTGTGTGTGTGTGTGAGACTGAATTGTCCGTTCCAGTATCAAGCAAAAAACACAGGCTTGTGTAAATGGTGGGGCGAAGTACAGAGGACCCTGCGTCTGAGCACTGTGGAGCGGTGAATCACTCTTAGCTTCCAGACAACATGAGTTCCTCTGATGGATCACGACAGAGCTCGCAGTGACATCAAACAAACCACATGAAGAATATTATACAACATGCAAATATGCGAACAAAGAAAACATCATATTTAAGCACTGCCAGCCCTCAGGGCAGTCCTTCAAGTTTCGGTCACTCTGTCACATCCCTAAATACAGGTTGAGTCAGTCTGCTGTGACAGAAAATTTACAGGAAGAACAAAGAAAAGTACACAGCTCAAGCTTGCATATTTTTGGCTTTTGAAGCCGTCATGGCAGAAGCAAAATACACTTTTACCATACTTCAAGCAGTGTAAGTAACATTTATGCAGATTTATGTCCTTAAACTGCAAGATTAAAGGCACAGTTCACCACCAAATCAAAAACATGTATTTGTCCTTTTATCTGTGGTGCTGTTCGTCAATCTAGATTGTTTTGGTGTGAGTTGATGAATGTTGGAGATATCTGCTGTAGAGGTATCTGCCTTCTCTCCAGTACAATGAAACTAGATGGCGCTCTGCTTGATGGGCTCAAAGCCCCAAAAAATACATTTGAAAAACTCAACAGCAATGCCTCTTTTCAAAAACTTGTCACCTGTTACTCAAGGTAATCCACAGACCTTGTTGTGTCTCATGTAGGAACTATTTTCTTTCTACCAAACTACACCTGCCAACTTTCCTGAAGGCATGCATCTACACATGGACGAGATGCTCATTCTCGTGACATGGCGAGATGAAAACATTAATGGCATCCTCCTCGGCTGAGCTGTAACGTTAGCTAGCTCAGTGGTGTTAGGTGAGCTAGCAGTAGATGCACACTAGTAGATACACAGTGCCATCTAGTTCCATTATATTGGAGAGAAGGCAGACATCTATACAGCCAATCACTCGGCAGCTCACATTAAAACAATCTAGATGGGTAAATAGCACCATAAGGAAAACTTCTATTTTTGATTTGGGGGTGAACTTTCCATTTAAAGCTTTGTTGTTAGGTTTTGGTTCCATCGTCCAGAAAAGAAAGGAAAAAAGTATCCGTTTGTTTCACAGCTGTTTTTGGTTTCAATCTGTTAAATTCCAATTTTTGGCCACTTGGTTCAAGTTGTGCTCCAATTAACGTTATAATACCAAGACTTACACCCAGTAGTTCAGATGGACAAGTAAAAAAAAAAAGTGAACTTAAAGGGTTGGTTCACCAAAATAACCAAAACCATTTTTTATATTAACCTTTCTTGGTTCCATTCATCTACATTTTAATGGGATTGGAGGCAGAATTCTTGGACAAATAAGCCAGATGGACAAAATGAAAACTATCTGCTGGGTTAGCAGCAGACGTGCCTATGTGGAAAAAATATCTAACTCAGGTGAATTTACCCTTCAATCTGACAACAGAGCTTTCAACCCCTGATTCTCAAACAAAGCATCTTGATAACAGCTGACTGTAGGTACAATATATAACTGATCACATCTTATCCCAGGTATCTATCCCAGATGGATTATTGATTGGGTCTATGGGGCACAGGCCCAAGGGCTCCATAATTACAAGGAGACACAAAACAACCACAAAGAGATGCAGACAGCTACACAAAGTCACACAATGGCCAGAGAGATATTAAAAAACATCTAAAGTGACAAAATGACCATGAAGAAATTCAGAAATTCATATAGAATACAAAAAGACAAAAAGACTAAAAAGAGACACAAAATGACAACAACAAAAAAGAACTATAAAGAGACACAAAATTAAAACAAGAAACTCAAAGTAATTACAAAGAGACACAAAATTAAAACAAGAAACTCAAAGTAATTACAAAGAGACACAAAATAACAACAACAAAAAATTCAAAACAACGACAAAGAGACACAAAACAAGACTCAAAATGACCACCACCAAGAGGGATGGGGTGCCTTTCACATATCTGTGCCCAGGGGCCCATTGTCTCATAATCTGCCCATGAGTATCTACATGACAACATCAGAAATAACATAAAGGGAACAGACTGATAGAGCTGTTTACACTTTGAGACAAACATGGAGCAACAAGCAGGTCAAGATTTCTTAACCTGCGTGGTAATCAGAGAGCTGTCAGCACTCTGCCCCTCCTCGTTCACGCTCGCCACCAAAAATCTTGCTGTGGCTCCATATGGTCTGAAAGCTTAGACTGGTTCTCATATAAAGGAGAGGGGAGAGAAGAGGAGAGGAGGGAGGGGATACACCGTCTAACGTGTGTGGTTCAGAGAATAGCAGTCAGTGTGCCAAAGGGGATGTAGGGACGTATGAGCTTTAGACCATATGGTCAGAAGGTGACTGGATTGGTGTGTAATGGGATTGAGCTAATCTGCTTTTACATTAATAGAAAAAGGAGAGAGAGGAGACAGACAGAATCCTTTAACTCACTGCAACATAGGATGGTTTGAAAGGACGTCATGAATACATAACTAAAAAAGTCGTATCTTAAAAAAGACTCAAATTAAAGTCATTAAACTCAACAAAATAGGGTCATCTCTGTCTCCTCTCATGCATCATGCTACTTATTTGTTTGATCTCATGATCATTTGCATAGACACTGACACCTTGCTGTTTACGGAAAGAGTGAGCCACGCCCAGTCTGATGACAAATGACCTCGCACGTCATTTTACCACGAAGCATCCGTCATCCTTTGGAGATCAGCTGGCATTGAACACCTGGGTAGAATTCCCCCGCACATAAACCACCCACACACCAAACACCACCTCGCTGGCATCTTCTTCAGAAGGCGATGTTGCTCAACTGGTTCCTCCTCCTCCTCCCTCCACTTGCGTGTAGACCTGACTTTCTCTTCCCTCGGGGCACCAGCCTGCGAGTGTAAACACCCATGAATCATCAGCGTTACAGGAGATGATCAGTCTGTCGTCATTATTGCCGGATAGTGATCATAAATCTTTTCACACTCTGGTGATATTCCCATAGATGTACATCTGTTGTGTTGCACATACAGGTGGAGGTGGACTTTTAAAAAGGGCTGTTTTAGGTTCTGCTCAGTGCAATTATCCGCCTAACTTGGCCCCTTAGTGCCTGAAGAGATAGTGAGCTGCACAGGGAGGCAACAAGTGCCAGAATTGTTGATTGATACATCTTAAAATGTCAGTGTGCACCTGAGCTCAACCGACACCCTATGGACCTGTTTCACATGCAACAACACGTGAGATGCAGCTGCAGCTTTAAATTAATAACATTAATTATTGTCAATGCTTTAGCTCACTGTAAACAAACCTGTACCCATCATTAATTGTGTGCTGTGTCTGCCCTGCTGTGACCTCCCATCAGAAGCATATTAAAGTAGGGTTATATCTTATATTTCACCATCTATAAGTGCTGCGTCAGTGAAAGGTAACCTTAAGATACACTATCAACTGGATGACTAAGAGTCTTCACACGCATGTTAGACGCTTTGTTTGGTCTATTCTTTGTTCCTCATGACTTTTATGGTGGTGCATAATAGCAAGTTAGTGTCAGTATCACACGCTGCCTCTAAGTTGTGTCACAAGCCGATGACTCATCAGTGTCCCAGTGTTCACTGAATCTGTAACCTAATCACAGACTGAAATCCAACGCACTTTATAGTGATTCACTGTACCGACTGAAGCAAGGCCCGTCTGGACACACACTTTTGTTTCCTAAAACAGGCCCAAGGTGTCACGTAACGAAAATAACACCGTAGCCGCGGGTTACAAGCGCTTTGGGTTTGGCGACAAATGAGGAATAATCGGCCTGAGTTGACATTTGTCTTGATCTGTTGTGTCACTGCGTCTGCAAATCTCACCAGGAAAAAGGGACAGTTCACCCAAAATCGTGTTGTTCTTTAACAAGATTGTTTTGGCGTGAGCTGTTTTGTGTTGGAGATATCAGCCGTAGAGATGTCTGCCTTCTCTTGAATATAATGGAACTAGATGACACTTGGCTCGTGGTGCTAAATGCCCTCAAAAACTCAGCAGCAATGTCACTTTCCAGAAATCATGACCTGGCTACTCAAGACAATCCACAGACCTTGTTGTGAGCGGTTTCTTTCGACCAAATTACACCCACAAAACCATTTCACAGCACGTACGTGACACACCGAACAATCTAGATTGACAAATAGCACTACAGGTAAGAAGACAAAGGTTTTATTTTTTAATTTGGGGTGAACTGTCAGCCACTTATTCGTCACCCTCCACTATTCTTCCTCTTTTGACTATCCCACCTCTCAGGACTCCAAGAGGGGTTTCAGAAGGGAGGGACAGGCTGCTCAGGCCTCCTTTGATTATAGGAGGATTGTTTGTGTGTGTGTCTCTTAGAAGTGTACTTAAGTGCTCATGGGCAAATCTTATCACGCTCTCTGTGGACAGCAAGTGTTGGATTTGGTGGATCCTGACAAAGACAGGGGAATGTTTGCATCACCGTGCATGTTAAACTAATAAACTCCACTCTTGGTTTTATAATGTCACCGAGGCAGTTGGATCAATATCAGAACACACGTTTCAAAGCAGAAATCACCCCAGAGCAGCACATTTTTAGTTAATAATCATTTTTATTTTCTTTAGAAAAAGAAACTATCACAACTTCATTTGGTTACTGTACAGTTTCTCTTCTCATAGTCACTCAGTCTGATAACAGGTTGTGATTTCATGCTGGAACACCAAACACCCTCCTACTAACGCACACCACTAGGTACAACATGACAGTATACAGCTTTCTCTTTTTCCACATTTGCGTTTTACATCCTCTGATATTCTGGACTGAATAGCAAATAGAAATCACTTCTATAAAAAAAAAAAAGGAGACAGAGTAGAAATCCCTGACAGATTCACTTAGGAAACTAGGGACAAGAGAAAGAACTCTTTGAGCGGTGTGGTCCATACAACGTGCACCTGACCTGTGTGTCTGTGTGTTTTTGGACAGCACCATAGTTCACTATATATGTGTGAGTTTAAGAGGTTCCCTGCCCTACATGAGACGAGAGTGAGGAAAAAAAATGAGAGAGAAAAGAGATGGTGGGGGGAGGATAGAGAATCTAGGTCAGATTGTGGAGCATGCAGACCCCCTTTGCAGACACACTCGTATACGCATTCTCTCGCTCTCAGTGGACAGAACTGCATGCATGTTCATCCGTAGTCGGGACAGAGGAAGTGGAACACAGTTAATATAACATTAAGGGATGTATCAAGTATGTCTCCCTGAGAAACACTTCTTTCTTCAGTACCATAAAAACCCTCCTTTTGTCACTGGCCCGTCCTGTCAAATCCTCTACACCTCCCCCTAAAATATAAAACATCTTGGCTCATATTAAACATACCGCTCTTCATTTTATCCTGTGATCTATCTCACCTTGCACTATTGTTCCATTAGGATTAATGCACCGCTGCCAACAATTGCAGCAGGCAAATTGGGGGGCATGGGCAGGTGACATTCACATAAACGTAACTTTCCACAGCCAACTTTCCACCCCGCAGGTGTGTATGTGCAATGACTTGCAGCTCTCCTTCTCTCTCTATATATATCAGTTTATGTGAGCCGGCCTCACACGGCAGGCTCAGTTTGTGAAGTACCAAGTGTGACGGTGACACCTTTGTGACAGTCTGAGTTCGAGTGGAGCTACTGTCCCCCTCCACCTCCTTGTTTCACTCAAATGGGGGAGATGGGAGGAGTAGGGGGCTGTAAATAGGTTGTCCTACGCCCTCTCTCCCACAGTAGCACCACGAAGCTAAAGCACACACACATACTAACGTCACATATTGAGCTGACATGCAAGCACCAGGGATCAGGAAAGGTAGAAAAGAGCGTGATTAAAAAAGACAAAGAAGCGAAGACTTATTGCTAAAAAAAAGTTCTCCTAATGCTTCACTCCATAATGCTGATCCCTCATTACCTGTGTGAAGGCCTTTGTGTTGTATACATGAGGGATAACTGTGTCAGTGTGTGTGCAGGGCCCAAACACTAGCGCATGATTCTTTTGATCTACTAAAATCATCTTGGCTGAACAAACATTTGCTCGCTAACTCTGTCGTGATAAGAGTAATCTCTGTAGCCCTTTTCAAGTTTCACTCATGTCAACACTTCCCGAGAAAGGGTGGCGTTCTCTGAGTGTTAAGAAAAAGTGTGAAATGTGGCAAGTGACAGTGCAGGTGTGCTTGAGTGTGTTAAACATAATGCTCACGTGAGAACACACGCAGGTTAAAAACATTTGCTCATTTACGAAGCTCTCCACTCATACGAGGAAGGTTTTAAAAAGCATTATCTAAATCAAACCTCATCAATGGCTGCATACAGAAATTCCACAGCCGCTCAAGGAAATCCTCTGTATAAAAACTTTTTTTTGAGTGTTTCTTGTATTGTCTCTCTCTCTCCTCTCTGTTCAGCTAATATTAAAAACCAGGAACTGGGGTGTCGACACCTCTCAGTAGAAAACAAATAAAAGAACAACCAAACGAGTTTTAAAACCTAGCCTCCACTTTCTCCCGCGCTCTGACTCCTCCTGAGGAGTGCAGAGGAGGAAGAAGTGGAAGAAGAGAGGAGATTACAGGACTCTCTCTCTAAGAGACAAGTTTGGGGAGGACCGTGCGAAGAGGTATGGCCTCCCCTGAATCTCCCATCATGTTGCTCCTCAGTTTGTTGTTGGCAGCTGTGGTGCCCAAGCCAGGCCCCCCTTTGGCCAGGATTGAGGGGAAGGAGGTGCTGTGGTGCTCGGGGAGCCGTTTCACCGTGGCCCCTTGGCTCTTCTCGGTCCCTGGTAGGGGCTTGGGTAGGCGCCGATACAGCCAAGGGTGCCTGAGGGCCTGGCTAGGGGTGAGGCGAGACGAAGGGTCCCAGTCCAAACACTTCTTTATGAAGTCAGTAAAGGTGGGGTCCTCGCAGCCCTTGAGCGCAGCGCTCCACTCCTTGCTACCTGGGGGACCTCTCATCTTGCCGCGGCGAGAGCGAGACCCTGTCAGCACGGTGGCCCCCGTGGGCAGGGTGTTGGCTCCGCAGTAGCGAGGGTGGCCCTTGGAGTTGATGAAGTTCTTTGCCCTTTTGGCCTGCTCCAGGACCTTCTGCGGGGGCATGCCGAGCAGCTCCATGACACAGGCCAGCTGGTCACCCTCATCCTCACCGGGGAACAGGGGATAGCCAGTCAGCAGCTCAGCCAGTATGCAGCCAAAGCTCCACATATCGATAGGAAGGCCGTAACGTGAACCGAGGATCACCTCTGGAGCTCGATAAAAACGAGACTGGATGTAGGTGTACACCCGCTGGTGTTCAAAACAGCTGGAGCCAAAGTCAATCACCTAGAAGACAGAGGAGAGACAAGAATCAATGTAGAAAACCTGCTACAGGTCATGTACACAACTTCACAGGCCTCCCATGAATGTGTCCTACCTTGATGCCGCTGCGTCCCTGCTGTTTGAGCAGGATGTTTTCTGGCTTGAGGTCACAGTGGATGATTCTGTGCCTGCTCAGGGCCTCCAGGCACTGCAAAATGGAGTGTGCAAACTTCCTGACCAGTGGCAGGCTGAAGCCCTGGAACTTGTTGCGCTTGATAAGCTCATACAAGTTCATGCTCAGCAGCTCAAAGGTCATGCAGATGTGGTTGCGAAAGGTGAAGTTTTCAAGCATGTGCACGACATTCATGCAGCCGTTCCGATCCTGCTTGCGCAGGTGCTCCAGGATACGGATCTCCTCCTGCGCCTGTCGATGGAAACGCTTCTCATTTCGCACCATTTTCAGTGCCAGGTGCTGCTGCAGTTTGTGGTCGTACACCTTAGCCACTTGGCCGAAACTACCTTTACCAATGATCTGAAGAGGGCAAGAGAGAAAAACTGCGTTAGCTAAACATCAAAAGTCATTATAGTTTCACAGACAGCTTACAAACACTTCACAAAATCACAATGTATGTGAGACCTTGAGGAACTCATAGCGGTAAGCTAGGTGGTCGTGGGCGACATGAATGTATCCTCCCTGCTCATCGTCGTAGCCACAGTTGTTGTTGCCTCCAGCAACAGCGGGCCTCTTCTTGGCATTGGGTCCCACGAAGAAGATGTCAGGGTAGGAGTGGATCTCAGTCTGCTCCAGGCTGGTCAGCTGAGATCGGTACAGCCTCAGAGCCTGGTCAGGAGTGAGAGGGCCGCACAGCTTCCCACTGTTCCCTCCGTTCCCAACTCCATGAGAGCCGGAGGATTCACTGGAGCCCTTACTGGATTCAGTGCTGTGGCAAACAGATATGACAGAAACATGGTGTTTAATATCTTAGGTGGTGATCATCCTGCTTGTAAAAAAAATGCTTTTGGCCAAACACACAAAAGGTGTTTTTAAGTTCTATTGGTGTCTTCATGTGTGTATCCTTCTCACCTGTCAACACTGTGATCCTTTGACAGGCTGGAGACTGGGGCAGGTTTACTGGGCGTCTGACCAGTGGTCCCGCTGTTCTGAGTTGCTGTGGATATGGCGTTGATCTTCCGGTTGTTGGTGGAGTCTTCATACAGGTACTTGACCTTCAGCTGGCTACCTCGCACAGTTACCTGATCCCTCATTACAGCCTTATTACTGACAACCTATTAGAGGCAAAAAAGAGAGAGACAGACAATGAACGAAAAGAAAGCTATAAGAAAATCCATTTGGTTAACATTCCACTGTAGCTTAGACAGACTCTGAACAAGGTGTACACATTGACCTTCACTGTGAAGACGACATGTAGTATGTTGTGTTGTATGAATGTGATCAACAGAGTGAAGAAAGGACTCTATTAGTGTTCATCTACAGACTAGTAACACATTGTGCAATACAGGGGCTACTTGTAGCCTGTAAGACCTTAACTGAGAGGCAACAAAACACTGTCATGCACAAAATATAGATTTTTTTCAAGTCAATATTTCATATATAATAATATAGAGTTTAAGAGTCAAAGAAGAGTGACGAACAGAAAAACAAAAGTAGAGCGTGCAGGTTGGCAGATCTGGATCATGTATTGTTTGATACTGGCCTTAATATCAACAACAAACTTCAGAGACACTGGCACTGAGGCATTCGCAGAGATGCAGCACGCAGCAGGTAAACCAGCACAACTGGATCTAGATCCAGTGTGGCAGCGAATTCAAAAGACCAAAAAGGCCCACCCCAAACCATAACTAATGAAAAATGATCCACATGCCAGCCAATTTGTTTGTTGGCATGCTGCAAGCGATTACGTGTAAAAGCAAGCACTTAAATTCCAATGGAGCAACAGAGATTGTATTTGCATACAGACTGAACAGCCATTGTGCATCTGGTAATCCCTTTACAGGGTTTGACATTCACCATGGCCTCATGGCCCGGGGCCACAAAGTTATTCTGAGGCTACCAGATATCACTGGTAGGCCCCCTGTGGCCACTGAGTTTTATCGAGTCTCTTAAGAGTGAATGTCTCAATTAAACTACCCATCTAAATGAAGGTTAAATAAATAAAAATCCCCATACACAACACAACATTACAGTTTCACAAACATCCAGATTCATTTGCTCCTTTCAATTCAACATTCTATGAAAATGGCAAATGATACTCATTGCCAGCTAGCCAGGGCTTAAGACTACTGCTACTGCGTTGTTCTGGTGATAATAGAAAATGTGTTCAGAACGAAAAGAGCTCTTCCCTGAGATGTCTCTGGGACAGAAGGTTTTTTTAATGTATGAATAACTATCGCTTAGCACAGGACAAACTAAATCCAGCGACTGATGATTTTGTGCTCTGCTCACTGGGAGGAGTGCTAGTCAGCAGCAGTGTTCTGCAGTATGTTTAGCTAATGGAGCTAATAGCTAACAGAGCTAAACACAGATGGACTGAGAGTTTTTGTTCAGAGGAGCACGAAGCGTTTAACAGTTAACTGCAATTTAATGTTACAACACAACAAGTTTACATTAAGTAAATGTTTTGTTGCTGAAGTACTTCAGCTGAGTACGGTTTGGGGGAAACGTTAAAAGTAGTTTGAGGTTGGAATTACAGATTAATTGCATCAGTTATTTACATTTTACCAATTTTACCACCACATATCACCTCAAATATTTACTGCATTCTGTACTGAAGAGCTTGTGCTTTGATAACAATAAGTATATGTAGTAGCTGTATTAATTGCAAAGTGCTTTACACTGTGAACTAAGAGACTGTGAGATAATAAACCATATGTACAAAGATATTTTTGTTCTGTTAATGTCTTTTTATTTATTGAAGTGTCACAGTTAAAGAAGGCTGTGATTCGTTGTGTTAAAATGTCTCTTCTGTGGACTATTGTTTTACATATGTTTACGTTCAGGGCATCATAAATGTACATATTTAGGGGCTTGGTGGCCCGTGGGGCTAAAGCTTAAAACTTACATAACACCTATCCCTGCTTTTTGAAAATGTTTGCAGACAACCTTTAAAAAGTGACAGATCCACCTTTGCTTGAGGCGAGTAGAGTTTCAAGAAAGCTCGAGAGTCTCGCTCTCGCCTGCCAGTTAGAAGGCTTCGTTTCAGCAACCCCAGGAATTCATTCCTCCTCGCTCTCTCTCTCTCCCTCTCTTCTCTCTCTTACCAGCGGAAAGAACCCTCCACAAGATTATGGAGCTCAAGGGAAATGACAGTCATTAAAGTTAGATTATACTCTTAAACTGTAGAAGCAATGTGGCTGTTAATAAGACACGCTGACATAAACTCAGCTTGGCTTTCCTATATAGAGACACACAGGAGGGGCATATTTATTGGGATTGTCTAGCTGTCCCTCTTTCGTGTGAACACTTCTTATTCTAATGGCTGTGTGGTTTCACCCATCTGAGGGACGAAAGAGTTTGAACCCAATGTTTTCTTCTCCCATTAGCTCGCTATGCTGCCCCGTGGAGCTTCTGGCTTCGGCTTGTACACACAGCTGAGCGGGTCTCAGGCAGAAACCATGTCAGCTGATAAAGACAACAGGGAAACCTACATTAAAAGTAGGTGCTGACACGTTCAACTGAAAGAGGATTCAGCTCACAGTGTGTTTGTGTTGTAAGCTGGGGTCCTAAAATAGAGGTGGAATGCAGCAAGGGTTTCCATGCATGTAACCATATAGTCTTAACTTATGACAACAGCCCTGCTGCTGACCCAGGGTCCCATGCAGCTGTTGTCCCCAAAGCTGTACTACAAACACAGTGAATGTCATTGATTGCGCCCCTTCACCCAGACACAACGCTGATCTGAAAATCAAACCTTACTACAAGTGGAGCGTCAACTGTGATGGATTATTGATTGACCGGGCAGGGGGTGCTATTAACAAAAATCATTCTGAAAAGTGACAAGTGATGGAAATGAAAAACCACCGTTTTCTTTACCACCAAGTGATACGGAGGGTGGAGAGTCCTCTGTGTGCAAATCTGCACAGTGCAACAGATGGAGAAGGGCTAATCTCTTTGCTGTCAGAGAAACACCTAAGTACGCTTTTTTCCTTCTCTCAAGCACACAGAGTTGCAGAACTCGACACATGTAGACGCACATCAGCAAATCATGGTTTTGCACAGATAAAAGTTGGGTCGCAGACATAACAAAACTGATGTCTCATTAATTTTTATTGTACCACAAGCTGGAGCTAAGTCCTACAGTTTATTTTATTAGTTTCCTCAAAAAGAACAGGGATGACGTCAGTTTATTAATTTAATGGAGCACGAGGCGACTCTGAGCACTGTGCAACAAGCTGAACTGGGGCGAGCCACTGTCAGTCACATTCAACAGAGGATATTACCTCTGTGAGCATGACAGAAAATACAAAGGAACAAGGACAAGGCTGGAATAGAAAACTAGGCCTAACCTCTACGCAAGCAACACTGATGGGCGGATTACAGGAGACAGAAGTAGGGGAGGAGGGGGGAATGTTGATTGTTGATTTTGTTTGTGGGTCACATTTTCAAGCCCAATAAATCTTAACAATATATCAAACCAGCCTTTTTTTTCCCTCTGCTGGTGCGGGAGGCGGTGGAGTATCGTTGCCTTTGTGTGTGCATTTTCTGCCAAAGGGGCTTTTCAGAGAGGTAAACATGGCAGAAAGGTACCCTACTAGTACAGTGATGTCCTAAATATCTTTTCTGACCACCGTGCAAATACTATTCAAACATATGACACTAAAGTAGTAATAAAAAAATCTACTGAAGCCTCTCCAGCATCTTATCAGAAAGAGTTACTGTACCTCCCCAAATATGCATGACTACGCTGCAGATTAAAAACTGAAATTGGTTCTTCTATTAAGCCATTTGTCTGAGCAGATGCAGTCATGAATCAAGAAATGGAGACCATACAGTCAGTCAATACAGTGCGCTTTGGAAAATTTGCATCTTGTGAGCTGTGTGCAGCACTGCTTTGCACATTCAAACTACAAAAGTTCGACAAGGCAGTAACTGCTGTTGGATCTCTGCATTTACTTTGGCTGGAGACACAAAATGGCTACTCCACTTCAGCTAATCTGACACGGTCATGGAGAATTGCCCTTTGCAACACATGTGCTCATATCCCCTCGGGCAGTCAATCAATATAACTCACATGATCACATGTTATTCTCATTGCAGGGCATAAAGACTTGATTGAATTCCGCAGGTTGGAGATAAGAGAGGAGATAAGAGACAAGCCTGCAAATCAAGACTGAAGGAAGGAGGAGGGGTGTATATGTCATGAATGGGTACTGAGGGGGGAAGATCTCTCTGAGGAACAGGATGTCTAGAAACAGAGCGTGCTCCAGCACAGGAAATAGGGCTTTGGGTGTAAATGCGTCTGTGTTTTTGTGTGTGTATTTTTGTCTGTGAGTGTGTGTGTGTGTACTTACAGTGTGTTTGGGCATAGGGGGTAGCCCAGATGGACTGTTTGTATCCGCTTCGTCCTTAAGGATGTGGTCTGTCCTCATGTACGAGTCATACAGACCATCACCATGGCGTGCTGATGGAACAGAAATGGACAAACAAATCAGCATGATAGTGTGGAATCATCAAATCTGCAACACAGACGCACTCAGGGATAAAGGCTGAGGATGACGTTCAGAGGTCTACAGAACGCAATCTAATCTCCAGAGAGGCAGACAATCCCCTGTTTGTTTGAACCAGGCAAAGTCCCATTGATTATTTCATCAATCAACCTACCAGCTGCAGCGTGTACCTTGAAACTAAAACAAGTAGTTTGGTATGGCCCGACAATTCCCGAGCGCTAACCTTAGTGGGACAGCCCCACAACACTGGTCTCTGTAGACCGGCGGGGATGCACATTGTCTGCCACAACATCCTAACCCACATTTACTATGAAAAGGCCATTATTAGCAGATACATCCATTGTATCTATTGTGTCCAATACATTGTATCCAAGGCCAGAGCGCCAACCTGACCAGCTTAGATAGGGCTTAGGGTCCCAGATCGCTAGCTCTGCAAGTGGTATTATTGGCCTAATGGGGGTAACAGATGCCTCTGTGACGACAGCATCTTTCCGTCTGCCCATCTGTCCATTCAGGCCGAGTCATGTAGTGCACACACACCAGGTGTGCTCAGAAATAGAGCCCATATGGAAGGATGCGGGCGCTTGTCATTCAACTGTGCTGTGCGTGCGTGCTCACCTCCGTGGCATCGAGCCAATGTGAGATGACACGGACAGAGTAGATGGACAAAGGGGAGTACTGGGGACTGTACGAGGAAGCCAGTTACTCAAATGACAAACCTCCATCAGCCGGCTGTTCGCCTCGACTGTCATGTAGCCCACAAGTTGCCACTTCAATACAAGTATTCGTCTTTGATGGCTTGAAATAAGGCCAAGCAGCCTGTTAGCTTAAGCCATTTATAGGGCTATTGTGTTGGGTTAGCTCATTAGCAAAAGCCCCAAACTGTGGCAGGTCGGGTGTTCTGTCTGTCTGGCCCCTGAGAGTGCTGTAACCATGTGCAGGTGCGTCAGAGGCCCATGTCCCTTGCGTTCGTCAACAGACCAGCTCCGGGACAGATTAGACCTGCTGCCTGGATACAGATGCATTAGACCTGCACAGCACAGCAAACAGAGGCATTAGGCCTCCACACACAATATTGGGCAAGCACAGGCCTCATTAGTCCTCTGGAAACTCCTAATTACTCAGCAGGGGCTCAGCATCTGACTTTGTTGTCCAAGCAAACTTTCTCAGGGAAGAAAAAAGAATCAAAGAGCACAAACTTCTATGTAACCAAACATCCAGTGTACTATGTCCAGCTGGCGCCCAGCTCTCCACACTGTGAAAATCCTTTCTGAACAGCAAAGGCGAGAGAACAAGGTTCAAGCAAACACATGTACAGTGGATCATGTGTCATGAAAAGTGGGAGTGTGGTGGGGTTAAGTCACAGCCTTTTGTCCTCCTCTTCCTGGTATCATGGACAAAGTGTCTCTTTGCAGACAATAAGTTCAATGTACACCATATGGTACATCTGACAGAGGCCTGAGAGCAATGTCACAAACTGTTCTTACAGTTTCTAGTACACAAAAGAAGAAATGGCTACTAAACCAAGCACACAAGATTAGGTCAGTGAGGGTACAGACTCCAAAACAGCTGTTAAGAAAGTAGCTGACATTTGTCAAGGCTTATCTAACCTTGATAAGACAATTAAATGCTTACAGGCAAGACGTATAAACAACGCAGAGCTTCCTGGGCTGTCCTCCAAAACATGCACAGTCTGGTGATTGAGATGCAAAGCAAAATAATCATGTTTACGACTCGCGTCTTCTAAAACACCTACAGCAGCTACATCTGTCCACTCTCTGTCCACTGAATCACACGATGCCTCATGTAAACCAGGAGCCAAGAAATAATGTCAATCACAGCCATTTTAGGCACAAGGTATCTCAGTAAACGCCAACAAGAGTTGATTGAGATCGAAACTAACGCCACGCAGGCAGCTGGTGTTTGTTTCGCTTTGATTTGCACGAACAAAAACAAACGCAACACGTCGACAACACTTAGGAAACAAAGTTAGTGACAAAGACTGCAACACTGTGCTGTGGTTACCTGTTGCTATTGGGCCCTCTGGTTTTCTGCTTATTATCATCATGGTTGCAATTAATATGTGATGCCAGCATCCGAGATGGAGAGGAAAAAATCCCGAGTAAAAAAAGTGGAAACAAAAGATTCAAACTAGAGTCACGTAGCAAACTTGACTAACAGCATTTGTGAGTGTGCCGTGGCTCGGCAGTGTTTGCTAAAGTCCAAGAGCCCTTGAGTTGTGGTTTAGACTCAGCTAACTCTGTTTTTTTCTCTCTCCTTGGTGTTAACTAGTTTTCTCCTTGGCTTTCACTGTCATTTATCCTTGTTTTATTAAAACCACAGAGGTGTGTATTCAGCGTGCTGGCTAACATTAGCCTTGGCTGCAGTTTGAAAAACCTGAGCAGGCGGTGGGGGTCGTCTCCCTCAGCTAGCTAGCCAGCTAGCTCGCACAGCCACAAAAACACTCGTCCGCCCGAGAGCCGCTCCCTCTGTTAAAAATAGTTTGAGTCCAAATATTACAGCTTGGTGGTCTGACCCGTGTGCCCCTCGCCTTTCTCTGTCGGTACAGTGAGGCGGTCCAGAGCACCATTCCCGTGCTTATTCCCGGTTAGCTGAGTTTGTAGTTAGCAAGCAGCGATGCTACCGCTCGGTGAACCCCCACGATACTGCCCTCCTTCAGGACAGCTTGGGGGCCGCTTCGCTGGTCTTCGGGGATGGCTAGCCGAAATAGGCTAGGTCGCTAGCTGTACTCGAGCCCCATGTTGAGTGCAGAAACAACCGGAGCATCGCCTTCGCAGAAAAGCTTCACCTGCACTCTGGGTGCAATAAAGCGGCAGTGTTTAATCCTTCTTCTCTGCGGTGCGAGTATCTTATTCGACGCAGCTGTGTGTTGTTGCTAAGGGCGTCTTCAGTGAGCCCGGAGTCAGCAGGCAGACAGAGGGAGGGAGGGAGGGAGCGGGGCGGTGCTTAGCGGGCAGCAGGCAGCCAGCAGAAGGGCGCCCCGCAGCGTCCACCTGGAGCTCTGCACTGGGGCCAACGTGAGAGTGGGCTCCTGCCAGTGTGCCCAACATTTGCTCCGTTATAAAACTGCCAGTAGAATCAAGCGTGAATTATACACCAGGATTTCTGGCTGGAGTCATTATAAACGATGACATCTTCAGTTATTCATGTTAATAAAGCATTAAAAATGGTTATTAACATCTAAACTGTTGTTACAAATAATTAATAAAGTGTAATTAGCATTGAGTCTGCAGTTATAAATATTATCAAGTCATTATTAGAGTTTAATGACAACAATCAAAGACTGCAGGCGCGTGCTGAGTGTTATTAATTATTAAAAAGCACAGGTGGAACCAAGTCATTGTTTTGAAAGGTCACAAGTCTTTGCACTGAAGTTCCAAGTCAAGTCCCAAGTCAAAACTGTCAAGTCCCAAATCAAGTCCCCAGTCAAAACCTACAAGTCTTGAGTCAAGTCCCAAGTCAAAACTGACAAGTCCTGAGTCAAGTCCCAAGTCAAAACTGACAAGTCCTGTGTTGAATCCTAAATCAAAACTGACAAGTCCCGAGTCAAGTCCCAAGTCCTAAACAAGTCATAACGTCCTCCACATAAAGTGTAATGCCAGTGTAACAACAGAGTAGCCTAACAATCTATTACATATATAAAAATAATGGATGTTCTCAGGGCAGCACGATGGTGCAGTGGTTAGCACTGTCTCCTCACAGCAAGAGGGTTCCTGGTTCGAACCGAGGGTGGGGGGGGGGGGGGGCCTTCTGTGCTTCTGTGGAGTTTGCATGTCCTCCCCATGCCAGCATGGGTTTTCTCCGGGTACTCCAGCTTCCTCCCACAATCCAAAGACATGCAGGTTAATTGGTGATTCTAAATTGACTGTAGGTGAGACCCTGTCCATGGTGTACCCCGCCTCTCGCCCAATGTCAGCTGGGATAGGCTCCAGCCCCCCTGCGACCCTCAACAAGATAAGCATCTACAGAAAATGAATGAATGAATGCTTTCAAAAATGTTTACTTTTTTGTTAAAATAAGTTTGTTAGAAGTTGTTACGGCAAAGTAGAGTTGAAACGATTACTCTGTCAGTTAGTTGATCAGAAGAGTAAGTCCAAACTAAGTATTTCTGAGGGAAAGTGTAAAAAAAATCACTGGTTCTAACTTTATGGAAGTAGTACATAGTTTTCTTAGTTCTCCAACCAAACGGCATATTGATAAATAATGGACCTGATAATGAAGCTAACCACTAGTTGCACACTAAGGGCTAAGAAGACCTCTGCTCAGGCCCACACAGTGCTGTTGGTCTTTCACTTTGCATACCCTGTCAGGAAAGCTGAACCATGGACTGAAACTGGAGAGGGTATGGAGATCTATACAGGGCTAGATATAGTTAGGGGCAGGGCAGAGGACAGGCGGAGTGAGACCGGGCAGGCATGAGAAGGGGAACAGGCTAAATTCAGACAGTGATACATGCTTGGCAGAGGGTGATGCTAATCTTAGCTCTTTCTCAGAGGTGAGAAGAGGGGCCTGTCTATATTTGCTGCCATAAATAAGCATACTGACACAGTTTTAGGTGGCCCTCTGGGCAGCAGCCAGCCCTTAAGGCCAGCTTGGCCGTGCTGATTATTCTTAGATGGTGGTGTATATAGAGAGTAGGGTGACAATGCCTATAAACTGATCTGCTTATTGCACTTTCCTCTCAAAAGGGTTCAAGGTGTAAGTGTGTGGACGGCGAGGCACTCTGATCACAGCCAGTGAATTTACAACCCCAGCAAGAGATGGGACCAGGTGCAAAGCTACCTATAGGTCTGTGCGGGGGTTGTGGGTTCTGGCTGTATTTGGTCTCAGAGCCTGTGACGGACACTGACACCTGTGGGTTTACTGGTCTAACACCTCATTTTGAATGCCCTTTGAAAACAGGTCGCATCAGGGAAAGTATTGTGTAAAACAGTGGGCGTCACTGCAAAACATGAATTTTTTAGCATTTCAAGCATAACAGGACATATGAAAACAAAATCACTCACGTGCATGTGGGCATTTTCACTCAGTTTACATTCTGCATGTTATACTTGGAATTTAGATGAAGTAGTGCCACCTGCTGGTGATTTGAAAGCAATGCAAGGTTGCCTCTGTGATGAAAACCTCAGATGAAAAGCTCAGCACTTTCTACTTGGGGCATGTCTGAACAACACATCAGCCCAAATCACTGAACCACTAAAGTGTCTCTATTAAGAGATATTAAAACTCACTCAATCTAATCTGCAGTCACTAAAACCTTGAATATACTGTCTCCAATATGACTATGATGTGCACATAATAGCAGTAACTAAAGCAAATTTCTGGTTCCTTTGCACTGATTCTCACTCGATTGGTTGGTTGTGATTCAGTGTCTAGCTCAACCCAGCGGCCACTTTATTAGGTACGCCTTGTTTGTACTGGGTTGGACCCCCTTTTGCCCCTGAAGAACTGCCTTAATTCCTAATGATGTAGGTCCAACAAGGTGCTGGAAGCATTCTTCAGACTGTGGTCCACATTGACATGATAGCATCACACAGTTGGTGCAGGACTGTCGGCTGCACATCCATGATGCTCCCGTTCCACCACATCCTAAAGGTGCTCTACTGGATTGAGATCTGGTGACAGCAGAGGCCATTTGAGTACACTGAACCACTGAACCAGTTTGAGATGATTTGAGCTTTGTCACACACCGTGTTGTCCTGCTGGAGGTAGGTATTCGAAGATGGGTACACAGTGGTCATAAAGGGACCGACATGGTCAGCACATTGGGGCTGCTGTGGCTCAGAGAGAGAGCAGGTCGTCCACCAATCGGAAGATCAGCAGTTTGATCCCCGGCTCCTCCAGTCTGCAGGTCGAGGTATCCTTGAGCAAGATACTGAACCCCAAACTGCTCCCAATGATGCTTCCATCGGTGTGTGAGTGTGTTAAAAACTGAGTAGCAGGTGGCACCTTGTATGGTAGCCTCAACAAGTGTGTGTATGTGACTCGTAATGTCAAAAGCGCTGTGAGTAGTCGATGACTAGAAAGGCGCTATACAAATGCAGGTCCATTTAGGCCCAAAGTGTGCCAAGAAAATATCCCCCACACCATAACCACCAGTCAAAATTGTTAATACAAGGCAGGATGGATGGCTCATTGGATATTTATTAAGAACATTCTCTGTAAAACCTAGAGTTCTTTGTGCATGAAAATCCCATAGACCTGTGACATCACCCATTGGTGAGCCTCACGTTTGGTATGTTGGCTATCACCATATTGGATTTTTGGAACCAGAAGTGACCCAAGGGGACTGTATTTGGACAAATTTAAAATTTGTCCTACATAAAAATTAACCCTTGTACAGTTGTCATGAACAGGGAAATGAGCTATAGAGACCAAAACGGGTTTTGTACTAGACTGTTGACAGGTTTATTTCTGCTGTAAAGTTGGGCATTTTAACATGAGCATTTATGGGGATTGAATCAGTTTTGGAGTCAGCCTCAAGTGGCCATTATAGGAACTGCAGTTTTTGGCACTTTTTGTTGACTTTCTCAGCCCCTGAGATAGTCTCGCGTGACCTGCCTCCCTTACTTCGAAATGGGAGTCTGGGGACATTCGTCTTTTGTTTTGTAATAGAAATGGGTGGGGATATCCAGACCACGTGACAGCGTTGCCATAGGCGTGGCACATATGTTGCATGTAACAGAGACATTGCAGCTCTGCAATATAGCTGAATCAAATTAAACCATATCCATTTTAATCTCTTCTTGTGATGCACTGAACACTTCCTTTTCTGTTGTACTACGGACAGCAATGCGGGGAACAGCAATTCCGGTGTAGGTGGGTGTAAGGCAAAGCTAATCAGCTGTCGGTCAAGGAAGTACGGAAGTACACAGATTTGGATCCAATCACATCCCTGCCGCTGGGAGCCAGCGCTAGTTCTATTACAACTTTCCTGTGGGAATGTCCCCGGACGACAGTCAGTCACCGTGCTGACTCCGTCGTCTGTAAGAGACTACTCCTGAGATTGCTGCTTTGAAAATCCCAGTAGATTAGCTGTTCTTGAAATACTCTAATGAGCCCATCTGGTACCAACAACAATGCCATGTTCATAGTCACTTGAATCACCTCTGTTCCCCATATTGATTGCCTGATGTCAGACAGAACTGTCAACTTGTTACGCTCAGTCAACTCGAACTAAGTGGAGTGGGCACACTGAAAGGCCTGGACCCAGGCAACCATTTTGATGACTGGTTTGAACGTCAGCAGATCACTTTTCCCATGTCTACTTGCCTAAATGCACTGAGCTGCTGCCACATGATTGGCTGATTAGATGTTTGCATTGACGTATAACAGTAGTAACAACAGCATGTTTTTTCCGTTGCATCAGTTCTCACTCCAGTGGTTGGTTAGAATCAAGCGTCTAGCTCAAAGAAACATTTGTTGGACAGACCAATATGGAGAAGTGAAACTAGTGTTAGTTCCCTTTTTTTAACCCAACCCTGTACTAAAGAGCTGAGAACAATGCCTCATCAGTCAAGATCTCTTTGGGAATTCTTCTTGGATGCATCCTTCAGTTCATAACTTTCTGAGAAATACAGTTTCTGTGTGAGAAAATATTCTATGTGGTGTGATAAAAGCTTACATGGTGCAATTAGGGTTGAAGGCCTATACATAGGGAACCACTCTGGGCCTCATAGTGTAGTGACACATTGAAACATGGGGAAACATAAAATGCAGAAGAGTCATCACTTAACGTAACCTCCAGTAATGTTCCGTACTTTGTATAGCCTTCAGTGAAAGGACATGAGGATATGAGAACATCTCAATAAAGGGATGACCTTTTTATTTCATTGTGATACTCTGTACAGTTCTACTGCTATATTTATACACACTTCTTCAAATTAAACAAAATAAATTGCAAAAAAAAGCATCAAGTCTCCGCATCCTTGACATTATTAGCATATGGATGAGGTGGACCATGAAATAAATAACAAGCGCGCACACACGCACGCACGCACACACACCCACACAGAGAGTTCGTTGGAGAGACAAATGTGTTGAGAGTCGGGGAAAGAAAGAGAAAAATACATGTACAACACCACCCAAGAAACGTAGATTTGCACACATGCTAAAGCACCCACACATCCACGCAGGCACCTGTATGCTGAAACACACCTTACATACGTAGATCCACAGGGGCACATGAAACAAAAGGCACTGCCAGCAGGAACAGCTTGGGCTTTGGGTGGTGGCATAAAAACAAAGAACAGGTTTGGGTTTACTGAGAAGCATGTGCTTATGGACGACGAGCCTCATTTATCAGTATTTATATTGTATCTAAAGGGTGAAAAATAAGCCTGTGTGCGCATGAGAAATGTTTACAGTAAATGCTATGGATAGATGCATTCATTTTATGTTACATGCATGTCAAATATGTTTTCCAAAACAACCTAATTTGCAGTTGTAATGTGTTATATTACACCCAATGCATGTTTTTATACTTGATAAGTGAGGCCCAATAAGTGAGCGCTGATCACACACAGACACTCATTATAAAACACAATTCACAATATCCTCTCTGCTCTATATGAGCGCACACACATACACCCACACACCCACACACACACGCACACACACACACACACACACACACACACACACACACACCAACCAGTAGGAATGATACCAAAAGAATATTAATATTCATCGCAATAACAACAAAGTTAAACCTTGTCACTCTTTTCCAGTGTCTACATAATACATATGCATTGCAAACACGTCATTGGTACATCATAGCCATTATCATGAACTTTATATATTTTTCGTTTCTTTTTTTGGGGTGGAAGGTGGGGAGGTAAAAAGAAAAGAGAAGCAGAAATGCATGCCCAGCCCCAGAGCTGTGGGCCCTTCAGTGACCTGCATCTATATGTGCAAAAACAGAAGCTGGTTAATTAATTTCTTTTTTACATACACCACCTTTATAATTAGATAAACTTCCAAATGTCTCTCATCCCTTTAAAATCCTCTCAATAGATCTGTCCCCCTGAGCTTTGGTGTGAAAATCCCATCACATTCAAATGCAACCCATATAATAACAGTGTAAAATCACTTTTACAATAAAGTGTAAAATCTGTGAAGGTCTGTGTTTTGCCTTGCTTGGCAGTTTGTGCAAGGTTGGTTGAATCTGGATTTAGGGAGGGAAAATGGAATAACAGTTAAAGGGTAACTTTGGTATTTTTCAACCTGGATCCTATTTTCCTGTGATTTTGTGTCGACGAATGGAGACACAGTTCCTGAAATTGGTTCGGTATTGAGCGAAAGCGCTGCAGCCGACAGCTGCGACACAGGCTGCAATGTAACGTTAAAGGGCAATCGTGCGCCATCAATTATCGTCCACATAAAGTGCTTATTTTTGCCACTGACAGGCTCAAATAGTGTCTGACAACATTATGGAAAGGATTCCTACAGAGATAGATCTTTTTGTGAAAGAGTAAGATCCTTTTTGTTTAGCCAGAAACAGCCCCAAAATCACCATGGTCGAAACCACCAGACTCCATTTAAATAAACAGTGATTTTATCATTATAAAACACTCTTCATTCAAAGTCGACAGACACAAAATAACAGTCACAAAAGCTGCCTTAGTTCCCTCTTTCACTGTTTGGTTGAAATGAACCCTCATTTCACCCAGTTAGGTGTGAAAATATGCTGCCTCTATTCACTATTCACTGTTTATTGAAATGGAGTCTAGTGAGTTTGCTGACAGCAATTTCAGGTCTGTTTCTAGTAAAACAAAAAGATTCTTACTTTTTAACAAAAAGGTCTATCTTTGTAAGGATGCCTTTCATAATGTTTTCAAACACTTATAATTATCTGAGCCTGACAGTGAAAGAAACAAGCACTTTTAGTGGACGTTGATTGATGGCGCACAACTGCCCTTTGACGTTACATTGCAGCCTGTTTCACAGCTGTGGGCTGCAGCGCTCTCATTTAATACTGGACCAATTTGGAAACTTGTCTCCATTAGACATAAAAAACATGGGAAAATAGGGTCCAGACTGAAAAATACCAAAGCTACCCTTTAATGTCATAAAAGAGGTTAGATTTGTGTGGTAACTGGGTCAGATTGAAGACCTTTCTGTCAGAGAAGCACCTGAAAGCATCTTCTAACATGTTGTTAAACTAGGAAATTGAAATAATAGAAATGAATAAAAAAAGCTGAGATTTTGGACAAAGTGGGCTAAAACGGGGTGTTGAAGGGTGGATTTCAGTTTCTTTCCTCTTTTAGGTTTTCTCTTTGCTCGACGCATGCTCCCTGAGAAAAATCAGAGAATGGATCTCACTTTCTTATCTTTCCATGTCTTGTTCCAGCATCCACAGCCTTTTGCCTCAAGCCTTGACCCCAAACACCTCCCTCACAAATCCACATGTTTATATTCCGGCACAAAAATAACACATCTGGTGATAACCCTATACATATATTCCAAGAAAAAAAGAACACTCAGTATGATTGTCCTTCCACCAAAGAGTAATCATGCCTTCTGTTTTACTTCTAACTCTATATGTGCAGGGGGATGAGCTGAGAGACTCATGCATAAGTAACACTTGCAGTAGCAGCAGCAGCAGCAGTAGCAGAAGGAGAGGGAATTTTTTAAAAACACTAATGATTCATATCAGTCCCAAACAAGATCTCAAGTTGGACTTTCAGATCTTGCGTCACTGTGATCTTTCTGTGTGTGTCCTTGGAAATGAAAGCACTGCTTTTCAAATCAGCTAGCAGACCACACACCCTGTAGCCTTTCACGTCGCTTTCAACCCCTGATTCTCTCCTCTGGGAGTGGATGTGTGGATGGTAGGAGGGCTGGTATGCGTCCTGAGAAAGGGTATGCATCTGTGTGTGAATGTACTGTATGTTTGGGTGTATGTGTGGAGGGTGGAGACAAGTTCAGCTCCGGCTCCAGTCTCTGAATAGATCACGGGTGTTGAGGGGGAGGGGGTCAACGTTCAAAGGGTCAGTCTCTCCCTAGGTTGAGGTTATAAGGTAACAGGTGAACGGGTCAGGGGTCATGTTGTTGGAGGGCCTGTTGTAGTTTCTTTCGGTACATGGTGTATTTTTGTTCCACTGCCCGCACACGCTCCGCCTCCTCTTTCTCCAGGATAACCAGGAAGTTTTGTAGCTCAGGGACAGAGAATGCATGCCACTGTCAGAGAATGAGAAAAGCTGATTATAATACCACTGCAGAAAATTTGTTTTTACTACTAGCCGTCTATGAATGTGTATCAAAGAGGAATGTTACCTCAGCAGCCTTGATAAATTCCCTTTATTGCCAACTAAAGTGCGTTTGTGTGTGTTTTCTCACCTCCACCTCTCCAGTCTCATTTTCCTTGAGGACAAAGCTGAGCTGCTCTGGGTCAGGCCCTGCTATCAACCTCAGGAGAAGTGGACGCTCACATAGAGGAAGCTTCTGGAACAGATCTGGAGGAGGAAAGCACAAAGAAAAACATCATTCAGTGCTGTCTACTACACGTTTTCTGCAAATGAGCTTTCAACCAGGTGTCTTTTCCTCACCCTGTCCGTCGCGGTGCGTCTGCCTGTACAATGCAAATTTGCGGGGATTGTCCAACACCATGAACTTCTTCAGCAAGCCCTGGATGACCTCTCTGGTGGTGTTCAGAGAGCTGATGTGGATTTGCGTCACACAGTCACTTGGTAGGTAGAAGGATGTTCTCTTTTCGCTCTGCGCACAGTCCGTCCCTTCAGTGTGGCCGCCTGCCTGCTTGGACGCTCCTTCTGAGCCCGCCGCCTCCACAGAGGGGACTGTGACTGGTCGACTGAGCCTCAGGTGGACCTTAATGAAACCTGTGTAGGATCCATCTGAAGCCTGGAACGCACAAAGAGATTAAGGGAGACAGTAAGAGAGTGAAGGCATGTTTCGGTGCTGACGTGTGCTATAACAGGACTGGAAGGAAGTACTGTATGTTGGATGCTGTATGTATGTACTGTACGCAGGTAACAGTAACATTAGCCACGATAGCTAGAAAAAGAGCCTACATTGCATGACGACGAAGCTGTTACTTTCAGTTTTCAGGTGATTTGCCAAGCTCAGTGTAGGTTTGTGACATGCCAGTTTCCTTAGTTATATGTGACACTCAACTTTTTGGTGGTCATCTTGGTCGATTTTGATTCTATTCCAGATGCTTGACCTTTTGGACATCTTGCGAGTATATCACATATTTTCGATGAGAGTGAGTTGGAGTGACAAAACTATCACTAAGGTTACATTTCACACACAACAGTGCATTCAAATACTGATTTAGACAGTGATTACAACGGCAATGAATGAAGCTTGGAGGCTTGTTTCTATTTGAAAGCGAGGAAGTTCTAAAAAAACTGGTTTCATTGTTAGTTTGACCTTAAACAGTACAGTACATTGTGCAGCGACAAGAAAAACTCACCAGTTTCATGCCATTTTCAGAGACTTGAGCGTTGTACTCTTCTATCCTTGTCCGCACCTCTTCTTCTGACAGGTCCTTTGTTCCTTTCTCCTCTTCCTCCTTTGTTTCTTTCTGCTGTAAATCAAAGACAGAGAAGTTGTCAGAAATCAAAATATCTGGTAGTAGCAGTGTTGTGTTTTAACCAGCAGATGGTGCTGCTTCCTCCACAATTTCTGTTGAAAAGTTTATGAATAGATGTCTAAATACACCAGAATCAAGAGAACCCCTTCCACCTTGCAAACCTTTAAAAAACACTGACTGAGTGACTTGTGGGCATATCAGGTGTCATATTTGGCTTGAAACAAGATTATCAAGGCTGATTCCTGCCCTACTTGTGACAACACCCTGACACCCTCTCCTATCCTCCATCTTTGTCAACCTCAGGAGGCAAAGCTGCATCTCTGACTGAAGGTGATGGGATTCTTATTGCCACTACACCCTCTCTTCTTCCACAGCGGGGTTACTCGACTCTGCGGCTATACATAGGGACAGGAAATGTTGTGAATGGAGCACATCATGCATTCAGCATCACAGCACGAGGATATTGACAGGGCTGCCTCCCTCTCACTCTTACTCATTTGCCTCTGTGACTAAACAGATGAGAAAGAGGGAGAGAGAGAGAGAGAGAGAGAGGGAGGGAAGGAGCAATGAAAGGAAAAAGGAGGCGATGAGGAGGGAGGCAGGGAAAAAGGCGAGTAAGGGGTGAGGAATGATGAAAGAGCGGCTGCTGAGCCAGCCTTAGCAACACAGAGTTTGACTGGGTTATTTATAGTACAGTGGGATGCATCCTCTCTATCTCACAATAGCATTTTTTTCTTCCCTTCTCCTGTTCGTTTGCATTTTCTGGGGCAGAGGAAGAGAGAGACAATGTGTGTGTGAGAGAGAGAGCGAATGCAGGGCAGGAATCGTTTCTGTAGGGGAGTCCTCGGGTTGTGCGATGAAGTCACCGTTTCATTCAACACAGATGCAGTGTGCAAGAGCATGAGTGTGTCTCTGTGTATGCACACAAATAGAGTGAAGGTACTAAACAACACACATACAGCACAAGTGTGGCTTAGCTCATCCTGGCTGGCATTCAGCAAAAGGAGGTGACAACACTGTAGCATTTATTGTTTCAAGGCTGTTTGAAGATAGATGCCAGGACAGAACTCTGTGTGTGTGTGTGTGTGTGTGTGTGTGTGTGTGTGTGTGTGTGTGTGTGTGTGTTTGCTGTTTTATGTGTCCATGTGTGAATAGGAACAGTGAGAAACAGGGGCTTCTGATTTTGCCTACCACATAGCTCATTCTTTTTGTTGCTACTTTTATCTCCTCCACACTTATCATCAGCCGCTCGTCTGTGCAATTATGGACCCACTATCATGGTATTTGTCCATGCTGTGGTGAACGCAGCTATTATTATCACAGCATGTAACAATTTGAACGATTGAGATCCCTTTTAATTAGCACATAAAACACAGTTTGAATATTTAAAGTTAACTTAAAGGTCCAGTGTACAAGATTTAGTGGCATCGAGAGGTGAGCACTGCAGATTGCAAACATATGGAACCAATGCGAAAACACGGATCCAATCTTGAGTCAGTGTTTGATTTATTCATTCTGTGCCACTGTAGAAACATGGCAATGCCACACGGCGGATGAGGACCTGCTCCCTATGTAGATATAAACAGCTCCTTCTAAGGTAATGATAATGCAACGAAATCAACGAAGAACACATACTTATTATATTATATTCAATTTCTGCCAATATGTCGCCCTATAACCTTTACACTGGACCTTTAACTTAAGTTTAAAAGACCGGGAAAATCCTATTCATTCGAGCTGGACAAGACATAATATCAGCATAATATAATAATCCTCAACCTCAGTCTAGGAAAAATGTAGTGAATTTGTCATCTGCACGACCACTGGCTGAACCCCATGCCTCCTTGTAGGAATCTCCAGAGCTGGACACAGCATGTTGATCAAATTCAAAATGAATCGTCTTGGCAGTTGATATATACCCATTGATACATGGTCCAAGAAATTTAAAGTGACATCATACAGTTTGAGTAGCCTTCTTTAATCCTTATATTTGTTCATGTCGTTCCCCATCTTCATTACCATTACCACACAGGCCTCACAATCATGCTGCTGCCATTTATGGCAGTAATTCTGAATTAAGGACAGGGTCTGTGCCATCCTAGCTTCACTTGAGTAATCCCTAAAATAGATAGCTGAATTCCTATCCTAAGATAAGATCACATTTTTTCAAAATGCAGTTAGGAAACATGTTTCTGTGATAACAAAAATCCTAAATGTCATCTTAAATGGAGATAAGCTAGGATTACAGAGTTTCTGTAATAAGACCCCTGGTTCTGTGTCTCCACAGACTCATGAATACATAATAATATAAAAACCCATACAGTTTTATAAAACTCTGGTGGTTAAACATTAAGCATGTATGGCAAAATCAAGGATTAAGAAAAGACTCTGAGGGATACAGAGAGCTGACTTGTATCCAAGATTCCTCCCAAGTCTACGGCAACAAAGTGAAAAGAACCTCGCAGGAATTCCTGCGTTTGTATGCATGTTTCTAAATGTATCAGAGGCAGTGCCCTGCCCTCCCTTTCTGCATACCAGTGAGAGTGGTCAGGGGACAATAGAACGGGACAATAGAGCAGTTTCCGCCCCTGAGAGTTCCACAAAGTCCTGGGACACTGCCTTGCTCGGACCAGGTCATAAGGGAGCAAATAGCCAGCAAGGCACAGAAACAGAGACAGATGTGAACACTGAAGGGTTTGCGCAGTCTGCGCTGTGATGAGGGGCTGACACCTTGGTCAACTTGATGAAAAATATGACACAAAAATCATCTACATTCCCCCACTGCATCTTTGGTTTCAGAGCTCTATTCTAACAGGTTCAAGGATCTTAATTTTAACTCATTGCATCCAGACAAAAATGTACCCAATAACACAAGTTGAAGTACAAATGTGCTCTCTTCACTGAAAGAATACGACAACTAAGGGTCATCTTTACCTAGAAAACACAAGCCTCTGGCAATAAGTACCAACTGAATGACTGATCAGTGTCTGTCTGATAATAACAATATTACAGGTGACAGGTCCAGGTCAGCTGGTCCAGCTTTATGGTGTGATTCAGACAGATGTAAAGCAGCTTAAGGTGTGTAAGATATCTAGGACTGTTACATAAGGGGAGCACACACATATGTACACATGCCACACACACGCACACATGCACACACACCCCTCAGGGTGACATGATGCTCTCACTCTGATGAGATCAGACAAGTGAGGTCATGTGACTGCTTGAAATGTTGCAGTAAAAACTAACCTGACCACCTTTTTGTTAACTTGAACTGACTGTTGACTTCAGTCAAACCTGTGGGGTCTGTGTGTGTGTGTGTGTGTGTGTGTGTGTGTGTGTGTGTGTGTGTGTGTGTGTGCAATTGACATCATGATCTTCAGGTAACTCTAGTCTCCAGGATCTATTACAACTGGCCAAGATTGAGTACACGGCACATGCTGTCAGAACTTGACTAGCAAAACTCAAATAAATAAATAAAGAAGCAAAACAGAAAAAATTAAGACAAAATTCACACACACACACACACACACACACACACACACACACACACACACACACACACACACACACACACACACACACACACACACACAAACACACACACACACACACACATCTCCCTGTTCTTCTGTGTTTGTGAGGACCATCACTGACATAATGTATTCCCTAGTCCCTTACCCTAACCTTAACAATCACAGCTAAATGCCTAATCTCAACCCTAACCCTAACCTCAACATAAATCCCTCAAACTGGCCTTTGAAGAAGTGATGACTGGCCAAAATGTCCTCACTTTCCAATAATGTCCTCATTCTGTTGAGTTAAAATGTATTTCGGTCCTCAACATGTAGCAAGTACGAGTACACATACGCACACACACTGATGACAGTGTATGCGTTAGCACAACCCCTTTCCTGGGTCAAGTGTCGAGGAGAAGAAGCTTGATGGAGAACACACGCTGATTCTATTTCACAGCTCAGAGATCGCTGTGTGCCAGCACAGCCAGCAGTACACACACAAACGCACACATACACACAATTAGCATATCAGACTGTGTCAATACGAGATTACTAGTGAGGTATTTTGATGTTGTATCTGATCGCAGTGGTGCTAATCTAACTGCTTTATATAGTGTTATAATGTAAAGCTATGCATCATATTTAAAAGTTTGTTATGTTTTTTATGTCTAGTTTTTAATCTGCGAAATAAACAAGCGCAGTGGAGTGAAAATATCAAACATTTCCATCTGAATTGTAGTGGAGAGAAGGCGAAGAAAAAACTGAAATACCGGTACTTTACTTTAAGTGTAGGTGATACAGTACAGTTCTATATAAAGTGCCATATTCAGTCCACCTCCACACTTTGTTTCCACAGTGTTGCTTGGTGTGTGCAGTATATGAGACACTGCAGAGGGTTATTATGTGAATGTGTATGTGAAAACACTTTTTGTACAAAAGCGATGCAACTCATTCATTTTCACTGCATCAAAAAGCAGAGCAGGACAAACTGAGCATACCTCCTGCTCATCACAGTGGCACACACACACACACACACACACACACACACACACACACACACACACACACACACACACACACACACACACAAAACACATTAAAGCTGGCTGGCTAATCTGGAGCAAAAGGCTCAGCTCTGGAAATAATTCATAAAGAAAAGAGGATCTGGACTCCCCTTCTGCTGTTTTGATGAATGTAAGTATCTCCCTGTGTGTCTGTGGACATAAATGCACACATGCATGGGAGCAGACTTTACACAGAGACACATTTTGAAATCTTTATACACAATATACATGACAATGTGTCTCACAGGATGCCACAATGATCTTTGCATTTCCTTAAATACAGGAAATAAGCAGGACACTTTCACTGCATGGCTACTTTTAATAGTCTATCAGAGAAGGAAATTCAAGAGCCATGTTTGATAGCTGCCTGTACTGATATGCTAATATATCAAACCATTTTTCTTTGGCTGTGTAATGCCAGAGAAATCAGGCACTATCAGCTGGCAGCCCAGACAAACTAACCCCAATACCCTTCTGTCTCAGCAGCACGGCAGCAACCCTAACACTGACAACACAGCTGGTCAATTATTCAGAGATTATACCTTCTCCAAGTCAGACACCAAAGGCACTGCCAGGACAAGGACAGCAAGAAGAGGGCTGAGCGTGTTTTACATAGATGCAAATGACTGTGTGTTGTTTTGAGAATTTCACCTCCGGGCTTTTTGTGCAACCAGAAACAGGTCGGGTCCACACATACACTGATATGAAAACATAGCTTTGTCTATGTGTTTTGGTCTTTCATCTCCATCAAGGGTGAAGATTTTCAGAAACTGTTTTCAGTGTTAACGTGTAGACAGGGAGCTTTTTCACTTTAAATGTCAGAGTGTTTCCTCTTATGTGAGTTGACACAAATGAGGTGACATTTTGTACAATGGCGGATGTAACCACAGTAGTGCTGGCTCTAGCCTTGCTTGCTTGTAACCTGCATGTTACATGTTTACAGTTAAATGTACAGTTATGTTTTTCGCTATATTGAGAAACAGAAGCGTCAGAATGTGCTACAGAGGTCAATGCTCCAAGTGGCCATCTGGTAAGACTTTTTTTCAGGCTTCTGATTGGCCGGCATCTTCTTATTGTTCTTTGCATGGCTTTAGGGTTAAGGTTACATTGCTGTCTGTTGGTTTGGCATGCTCTTGACAGACCTTTAATTGTGTTTTGCATTTTCATTTGGACAGAGATAGTTTTATATCAGCAATTTTTTTGAGAACAAATCAGTGAAAAACCCTGTTTTCAAGAAATAACCATGTTTGTATGGACTAGGCCACACTTTCTATCTGCTTCACTCCCCTCTCCTTTCCCTACAGAAAATCATTCAATCTCTTGCTGTGCCTCTTGGGACAAGCCTTAGCAACACACAAGTAGCACCTTACACCCTGCAGTGCCAGTAATACTGTACTGGAGTTTTAGTATCTGACACAATTATGTGTGAGGTAATTAAATGTACAATGTGTGCCAACAAAACCACACGTTGCTATGGTAACTGTGAAAATGGTTTGCTACAGTCAAGTAGTTGCCCGACCCACACACACAAATACACACACACTTGTTCTAGTGCAAAAGTATCAGCTTTGTTTCTACGGAAACCTCTCCCACGCACTAGAGAAGAAGCCTCTATGGAATCTGTAGGTTAACATCATTAACTCAGCATCTCCGTCGACTTTGCCAGCTTGAGATGAAACCACAAGACCTCACTCTCCGGACTATGGCGCTAAATCTATGTGAGCCACTCACATGATGAATGAACCGCCAAAAGGCCTCAAGGTTGGTGAACAAGGCTAACAGGCCGGAGGATCGATGTAACACAGCTGTATGGCAGACACTAACCTCTTCCTACACTCTCACACACCTACAGGCCTGCTTACGAATGCACAAACACCACCACTTCCTCTCCATACTTCTGCTTTTTGGTAACATGTTTTTGACATATAGGTTATCTGTACCTTAGCTGCATGCTTGGGCTTGCGGAAGAACGAGGTCTTGGCTGTGAAGAAAGTGAAGTCTTCCTCATCCAGGCTGCAGTACCCGCTGCTCATGCTGTTACTGCTGGTCATGGAAGGGGTCAGCACTGTATTGACAGTCATGGAGAGGTCCAGAGTTGGCCCCCGGCACAGCACCAGAGCAGCACGGTGACAGCTTGAGGAAGTGCTGGTTTATCTCAAAAAAAAAATGCAGATGTGACACCCGGCCACGATCAGAGTCCCCACGCTTCTAACTGTCCTTTACTCATCCAGGAAAAGTCAGCGCTCCTCTGCTGATGCATCCAGAAGACGTTTATGTCCCGCCTGTGAGGGCGAGACAGGTGAACTCGGCTCAGATTCGGTGCTTTGCGTGCCACCAGAGAGGGGACCAGGAAATCTGAGATCGAGCTCAGACGTGTCACTTCCTCCTGACGTGCGTGTGTGTGTGTGTGTGTGCTCTGACGCCAGTGTCACAAACACACCATATAGTATATGCACCTGGTCATGAGCTACATACAATACTCATACACAGTATGCAACAGTTCCATAGACACACACACACACACATAGGCACACGCTGGTGTCATGGAGTCAGTTTACAGGTTGGTTTCAAGTTAACCCTGCTCACCTGAGAGTCCCTGTCACACCCGCAAACCTACACTCATAAAGGCATGCATGCAATACCACATCCTGCTTTCCTGTGTCTGTGTCTCTGTCTGTGTCTCCGCGAAGAAACAAAGCTCGGTTTCAGTTCAAGTCCGGCATGTATGTGTGTGAGCATCCATCCGTTCCTGGAGTCCAAAGTAAACAGCAGCAGGAGATCTCTTGGCCGCAGCAACAAGACGCTCACAGACCCCGGCGCTGCCTCCTCTCTCCTCTTCTCCCCGTTGCTTTGGCAATACTAGCAGAGAGACGGATGCCTCCCACTCAGCCTCTCTCTCTCTTTCTTACACTCTGCCTTCCTACCTTCTCCTTCCCCTCTTTCTCTTCTGTCTCTTTGCACCCGCTTTGCTCCCTCACTCTCTTGCAGCCTTGCTCAACCATCTGTGGTTGAGTGTGTTATCAGCCTGCGAGCACCCTCCCCCTTCTCCCTCCACTCTCTGTCTCTCTTCCTGCAAGCGACTGCACCCTGCAGAGCACGGCCACTTCCTCTTACACAGAGAGAGAGAGAGGTATGGGTGAGTAGAAAGAGAAACGCTGAAGACTGAGGTATGAAGCCTCACAGCTCCTGTTTTACATACGTAAGAGCGGCGGTGACAGGAGGCAGAAGAGAGGCTGGGGAAGATGGCTGCTTTTCTAGTGAGAATCTGCTGCAGGGTGCAACGGCTTATGAGAAGCCATGGCAACCACTGTTAACATGTGGCTTTTTAGCATTGTGCCATAATTAGGGCTAATGTTTCGACACCCAAACCGATCAGGGGACCGAAATAAACCATACACGAGCTACATGAGGGGGAGGGTGCTCAGTGCTTAAGGTGAGATTAAGAAATAATGAATGATTGCCCTCTGGATGGAGATTACAGTGACCTCTAACCTTCCACTGACCTTGCAATCTGCCCCCTGACTGGCAGTGACCCCATTGTCAAAAAGCAGCTAATGCCCTTGTCACCGCTGAGATTGATGCAGCATTCGCGAGTCTGTCTGCACGTGCTGTTTCTGTGTGTGCAGTATGATTTTAAAATCTACTCAGACGTGATTATAGGTAAACCTATATGGCACTGGAGGGCCGCAGCATGCAGGGGCAGTGTGTCACCCTTTCATCGGCTGTCTTTCTGTCAGGTTCGAGTCAGTCGAAGACGGATTACCTGCGGCTCTGCTCCTCGCTTCCATCAGTGTAATCACTAAGGGAGGAGGCAGCGTGCAGGGGCTGGGATGCTACACACACATACGCATACACATGCATGCTGAACGACACTCTTGCTGGCTTCAGGTCGATGAAGCCTTGTGTGCTGCATGTGTGTGTGACTGCAGTAGTGTATGTGGGGTGAGAGGCAGATCAATTTCTGCTGATGCACACACAGAGGCGGTAAAGATAGAGGGGAGAGAAAACACAACCACACATACTCACTCATACACACACACAGATGCAGCAGCGGCTATAAAACAGAGCAAAAGGGGAGAAAGAGGACTGCAGGAAATGAACTGTCATATCTCCTCTCGTCTGCAGTATTCGTGTTCTCTCTGAACCAAACAAGAGAGTGGAGAGAGACAGGCCTTAGTCACAGAGTTCACATACCTCCAAGACAGACATCCTTAGCACTCGCTTTATTCTGACTGTCGGCTCATTATCTTTAACTACACAGTCATTACACTTAGAAAGAAGAAGTAGCAGTGGTTAAGCTAAAAATGACTCTACAAAAAAATGACATGCCGTAATTCTTTTGCAGCAGCCTGAACTGCATTTTGAGAAGTTGCTGCCGGTAAAAGAAGATTTGGTAAAATGTGCTCAACACATCATCCTCTTCCTCGCTCGCTCCAATTCTCGCCATCTCCATCGTGTTTCAGGGTAGAATGATTGTGTGTATTCGCTCATTCCGCACCGGAGTACTACCTGGCACACTACCAGGGGTCCTAATTTTGCGTTATCTGCCCCCTAGGCAAAGAGTAGCTGCCAACATTCAGCTGGGGTTATCCAGCTTTTTCTCGTGCATGAATGTGAATGTGCATGTGTATGTGTGTGTGTGTTTGGACCACATTGCGTGGGTGACTGAAGCTGGGATGCCAAGAGCAGCGTGTAGGCTCCTACTCTCTCAGGTTCCTGCACACACACACATGTGCTTACACAAAGAGTGGGCGAAGCACTATTCTGAGGATGAATTTGACATAATTACTGTATCCTGTGACTCGTACAGTATGAGAGTGTGACAGCTGAAATGATAGATTTTCAGTTGAACTTCGAAGTATTGAAATAGTGGATTACTAAATATATTCCACTAGCACACACAACAATGTGAGAATAGGTTGACGCAGCTATGCCAAAATGGAGGTCCCAATGGAGAACAGTGATTAGCCGAGTAGTTTGCATTCATTTTAGAGAAGTGATTTCACAGTGTCACCTTTTCAGGTACCTAGTGGGCAAAGACTTTGTTAAAAAACTCTGCCACATTACCTTCTGAAAAATCTACCAACTGGCTGCATGACTGTATCCATAAAGCCCCTACTGAGCACAACTCCCAGATTTACGTATACTGTCAGTGGTTTCACCTTTCTTGGATCGTCCTAAAACAAAATGGAAGGCTGACTTTGATGAAAGGACATCCACACTAAATCTGGAAATCATCCATACCCTCCATATGTGTCAGACATACATTGATCCAATTTAAAATATTTCACGGACTATATTTGTCCAGGAGTAGGCTTGCCAAGCTCTACCCAGAATTACACCCGACCTGTCACTGGTGCAACCAAGACCCTGCAACTTTTACGCATTTATTTTGGGCCTGCCCTAATATGCAACAATTTTGGACTTTAAAAAACACTCTTGTACATGTGTAACAAGGTCACAGACCCAGGGGCTGCACTGGAAATTTTGGGCGTTGCTCAAGAAAATCTGAATCTGTCTTAAGCCCAGGCCCCCACTGCTGCTTTCTCACCACTTTTAGCAAGACATCTAATTTTATATGATTTTAAATCTATTGAAAATCCAATATAATAACCATAAAAGAGAAGCAGAAGAAGAGATGACATCAGGATTGAATAAATCAAAATTATATACAGGATAGGGGAGATGACAGAGGCTAAAACAGGAGGTGAGGGAGGCCGTGAGAGCGACAGAGCAGGTGAAGGAGAGATGGAGGCACATCAGATGTGATAGAGCATACTCTGTCCTGGGAACATTCTGTGACCAAAAAAAGCAAATGAGCACATATATAAATTTATAAGTAGACAACCGAGGAGGAGGAGGAGGAGGAGGAGGAGGAGGTGGAGGAGGAGGGACGGTATGTTGTGAAAGAAGAGGATGGTTATGTAAGAGTGTAGGCCTGGAGAGATACTGCAGAATGAACCCTGCCATTACCCAATCCTGACTCGTGTACACCTCTGAAACCATACACAACCATTAGGAGTTAAGCACACTGTATTTTAGACGAATGTGTTTGCCCTTCTGTCATGCCCCTAAAAATGCCACAAATAGTTCCTCACATCCGTTTCTTAATTCTTCTGGGGAATTGTTTTTTGTGTATTTGAAGTTCTCACCCTGTGCTGAGGGGCTGCGGAGGAGCAGCGTCTCCTGGGAGATGGAGTTTCTTCGAGCTGTCTGTCCTTCTTGTTGCAGTCCAGACGGACCTTGCTCTGGCACTCCAGGTGACAGGTGTAGCTACAGTCTGATGGACACAAAAACACACCAATCAGAGACAAGGATACACAGTGGGACAGAACTAATCACTGTACAGCAAGAATAAAATGTATGCAAACGTTGACCTAACACTGTAAACTATACTCCTTTGTGGTACGTGATGTCAGAATGTGATGCTCATTCATCACCTGTAAGTGTGTGAGTTTGAAATGAACATCAAACAGATACAGTCATACAAACACTACACTTAACACAGGGAATGTGCTCCATCTAGTGGCTAATACCAGACGCACACCTACAAGGTACCACACTGCAGAGTACTTGTTAACAAAACATACCTGACCATACACTTGTGTGTTAAAAATAAAAGGTACTTATACAGACCTGCACACACAAGACTTAATGCTATAACATGTCAAATTAGCCCAGCAGTAACATACAACAATAAATCTCATAACTTAACCCTCTCATTAAACATTTAACATGCACTTCTGTATATCTCATTTGTCCATCAGATGGCAGGAAATACTTTGCTAAGTGCAGCTGTCTTCTGCTGGGGACATATTACACAGCTCATGGTGGACATGCTGTACTGTATTAAAAAACATAAGGGAAACAAATACTGTAATACAGACATACTGTATCATAACAATGGATAGCCAGACTCCTAAATATTCAAAGCCAACACACTGTAACAGTATAGCAGCCCTTGTGTGGTCAACTCCCATCTTACTGCCCAGCGGGAAGAGAATAGATTTAGGTACTTCCCCCAAAACTTTCCCAAAATAGTCCACTGTTCTTTAATTTTTAGTTGGTCGCACATAAGACAGCCTCGGCTTGTTTGTGTCTCGCAGACTTTATTGTGGCCAGAGGCTTTTCCTCTGAGACGCATACATCTAACTTCTCCTCTGCTGGTGAGATAATCCATACTAAAGCAAAAAAGAGATTTTTAAAACCGCATGAGCGGAGAGAGGACTGCAGTTTGGGGGGAAACTGTGAGTCAGATCCTTTTTGTGGTCCTCGAGCAGGAACGCTTCTTAAATAAAACACTAAACAGTAGGCTACACGCCATCGGTCAGAGTGAATAGAAACATTAAACTATTTCCACAATGTTCCGTTTAGTAGCAAACGCCTCAATATTTGCTTCAAAACAACACGTGTTTTCTGGTACACCTCTTTGTTGCTGCAGCCAGCGCTGAATGAACGAGCCGAGCTAAGCCTGGTTGTTTTTTCTGTCTACTGATATTAGTGTCTCTGTCTGTATCCTGCTAAGATAGGGACACCGCTGTGTGTCTCACACTCAGCATCAGCTCTGTAACCATAGCAACAAGCCTTTTGATGACCACTGTAGAGAGAGAGGAGTTCACTGGTGGAAGGCTGTGTGTGGAGGTTTTTATGTATTTGGTATTAATTAGCTGTAAATGCTCCATGTATTTTGCACTGGCGTGGAAAAAAGTAGGCCTGAGTATTAAAGCAGGGCCAAAGAGGAGAAAGTGAAGGGAGGCAGGACAGGGATTACTGACAGGAGGGACATGTCTAACAAAGAGGAAAGTTCAGATAGAGGATACTTTGCTCGTGACAGTTTAAAGGTCAGTGCATTAAGAGAGGGAGATGGACCTAAGTGTGTGCGTGTGACAGAGACAGGTTGGCAGAGAGGGAGAGAATAGGAGGGAAGGGCTGCGATGCCTCGCTGACAGGAGCAATGTGATGAGGAAAGAAGAGAGTTCAGATAAGGGATCCTCTGCACATGACCGTTTAGAGGTCACTGCAGAAAGAGAGGAAGAAAGGAAGCACACAGGGGAGAGGAAGAGAGAAACTCCTTTCCTGTTCTGCCTTCCTTTATATACTCCATCCACCCTCTACTAATATACTCCTTTATACCAAAAAGAAATACGATATTATTCGTGAAATAGAGAGTTATAAGAGAGGATCAATACCGCTCTCATGTCTCTGCTGTACATATGAAGCCGGCTAACTTAGCTTAGCACTGCAAACAGTGGGAAAGGGCTAGCCTAGCTTTATCCAATCCACCTACATAACCCCTAAAAAGCTAATGCCAATATGCTATACGCACATGGTGGCGCTGACATATTTCCGGTTAAAGCTAAGACAGCTGCATCACTTCTGGGCTATAATTATCCGAGCTTCTCTGTGGTTTGCTGTGGTAAGATGGTCTAGACACATGTGCGTGTTAGCGAGTGTGTATTCCACTGGCAGGTTTTTTGTCGCAGTTCGCTGTTATCGGGATAGTATCATTGCAGAAGCATAGCACTCACCCTCTGGTTTCTCCCTGGTTAATACCATTAGCTCTGTCAGCACTGTCTCTGTTGTGAGAGCTATTTATTAGGGTAGCACCATTAGCTGCTAGCTGCTAGACAGGCTACTTCGATGTTGAGAACCATGTGCAGACAACTTATATACTCTGAATTTTGCATGGAGCCCCTTTACAAGATGCCCTGTGGAGGTTTTTTGTAAACTCACAACAAAGTTATGTTTACATGTACTGCTACATATTAAAACACATCCTGTATTTTTTTGATTGTGTGCACACAATGTTGTTTTTAAAAACAGTGCTCCACAGTGCCACCAGTGGTCAAAAGCTCCACAGGGTGCCTTTAAACCTCCTCTGTAGTCATTCTCAACACTGAAATCAGTGTTTGTGCAGGGAAAATGGGAGGACCGCTCAGAAATGTTTCCCTGGTCCACACCCACAGTGAGATACACCACTGTCAGCAAGGTTCACCTAGGATCCAGATTATTCCCACACTGATAAGACACACAGTCTCTCATTAGATAAACAAACAAAAAATAGGTGATGATATTGTGACCACGCAGGCAGTGTGTATTTTTGCTGACATCCTTGTGAAAACATATTGGACACCATCTTTTAAACAAATCACAGGGCCTGGACATAAGTTTAATTAAGTTATAGGAGTATGTGTAGTTCAGGTGTTACAGTACAAGATTCTGACCTAAATGTGGAACTTGAGTGATTCTGACTTTTTCTTGTATGTATGCATATTAGCTGTTTGCATGTGTGCGCAGTGCACCTCCTTGAGATGCTGTACCAAGCATATGTGAGTGCTAATGAGCCGGGTGAGAAACTGCAGCAGTGATCCAGTGACCCAGCAGGAGTCTGAAGGTTATACAGGCGTGCTGACACAGGCACAATCACAGAGAATTGTGAGAGAAAGAAGGAAAGAGAAAGCAAGAGAAGGGGAGTCAGCAAAAACAACCATTTTTCTTGTGTGATTTTTTTTTTTTTTTGGCGTGGCAGTTGAGACAAAACCCCCTACTGGACTTCATGTTAGGTCCTGTAGGGGTTTCCCTTTTCGCCCTTCTGTGGAAAGTACATGGTTACGTAGAATATTAAATGGGGAAGTTGCTTGAAATTAAAGAGAGTGAGGCTGATTCCTCTCTGCTGGATTCCTGGGTCCACTTCTGGGAATACCACAACAGGATTTGTTAGAAGAGCCCCATGCCACTGGATTCTACACATGCACGGACACATCATACTTCCATATTACCTCATATTCCAGATAAGGCTGGAAAGTACCTTTTACTTTCTATATTTGCTTTTGATTCTCAAAGTCTGTACTGAACCGGGGAAACGAGCCTTCATATTCTCTTCTCCCTTTGATTGGAAAGTGCTTCAGTCACATAAAACTTCAATAACCTGTCTCAGCGGATTCTTTTAATAGTGTTTATGATTTAAAGGGAATCGAATCTAGTTGTCGAGTTGGTCTTTTAATATACCATGTCTGTCATTATTCCACTTTATATCTCTACATATTTTATCAGAGCTCTGAATTATATGTTTTGTAACTTTGCAAGGACCCTCCAGTAATAGCAACGTCATCTCACAGAGGCATTTCCTGGTTAAATAGAGCTATTATAAAACTGTAGACACTTTGATGATAGTGAACACACCTGCATGCCAGAGACACCAAAAGATGACTGTAATGAAGTTGAGCCATAAACACTCATCAGCATCAGTTCCTTCAGCACAGAGCCACCATGTCTAGGGTCTGTGTGTATTGTCACAACAAGAGGAAGGGCTGCAGTGTTGTGTGTCGCCATGGTAGACTGGCCTCCGCTGCTTCTCCGGGGTATGAGATGCGTGCACAGACTCCCTCTTTGTCTCTCGTCCCATCATTCCTGTCTGACTGCTTTTAAAACGACACCGCCTCCAGACAGAGCTGGACGATGATGCAAAGAGATGGAGATGGAGAAAGAGAGAGCGCCTGAAAGCTCCATCAGTGCGGTGGAGAGAGACGAGGGAGTTTAGACGGACAATAAAGATCTATATGTGGTGGCTGTGTTAACTTCCACTGCTGCATTGGGTCGATAGCTGTGAGGGAAGACAGGAAAGGAGGAGCTTCGATTGAGGCGTGTTAGATGACAATTCTGCTCTAAAAACAGGACATTCAGGTTGTCTTGGTGGTGGAGGGTGCTGAGTATTTGACTTCTGAAAGCTATCTTTCGTCATCTTTCCACTCCCTTCATTCTTCCTCATTCCTGCATCACCTCCTGTAACTTCTTGGAAGATAGGGGATGTGGGTGGTTGTTTTTTCTGGGAGACAGTGGGTGTGGGACAGACACTTGCGTGTAAGGACACAGATTAGCAGTGTTTCTCAGGTCATGGAGGATGTCTGTATGGTACTAGATACAGATATTGGGAGGGACATATTGTATTTGCTCCTTGTCTGCGTGAGGAGGGAAGGGATAAATGGGGGTCAGTTAGCTCAAATGTAGGGGCGAGGATATTAACACGGTCAGTAATGAAGCTAAAGGGAGCTGTGCAGGTCTTACAGAGGAATTAAGAGCAGCTTTGGGGGGCTTTAGCCCGTCTGATCCCATCATAGCTCATTTGGAGCAGTTATCCATGTTCTCCTACTGTGCGGTTCACACACACACCAGGCTACCCATCACACTGTTAATCGTTATTAATCAAAGTATTGTGCTTTTCTCTGACATTCTCACTGAGACACACTTTAAGTCAGTGAGCTCCCAGGATGCACACTCCATATGCTGCCCTGTGACCAGACATGTGCAAACAAATCTCTCCTAACCTAAATAAAATCTGCCCCACTTCCTCTTGACATCTGTGTGTGTTTATGCACAAACAATAATTTCATATTTGATACTGCCGTTCTTTATCTCCATCACCGCAGCATCTCTATCTTCAACCTCCCTCAATTCCTCCATCTGTCGGGCTACAGATGCCCCTGAATTAACCAAAAGAAGACATGGACCAGGTTTTTTTTTTTTTTTAAATAATTATGAGCTGCAATTGGATGCAGCCGAATGCTTAAAGTGGTATTTTTTGCCTGTGGAGAATATTTCTGTGGCTGAAGATTAAATCCATACTGGGCTTGTGTGTTTTAGTGAGTCATGATAAAATTCCAGTTATGTGCTCTTCTGATGGTTCAGAGAATTGGGCTCATGAAAACTTTTGAAGATCAATTAGATAATCAAGACTAAAAACAAGACAAAAACAAAAGACGATAAAAACAAGTTGGTTTGTTTTGGCGCCAGATGACTTTCTAGAAATGTTTTACTTAAGAACAGCAATATGGGTCTTGTAACTCACTCACATCTGGCAGACTTCTGATATTGATATTAACACACAAAGCTATAGCATGCATGAAACAGAACAATGGATCCTACATTTCCCATAATGCAATCTGATAGCATCATTTCACTTTAAGTAGATCTGTCAGTGACCTCGCTGCACATCACCACCCTCCCACTCCTCACAGCCCTTCCCCAACTCCCTCAACCTGCTAGCATCTCATTAGCACTGGACTTTAGTTTAACATACTGTTTACACTGCCTATCTCTGCTAGCATCTCAGCTAATGTTAGCCAGCCACATGACCCACGCTGCTCTCCCTCTAACTGACCTTTCACCAAGCCCTGCCTCTTTGTGATGGTCTGGCAAGGTCTTGAAGTAAGCATGGAGCCCACAGTGTCACAAACTGCACTCCCTGAAGAAATATTATCATATTTTTGGGAAAATGAAACAGTGATTCCAGAGAGCAGCAGACAGAGGGGTCTACAGTCTGTGTTTGAAGGATATATCCAGGATGTCAAACTGACTCAGCAGCAACAACAGCTTAAAAAGACAAAGATAGTTAGAAGCTAAAGCCGAACTATAGGCTACAGATCACAGTGTAAAAGTGAACCACCACATCACTGCTGGCCGCCACAGAAGACAATGAATATAAAGGAAAACTTTGCAGATATTGAGCCAGCTGTGTGTCATCGCAGTGTGTGCAGATGAACGGTGTTTGGCTTCGCCCCCGTGCCGCTGCCTGCGCCTGGACCTCCACTGCTGGACGGGCAGGGATCTCTGGGTGAAGTCAAACAACGTTTTCTGTACACAATGCGATGACACACAGCTGGTTGAATATCAGCAAAGTTTCCCTGCTTCCCTTCACTGGTTCCTGTACAGCAGGGTTGGTCTTTGTTTCACTGTTATAATCATTACAAAGCAAACGCAGCATGTGTATACATTCAGTAGGCTATATGTCTAGTTTTGGTTTTGGAACAGAGAAGAAACGTATATCTTTTTCCAACCTCTCCAGGTAACAAGTATCATTAATACACGACGTGCCCCTTCCGCTGGCATCTCAGCTAACATTAGCTAACCACAACTACATGACCACTGAGCTATCGGTTAACACAAGAGAGAGAAAGAAGGCAGAGAAGTGACATGTGGTGAGACACGACACATGGCACAACATCGTTGGAGGTGGATTGTGAGGGGTAGGAGGGTAATGAGGTGCTGGCGTGTTCACTGCTGGTCCCTTCTCTTTCATTTAACCCTCCATGCCTAATAAATGACCATGTCTTTCCAACTTCATGGCCCACTTTGTTGTAACACAGATTTTAGTCTCCAAGCCCAAGTTGAGAGGATGACATCATCGGGGTTATTTTCTCAGACTTTAGAAAGCTTCCCCCAAAACCACAGCAGACATTACACAACAGTTTTCACAGGCTAAGTCTTACTTGTCTCTTTATGACCAGTAAACTGATAGTGTAAAATCGGTGGAGTGCCCCTTTAATTTGTTTTGTGTAAAACGATAGCGGGATACGATCATGTCGTCACAATACAATTCCCCAACACTTCATATAGGCTACAGCAAGACTGAAATATTGTCCAGCCATAGTGGCAAGTACTGTCAAAAACATCCTCTGAGAGAAAGACGTAGTCGTGTGAATAACAATGGTTTAACCTTGGCCCTGAACACATAAAACCCCTTACCAGTATTCCCCTAAAACACCTAACCCTCTCCAACTATAAGACCACATGTTAGTGTATTCAGAGCATCTGAGAATTTTCCAGACAGCATCATCAAAGACTATGACTTATAGACAATGATAATAATAGATATAGAGGAAGCAGTGAAAGAGGAAGTGAGGAATCTGATTTGGGCCAGTTAAGGATTAACTAGGTTTCCTCACAGGGAACACCATCTAAAAATATCCATCATCTGTCTGCGGTAGCTCCGGCTGTTGATGCTGTTTTTGAAGCTTTTGAGGCTGCAGCATGACGTCACTCAGGTGGAATGGTGAGCTCTTGATGAGCAGCTGCCTGAGTCATGTTTGGTCAGGGTCCTATCAGGCTCACACAGGAGGACACACACACACACACACACAAACACACAGAAGAGCTGAAGTAACGTTCTTTCACTCAGCTGTCAGTCTCTTGCTGTGAATGAATCAATAATTCTGCAGCACCCAGCCATTTTGCTCCTCGCTACTTTTTTTTTTTTTTTACCCCAGCCACACTTGTGCTAATGTTACATTACGTATTCATCACCCCCCGAAAAAAACTGCATTAGCCGGTCCTGTATTTGGAGAAAACATGGGGAAAAATCGATACCTTGCAGCCTTCAGCAGGCTCACCCTTATCTCAAATTCCTGCTACAAATATGGAAGTCAATATTTTAATCCATTTATGTCGAATTTTCTCGACCGATTGAAGCTGTGCGGGTTTTCTGTTTGTGTGTCCGGAGCAAGAATAAACAGTAGAGCCGAATGCTTTCATCTGACCCGTTTACTGGACTGTTCTGCCGTTTACAACCGATCTGCAGCCTGTTCACACACGATCTTACACACACATGGACATTATGTGCTCTTTCACAAAAGCGAGGGGGATAGATCAGCCGATAGAGAGGAGGGGGGGTATAGACAAAGAGTAACAGGGCTTGAGGGCATTGCAGTTCACAGATAGGCAGACTGATGCACACAATACCCAAATATTTTGGCCCACAGCCGGCCTTTGAGGCCAGCCCGGCTCAACCTGTCTACTCATCATCTTTCCCCTTTTTCCAATATACTAACCCCTATCACCACGTAACTGATCGAGATTAGGTGAACAACTTCTAAGTCTCAATTCCCAGTTTGTACCACCTGTGCACACTCCACTCTCTCCTCCATACCTGAGGTGGTGAGCAGAGATCCATTCGAGGATGATCTCCGGAGGATCCGCAGGCTGTCGCTCCAGGAGCGAGACTTGGGCAGCCTCTTCAGCAGCCGCCCCAGCCGCCGTGACACCTGTCCGAAGCAGGCGCTGCCAGCCTCCCCTTCCGAATCCCCCGTCACCTCCTCTAGATGCAGTGACACCTGTCCGAGCAACGTTCTGCCCACCCTGACACCTTCAACTCCCCCTGGCCTGACCCCCACCCGAGCCTCCTCCTTTACGTCCTTCTGCCCCGGGACGAGAGGTGCTATCTGTGCCATGGACGGAGCATGGTGGCACCATCCGGCAGGCACCGTGCTGTGCGCGTAACCCTCGCTGGCCCTCCTGTCCTGCCCCTGGCCGCTCCTGTCCCTCTGAGGGCTGCCCCAGCGCCAGCCCCCCCAGTTCCCCCCTCTGCCATCCCAGCGCAGCCACTCTGCCACCGGTGCCACGCTCCGAATAAACAGCCCCCTCTCCACTCGCTCTGCCACCCCTCCACCTGTACTCCTCACACGCTCCCTAATACTCTCACCTCTCTACTTGCCTCCCACTTCCCTCCTGTGGTCTGCACCTGCCCAGTCTCCCTCACACCTCAGCGTGTGGACATGAGCCCTGGATCGCTGCTGTACTACTTGTTCCTCTCTAACGTCTCGCTGTTATCAATGCTCCCTCATCCTCTCTCCCCTCTTTTTCTCTCTCCCTCTCTCTCTGTCTCTACTGCAGCACCCACACACTCTGCAGTAACAAACAGCCAGCTTAAAGAGACAGAGACCCCCACACAATCCTGGTGTCTCTATTCCCCTCTCTCCTCTCTTTCCAGCAACAGGAGCCTTTTCTCCTTTCTGTTCCCTCAGTGCTCGACTGTGCACACTTCATTCAGAAGTAGGGAACAGGGTGGGCTCTCCATACAATGGAGCACAAACGTCACACAGACCACTGCAGAGGTGGATACCGACGCTGCCGCCTGTCTTCTCCCCCTTTTCTGTCGCCTTGGCGTGAAACCCTACAGCCTGGTTGAGGGGAAGTGAGTCAGCCATCCTGTCTAACCCCACAACAGTAACATATCTTGTCAGCGAGAAGGACCTGCATCACCTCAAGTGAGTGTGTAGGGGTGCTTGCATGAGTGGGTTGAGGTGATGCACAGTCCGTCGGTTATTAATATGCACTGTGAAAAAGAAGAAGAGAGAGAGAGCTACTGGGAGTTCTCCTGCCCTACTTCTGAAATTGGAGAGTTTGGAGGAAAAGGATGTGCTCCCCAGTTTCACTCTCGGGCATATGACATAATCACGAGCAATGCCATAAGAAGGTTATGCTCTGATGTAACCTATTCTCACTGCAGCACAGAGAATGACGTTATGTGTTTAAAAGAAAAATCCCAAATTACCTTCAGCAAACATGCGCTTAAGAATGACTTTGTCCTGCCCTGTTTGCCCTCACCACCTCTTCCTCTGCAGTCCTCCTATCACTATCCACCAAGGGCGACCTAAATATAGCCTTGTTGAAAATCCCCACTGTTCTGCCATACATACAGCTGAGGAGCGGTACACAAAGAGGAGAGCACAAAACACCATGCAGGTCTCTCAAAAACAAAACCCTTATCTGCATGCCCAATTTTTTAAATCAAGGTCAAATAACGATAAGCAGAAAGCCAGTGGGCGAAGACTCTCACTGTGTGCACTCTGCTTCTAAAAAACGGAACAAAAACTTACTGACACTGAAGGAAAATGCAGTTTGGATCAAGTGTGATTCTTCAATATTCAATGCAGCCCTGTATCCAGTTTGTTGAGCCCTGGAGGAATGTTTTGGCTGAAGTCTAGTTAAAACTATATTCATCGCACGCCTGGCAAAGCAGCAGCGGTGGTATGTTGGGACAAGAGGGTTATGAGCCATTTAACACAACCTTCCTCCTGTGTTTTCCTCTTCAACTGTGAATGGAGCTTTGAGAGCACCAATGTGAAACGGCTGACAGGGCTCCCAAGACAAGGTCTGTATTGTGCAGACCAGGGCGAGGGGTAAAATAAGGAAGAGTATCAGGGAAAGGTACATCCTCTAGAGAGAGGAATGCCACGGGGCATAAAGAACACACTGGGAGGCTGAAGCTCTGTGGCACATGTGTTTGGGTGTGTGTGTGGGGCTTCCGGGCAGCCATGTGTCAAAGCGAGTATTCCTCCCTGTCTCTGCAGTGACCAGCACACGACCCCATATCTGCTGCTGTGGATGCACTACAACAACAACGACCTCTGCTCTGCTTGCAAATATTTAAGGACAAATATTTCACAAATGCTTTCACTTCTTGTGAAATCGTTTTTGGAGGAGCTCTGATCTTGGGAGCGTTCACCTCGTCGTACAGTGCTCTGACACAAGGAGCAGAGATGTACAGGCTGACTTGCAGGATGAAAAACAAACCATAACAAAACAAACCGAGTCCTAAAGAAGTCGTTAATATGCTCCTCATCAAATTTAGAGCCATTTTAACAGCAGAGTAATAATATTTCACATTTACAAAACTCAGGAAATTTGTATTTGTTGAGACAAATTTGTTAAAACAAGTGCGACTAAACTTAATCATAAAAAACTAGTGCTGACATTGCATTTTCATAGCATAAAGCCAGAAACCCGAACCACAGTTAGCTCACTAACTACGTTAATATTAGCCTCAAGTTAACTTAATGTAAGTTGAATCAGGATAAGAAGGGAATCTAAATAATTTGTAGCACACTTTTTTAATAAGACACTTTTTAAATCTTTGGGCTCGGGGGATGGTAGCCAAGTATTTTCAAATCAAAAGGCTCATTAGTGTTTAAGTCCAAGTCAAGTTGCAAGTCTTTTTTGATTTTGTCGAGTCTAAAGTCATCAAATTCGTGACTCGAGTCCAAGTCATGTGACTCAAGTCCACACACATCCACGCAAACGTGACCTCTTTGAACAATGTCTGGAGTACCTAGTTGCTGATTGTCTGCAGGACTAAATAATTGGTGGATTAATTGACTAGTAGGCAACAGAAAATGAATCGACAGCTACAATATTTTAATAATTGTTTGAATCATTCAGCAAACAAATGCCAAAGATTCTCTGATTCCAGCTTTGTAGATGTGAAGATTTGCTGCTTTCCTCTGTTTTATATCATTGTTAATGTATTTAGGTCACACAAAACAAACAACTAGAGGTTGCCAAAATTATGATTGGTCTTTTTCACTCATTTTTGACATTTTATAGCCTAAACAATTAGTCTAATCTAACTGCAAAAGAGATCGATTATTCAAAAACAAAAAAACACTCATTAATTGCAGCCCTAATTAATAGTGCATGTGTAAGGAGTTCTCTAAATGAGTTTATGGTTAACGCTTCATTTTAAAATCCTGTTTATCATTTATAAATAAATGTGTGGTTAATGGTTTGCAACACATTAATGTAGCTGTGAGCAATGTATGGACATCTTATAGGTGTTTATTACATGTCATCAACAATTTAAAAATCCTGCTATGAAGCATTCATAACTCCCTTATCAACAGCCATCTTGACAGCGCAGTAGGCCTATAGCGTATGTCTTCATGTTTAAGTGTATTTGACTGCACATGAACAAATCCTAGCAGTGTGTTATAAACACGGCTGGAAAGTAGCACCAGCCACCAGCGAAATACTGGTGAAATATGCTAAATGCTAGATATGCATAAAAAACAATGGTGCTCTATTGACTAGCTGGTAGAATCCACCAGTCACAGTGGCGGGTGGATGAAAAATGAAAAAAGCTCATTTCCATTCCTGGTTATGAGATACCTATTAACTGTTTATGTACATGTAGAAATCATCCAGGTGGGTTTAAATCTGTTTATAGATGTTACTTTACATTAACACTTAAAAATGTTATCATACTGTATCTGCTTACAACTACTTTACTGTGTGTCATAAACCACGTGCAGCTTGTTCCACCTCCATTAGGTTTAAATGGCAGTTGTGTATATACGGTAAAAGATGCATGTCATATTGCTTAACAGGGATTGATGAGAAAATTGGGAGTGTTAACACGCTTGTGCCACAACAGCATGGTTCCCTGAAAGCTTTAATTAAATATTAATCTGACGTCTGACTCTGTCTGCCATCTGTAATCCCAACCTCTCCATCCCTGAGACATAATCCCAAGCAGGAGACACTGCAGAGCTGGGATTAAGGAGGCTGCCAGTGCCCGCCCTGACTCCCTGCCTCCTTCCTGCCTGCCCTGACCAACGTCACAACATGACAAATCAAATCACAAGACTGATAAACAACAGCCACAGACAGGACGCAACCCAAATCTACTGTACAGACTTATATAACTGTAACACTTTGGACTTTTTGGACTCTATAATAGTATTCATCATTCTTTCTGTGTGTGCATCATAGTGTGTGTTTTCCTGTGTTTGACTAGTGATGATTAGTGTCAGTGCAGCAGACATATCGAGCTCATAGGTGTCTAGACTGTCACTTATCTGACATGTTGGTCATATGCTTCATTATTTTATGCCCCATTAAGGCCTGATGCCACACATGGCCCTCATCTTTATGTGTGTAGTGTATTTACGCATAGTGGTGGGGGGTTGCTTTATAGCATGGCCATACCACAAATCAAACTCCCATCTGACTCCCATGAGAGGCAATGAAGATATATTAAAAAAAGATCGGAGGAGAGCCAGCAGTAGTAATAAATTCAGAGGATCACACAACAACACAGCAGCAGACTCAGAGACTGGGAGCTCTGGCTGGATTGACAGATTCCACTGAAGGGCAAGGCCACATCACAACGCTCCCTGTGAGCACTCCAGTGTCCCAGGGGGAAAAGAGCTGCTTCTATAAGATTCATATGCAACAAAGCCAGCGCAGATACAGAGAGGGTGATAAATTAAAGACAGTCAGAGGGAGCGAGGCATGCAGCGAGACAAAGAGACAGAATGATGGTTGTTTATGGTTGCAAGGCCTCCGTCTCTCACTCCCTGTTATTTGCTGGGTGTAGTTGAAAGAAGAGCACGGGTGTGTGTGTGTGTGTGCGTGTGTGTGCTGCTTCTATTTTGGCCATTTTGGTTGCGTCTCTCCCCACAAAAATACCCTGAAATGCCTAAATTTGTGTTGCTTGTCATAAATGTCCTGGTGACCCCCCCGTGACTGCACGGCGTACCGCACTCACCTCTGATGTTTTCCGAGAAAAGGGAGTGGAAAAGGCAGTTTGATGTAGAGGGCAGCTGCTGGCAGCAGAAAACTGGAGCTAATTAGCTCGATCCATAAAGAGACCGGCGGAGACAAAAAGTTCTTGGGGTTGTAAGGAAACTCATGACTGTGTGTGTTTCTCTGGGTATGTGTGTGTGTGTGTGAACAGTAATCTCTGCTCTCGCTCCACTGAGCTCTTGCTGATAGCACACTAAATCAGACAGCTCTGCAGTGCTGGACAAACTCTCGCTCTTTTCCCCTATACCTCACTCGCTTTGGCTTCCTTTCCTTCCCATCGCTCTTGTTCTAACACTCCGTCTCTCCTCATTCCTATCACCCTGCCCCCCTCCACCTCTCCTCTGACTCGTTCCACTATGTCTGTCATCCCTGTTTCCAGCTACATGTGATTATTTCCCTTTCTTGTTCCATTTCTCCTTGCCTCTGTTCCTCTGTTTCAGCCCATCCGTCCTTTATCTGTCCCTCCTTCCTTCACTTCTTTCCTCTCTTCAGTCACTTTATCTCACACCGTTCTGCAGCCGTAGCCTCCCTGTGACAGAGTGCTGCTGACACAATGCCAAGTCAGCAGCCGCATGCACACACACATAGACAGAGCATGCATGCATGTACAGTATGTGCATGGAAAAGCCAGCACACACACAAAAACTTCAGGTTGAGCTCCCAGCAAAAGGTGCGTGTGCGTGTGCGTGTGCGTGCGTATACTCGTGCCAGATTAAACACATGTACACACACACTGCCAGGTCAAATTGGCTTGGCCCAAACTGTCTGTGTCCCAGGGCTGTGCAGGTGGGAGTGATGTCATCAGAGCCTGAGTCTCAGCAGTACAGTGCACACAGTCAGTACAGCCAGGTAAAAGTTTTAAATAGCCTTTAAATAGGCACTCTAATATAAAGCCAGTGTTCCTATTACATCTGTGCGCCTGCTGGAGCAAAGACGTTGTTCTCACATCCTAATCAATCTAAAACACATGGGTTCACACACGCTCACAATTAATAGTAAGCTTTACACACATTTACATTCTGTTTCTAGGATTTCACCAACGCACCGCTGTTAATTCTCCTATCTTTCCCCTCGCTCTTTGAGCCAGGCTGCAAATCCCAGAGTGAGAACTCTGGGAGGAGAAGCTGGAAGGACAAGATAATGGGCTTTCCATGGAAGGCTTTTGGCTGTGTCTATGGAGCAAAATGCTTGGAAATGTCCTTCCCATGTCATTCTGGCTCAGTCACACAGAAACATGCACACGATTTGAGTGTGTGTACAAACACACAGACACCAGTATGGAAGAGTTTAGCATTTAGAGTTTAGAGTTTACACATGTGCCCTCCATAAAATAATCCATAACAAGACTGAGGTCAGTAAGTCAGAGCCCCCTCTATTCACTCTTTTCTGTGTCATCTCAAAAGAGCACTGTAACTGTGAGACGTGTGTACAGTGCATGTTTTGGATTCAAACAATTTAAACAGTGTCTCATTTCCACTGGACATGCACACACACAATCTCAAGGTGGATAAACACATGAACACATGACTTAAAGGACTCTACACACTTACTTTGACACTTGAGTGCCTGCGCAGTGATCTGACAGCTACAGGCGTCACACCAGTCCGGCGCACAAGGACTGGACTCGAACCGGTGCCCTTCACCCCTCTCGGTCCTCACCCGAGGGTCCAGCCCCTGGGGAAAGATGGACCAGGCCTCCCTGCGGGCTGGCTCGGTGCGGGCCAGCTTGACCACTCCAGTCCTGCCCTGTGTGAGCCGCTCCAGCTGGAGAACACCGCTGTCCCCCTGTGATGGCACGGGGGAGGAGATGCTCTGTTGTCCGCCGTCACCGGCCCGGCTGTTCCGTCTTCCGCGCGGCGCGTCCCAGTCCCGGTGCCGGTGCGCTCCTTTGTGTCCATTTGTGACGGCTCCGCTTGGCATGACATTGATGCCCGACTTCTTGTGCGAAGTCCCCCTCCGACCACCTGTGTTCCGGTTTGAGTCACAGTCAATGTTGCTGTTACAGTCACTGCTGATGTGCCCGGTTTCACTTTCTTGAGACCCGGCTGCGGTGCGTCTGTCGCAGTCCGCGCTGCCCTCCGCTCTGCCCCGGTCCGGGCTACGTGGCGCAGCAGGGGCGGCGGGAGCTCCGCATCCTTCACCGGGCATCACTCCTCCTCTCACCGCCGTTTCTCCGGCTGGCCCCGAAGACACGGGATGAGTCCCCGACTCCGCTTCAGTAGTGACCGACCCACAGTCCCCTCCGCTCCCCGAGCTCCTCCTGAACATCTTCTCCCAGGACGACTTCCTCAGCACGGTGATTTTCTTCCCGCCGCCGACGCCACCGGGCAGTTTGAAGAGCAGCGGTTCCGAGTCCAGCCTGTGCGGACCCGGGTGCTGCCCCACCACACTCACAGACGCCATTATCCCGCTCCCCTGTAGTGCGTGTGTGTTTGGCTGTTAGGAGTGTGTACTAGTGCGTGTTTTCACTCCGTGCCCTGAATGTAAACTCAACTCACGCCCGCGACAAGCGTGTAGTAGTGACGCAAGAGATCTGACAGCTTTAAAATGCCACGAGCGCGCTCCCTTTAAAGCGACAGGCGCGCGCAGTAATCCCTCACACTGCAGCCTCTACTTGGCATTACTAGATGAATTATTAACCACCAATTCTACGGATAACAACACTTAACTTCCTGATAACTCATTGTATTTTGTTAGCTCTTTTATCATATTGCTACTTGGCCTTTAGTCTACTCTAAATGTATCAGTCATTATCTTCTGAAACCAATATCAAAGACAGACTATAGGCTACAGGAAGTACTCAAGAATCTCAAAAGAAGAATCCGGAGGACAAAAATAATAAGGATACATGTTTCCCATTTAAAATGCCTATACTATGCCAAGCTTTTCAAAACATTAAAAAGCAATGTCTCCAATACATAGTACCTGATTTTGACAATGGAAGATCAGCTACAGTATGAAGAGGAGGTTAATTTGGTACAGATTATTAGTTACCCTGTTAAACACTGTAATTATGAGGCTAATATAACTATTTTGATTATCAGTAACTTATTACATTTGATTACCTTTCTTACAACTGTTTTACACTGGGCAATAAAGCTGAAAAATATCAGTAAATAGGCAAGGCCAACACAAGACAAGCAACAGAATGAATGTTATATTCTATGTATAAACTTATTATAAACACAAAGAATATATTTGGATGTATGCTTTTGTAATAATGGTTGACAATAAATAATACTGATTACATCTACATTTATTTTGTAATTTAATGACATGTAACTAGTTACTCCCTAACACTAGCAGTCAATTTTCACTTCTCTTGTAGGTGCTAAAGAGGGCTCGGGCAGAAGTGCTGTCTCACTGTTGAAACTACACATTAACTCATTAAACTGAAGGTATGAAACAGGACGTACAGCACAGCGAGATTAAAAACTGGGCCTACAGTTTGTATTGAATGACCAAGAAGAGTCTAACTCTAGTGATAAACACAATCTCACACTTGTTTGTGTAGGCCAGGGACAGGAAAATTATCAAATTTTCCACTTTGCCAACAGCACGTCATATGAGCTGCTAAAAACCACAGAGGCAGTTGAGCTCGCCCCCCTAACTAAAACGAGAAAGCCCCCGAGGACGCCCGCACCACTCCTACGCAGACTGAGTGAGAAACTTTCAATTTCATTCTCTGTGCTTTGCAGTGTCACAACAACTCGGTTTGTTTTCTACACTGCTTGAGACCTTTCATCGTCAAAGCGTGGTTACACCTACCCACATCTGATTTAATGTTAAAGTAATTTGAGTACAGACTGAATGTGACAGTGTTCTGTTGTCACACGTCATTCCGGACAAACTGACTTTTCTGAACATGGTGATTCAACCTCGCAGAGGTATGAAGCAGCTGTAGGTATAGTACAAGAGGGGGCATGAAAAGGTTTTTACTTTCACTTTTCTATTTTTGTTACTACTTCCACTGAGATAATCTTTCGTTCAATCATTTCACAAGACAAAACACGAGACTAAAAACACGGCAAAATACGTTTTTAAGTAGGATAAAAGTATAATTGTCAATGTCCTCTGACCTCGTGAATCACCTGAGACCCCTTTATAAACAAATAAACCCAGGGATTTCCCCACCATGTGAACCACACTGGCTGCCTAATGTCATTTCATAGCGTTAATTTGCCGTACTGTGTACTTCTGCTAAAAAAGAGACACTGTGGTTAGTGCTGGGTTTCCCTGATTTTGTTTCTTCTCTTTTACAGTAAAAACCTACGATAACATACAAAAAAATAACTTATCATGCACGTTAAACATCAACAGGAGGAGAGACAAATGTCACTTCACAGTAACAGTGCTGTGTGCTTGGAGAAGTTGACAATCAATGATGTAATCAATCACCATTCATTCACTGAATTTACAATGATATTCTTGAAGTAAACCTAGAGATCAAGTCACATGAAAGCATTTGAATGATCAAACATTATGGGGAAAAGACAGCAGACGTCTCCAGCCTTCGACAAATATACACAGACGGAGAGATATAGTGTCAGTCTGGTTAAATGAATCATTTAAGGTCCTCCAGATTCTGCAGTGCTGCTTCTGTGGGACAAAGAGGAAACAACTCTCGAGCAACTGACTTGGCATTCATTTTGCTTTTTCCTGATGGTCCATCACTGTGGCAGCCTATTAGAAATACAATAACACTAAAGGCATTAATGAGGTTTGTATTGAGCTGCTGTAATCAGTTGCCAGCGACACACACACACACACACACACACACACACACACACACACACACACACACACACACACACACACACACACACACACACACACACACACACACACACCACATACAGATATACACACTGAGTAAAAATCCATCACTGACGTTTCCTCCTCCTCCTCTCTGTGCATCTTATCTCTAAATTGAGATCCACATTTTATTGATTGTCTTCAGCTGCTTCCTCTTCATACAGCACAGGCTGCAGCCGGTCCTTGAAAGAAGATCCGGCATATTGTCCATAACTGTTCATGAGTGGCAGCTAAAATTAGGTGCTTCACATAGAGTTTGTGTGTGTATTTGTGAGTAAGATGCAAAGATGCTGCAATTTTTTCACAGTGTAGAAGGTCTGGTCAAGCTCGGCTCCAGAGGTGCTGCAGGGTTCACTGCTCCCAAACTATAAGACAAAACAATTACAGTCAACATCATACGTTCTCACCTACTGCATGTGAGGTGTACGTTTCGACTAATAAAGGAAGTTGGTCTCAGCTAACCTCTCAATAACGCTGTTGTTACACTGTAGTTCCCTCACCAACATCTCCATTTCCTCCTTCAGATGGTGCATCCTGGAACAAAGAAAGATATGTTATCAGGGCAACTGGACAACTGTCTGTATCTTGCATGCACACACACACACACACACACACACACACACACACACACCTGGAGACCATCTGGTCCTTGTCCCTGGGTGTGATTCCAAACTCTTGTCCCACTTGCTTGGACTGTAGATTGGTAAGCATAATGTCCAGAGCCTGAGGAGGACAGATGAGACATTACATCACTGAGATGCTGAGTGAGTGACATCACTAAGTAATATTCCCAAACCAAAAAAACACTCATAAAATATCACATTACTTTCTTATCAGTGAACATGTCTTTGTGCACACTGCTATGTTACGTCTGATCTGAGCTGCAGAGACCAATTTGCAACATGGAAAAAGTGAGATGTTGACCTTATTTTGTTGCTGCTCAGTCATCTCCAGGTCTGCCAGTAAGCCTATGGAAAAGGACCTGAAGTCCTGCAGGCGGGTCTGCATCTCCAGTAAAACACTGCACACACATCAGAGAAATGGAAATGAAAAAATGTTACACTAAAATGTTAGTCAGGCTTCCCCCATCTTCAAAAGATCAAATTCAAGGATTTTTCAAGGACTTTCTAGGCCAAATTCCCCCAAATTCAAGGACCCCACAGGGCATAGTTTGAGAAACAGATCAAGGTTAATTACTAGTATAACACTGAGAATTTTATGAGTACTAGCCGGCTTTACAGAAGATAACACACAGCAATTAAACAGAGAAACAGGCTTGTTACAGTGATGAAGGACAAGAACTTTCTACACTTACACAAAATATATAAATTCAAGCATTTTCAGTGACCCATGTCAACTGTCTGTCAACATGGCCTTGATTTTTTCCCCTCAAATTCACAAACTTTCATGGATTTCAAAGACACTTGGGAAACCTTTCAATCTGCTATGGCCAATTGTAAATTAGTAAAAAAAATAAATAATCTGGATAATCTGATGGATGTTGATCTGATGGACCCTTTTCAAACCTAAATAATACTTGAACCATAACCAACTTTCTTAAGATCACATTTTAATGAAGGCTTTGAGTTACCAAATCTTCACCACTACCTTGGAGAATTGGTGGGAACGTAAAATGATTATGTTTGTAGTAGAAGCATTTGGTTGCATGTATCTACACACACACAGTCAAACCTGAAAACTCTCCTGCACCACTGCTGTTTACACATTGCACTGTTCTTATTAGGTATATCTGAAATGAGGATTATCTATTCATGTAATCAGTTAAATAGCAGCTCTACCGTATGTTTCCACAGAAGCAAAATAAGTGACAAAAAAACAAAGAAGAAGAAGAACAAATACCCTTCTTTCTAGATTAAGATCAGTGACACAGTGACTCAGTGTCACACCTCCCACATCATTATGCACAAATGTGAAGTGTAACACAATTTTAGTTCTTCAATATCACTTGCTAAACAAGTGTGAAGTGATGATTACTAATGCAGACTACTATTTTAATCTGTTTGAGAGGTCTGCTGAATAGCAATGTCCTACTGTCCTGTGTTAATCTCCTTCATATAAGCTTCCATCATCTCATCTGCGTGAGCGGCTGTCAAACAAACAGTTCCTGTAAGTAGTCATAGTGGTCTGGATAACACAGCTGAGGTGAATCTGCTGTGTTTGGAGCGGCTCTGACCTGCTCCAAGTCCTCGTTGAGGCCAAAAGCTCTTTGTATCTCTGCACGCAGTCCTCTCTAAGGAGAGATTTCACTCGCTTAATGTGGGACGACAGGTGGATTCTGGGATAGGAGAAAGACAGGCAGATTACAGGAGAGCTCTTAATAACATCCTTCACAGGCTGGGTGAGCAGAACAGCAGCTGTGTGGACACATACTCACTTCTCAAACTTGTGGATTTGCTCGTCGTTGTATGCAAGCTCTGTGGTGAAAATAAGAAAAGAGTAAGATACTTTCTATGTACAAAAACAGCTATAAAAATCCAGCATATACCAACAAGAAAACATACATACTGCCAGTTTGTCTGTCTTTACGATAATGCTGATGAATTGCTGTTATCTTCTTCAGCAGCATCTCCATCTTCTGACAGCTATGGGAGGAAATAGGTCAGAGTTCAAACACCATAAACCCATGAAGCCACCTTGATGTTTTGAACCCCTGCCTGCCTGGAGTACCTCTTGTCATTGGCCAGCGTCTCTGATAGCTTAGCCTGTTCAATCTGCAGATGCTCCAGTCGGTTCTGAAACTCTTTGATTCCAGCAGCGTAAATAGGCAAGTGCTGGTTGACCTGTAAAGAGAGCAGCCACAGACTCTGTTAGCTGAATCAACAGATCACAAATCTGCCACAAAATAAATAGTTCACAGTCCATAGTCCTGGATTAGATTACCTTTACAGCATTTCAAATTAAATAAGTTTTGAGTTAATGTTGCACCTTTGTCTATTTAGTCTTTTGGTGATACTGATGATGCAATGTCTAAAGGTGCATGCAGTGATGAATAGGATCTCGCACCTTCACGCAGCTGTTCATTTCAGGTACAGTCAGGTACTGCACACAGGGGTGAGATGGTATTTCCTGTGTATAGTATAATGACCTATTCCACAGTTTGTAGCACTTCTTTTGTCCACTATGTGGCGCTGGACAACAGACTCATTATAGGCCATGTTGTTGTATATCAATTGTAGACCACACCGTTTCAATTTTACGTCAATCAAATGATTGTCAGACAAGGCTTATTTCCTATCGCCAGTAGGTGGCACAGTGACTATGACACCTATTAAGCATGTTTCTTCTGACATGTGAAGTTTGGGGCAAATTGGACAAGGTACAGTAGGGTTAAAAACCACTTCCTGTTTGATGGCAAAACATGGAAATTTCTTGTTTTCTTCTTGCTACGGCCACATGGTTTGACGAAAACTTAAGCCTTTAACAACTTTTCATGTCAAATGTGTTTAGATGGGACAGACAAAATTTGAAGTCAATCAGATTAAATCTCCAGGTGGAGTTTAAAAGTATGACCCCTGTAAATGACCAAAAATGGACAAAAATTGCACAGTAAACTCAAAGTGGCTGACTTCCTGTTAAGTTTAGAGTATGAATCCAAGAAACTTTTTGTACGTGTTGACATCATACATGAGTACACTAAATTTTGCACATGTAGGTGAAACGCACAGTAAGGGTAAGCAGGGGGACTTCGTTGAGTTTTTGTAGGGGCACAACTGAGCCACTTTTTTTTACACCCAAGCATAAGACCCATAAAGTATAAAATTTTCATATCAAGTTATTCACCAGTTCTGTTGTGTATACAAAGTTTGGTAAGTTATCAACCACCTTTAGTGGAAATGTGATTAATTTGAGGGAAAAATAATAACTCCTTCAGTTTCAATAGGGTCCTCACACCTGGTGCTCGGGCCCGAATAAATGGACCTGCACTTGTATAGCGTCTTTCTAGTCTTCCAACCACTCAAAGAGCTTTTTACAATATGAGTCACATTCACTCATTCACGCACACATTCATACACTGGTGGCTAAGGCTACAATACAAGGTGTCACCTGCTACTCAGGTTTTATCACACTCACACACCAATGGAACAGCCATCATGAGCTGAGGTTCAGTATCTTGCTCAAGGATATTTCACCATGTGGATCAAACCTTACAGGTTACTGTCATAACCCTTTTATCTCGCCAGCTGCAGGGCTCATCAAACAAGCTGATAAAAATGAATTCACCAACCTGGTTTTCAGCCTTACACCTCTTCCTAACATATAGCAAACTCTGGCGGATGGAGTGTGAAAATTTGTCCAGATATACTACAAGCGACAGCAACATCCAGGGAGCCTAATGAGTGAGCCTTGCTGTTGCTCCAAAAACAGGCCGGAGGTGAGCAAAGCTTTGCCGGAAAAGACAGGGCGAGCAGTTTTTCGAACAAGCGACACTTTGCTTAGGATGGTGCAAGTGAGGACATCTTGATTGGGAAAAACTGAAACAATTTGATGTTCGCCTGTCTGCATCCAATAAGGAGGCTGCCAACAAACACATTGCAATTATTGCTTGTCACCACAGGTGCTGCCAAAGAGAAAGATCTTTGATTTTTTTTTTAGGACTTCTGAGAACTCTTAAGTAAAAATACAAAAAAAGAGACCTCTTAGGGCACCCTGGTTGCCTAAAACACAAAATTCTGCAAGGTGGTGTGTTTGAATCTCACATTTAATGATTGTCAAACCTCATAGTTTAAGTAATGACTGAAATGAGTCTGTTTTTAGTACAACTTTTGCTTGGTTTTGGAAAAGGGGTTAAGTAGAATAACATATTCATAAGGCATTCATAAAAGTATTGCTTTGGTATTGGTACTGGAATGATAAAATACCCAGTCCTTCTTTTAACAGTTTAATTTGTTTATCCCAATAAATAATATGTCAGCAGGGCTGGTACCTGCAAATATCTGGCCATCAAAATAGATTAAAAGTGTGTAACACCTTTGCTGCATGTTGTTCCTTTTCTCATCACTCTTGATCTGCAATTCTACACCATATATACTCGCACAAAAATATGGAGGGAAGCCAAGATCCCAACACCATTTCCATCAGCCTCATCAGTCAAGCTGAAATACTGCTTCTGGACGGCACTCACCAGATCCAGTTTTTGCCTGCTGTCAGCTGGACCTGGGTTTTCTGAAGCGTAATGGTCTCTAAGAAAAATAAAGATACAACAGATATGGGAGGAAAAAATAAATAGCTGAATTATTACAATATAAAACACGTGTCAGCAAATTTCATCTCTCAGAAACAACCTATGCTGTTAGCAGTTGAGAACAACAGTAAGCCAAAACAACATCACATGTAGTCAAAAATTCAATGTGAAAAAGCAAGTGCAGCTCCACTCTCATAATGTATGTCATACAAACACATATTTGTGCATTTCAATAGCCCAATTATGGGACCACATACTCCTTTTATTTATCTCAAAGGGTGTGTAGATAAAACTCACAGTCTGCTAGTCCTGAGCACAATGGTGAGGCAAGACTGCAGTCTAAAGGTGATCATCGCGATACTGTGCACTGCTTCTTCGCACTCCCTGCGCAACCTCATCCTGCGGGACAATAAAAGTGTGAGAGAGGAGAAGAGATTGATGAGGATAATTACCTAGAATCAATGCATAACCTTGGAGGTACATCGCTCAGTGCAGTAAAACAAATAATCATTGTTTTAGCATGTGTGTGTGTGTGTGTGTGTGTGTGTGTGTGTTGGTCTCACATGTAGCTGTAGTATCCTTGCAGCAGCAGCTCTCGGTGTGTGTGCAGCAACTGTACTATCCTCAGATACTGGTGGACTACTCCCACTATTACCTGCAGAGAAAAGGGGGATTAAGGGAGATAATAAATAATGGGTGGGATGCTTACAATACATAACATTTAAATACTGAACATAAGGCATGGGAAGCAAAGAAAATCAGCAGAGCAGCAGTACCTTGGAGAAGTTGTAGTCTACCATAACGTCAAACCTGGATGGGATGACTGGTGTCTCTGCTACAGAGGAGAGAAAAACATACACTTAAATATACGCACATGACTTATGGGAACAGTGTGTAAATGTGTGTGTGCTTGGGCATTAATATTTGTTTCATAATGCACTCATCTTCTGTATCCTTTCCTCACATCTGGGACTGGCATTCAGATAAATATTATGAAACAAAATCTGCATAAAACAGCTGAGTAGGTGTGATGCTGGAATACACCTCCTATCAAAACTCTTTCATATTTCCCTAGGGGAATATCACAGAATAAAAAAGAGGGAAGCCTGAGACTTCACAGGAACATATCAAAGGTGTGCGTGTCTTTGATTGCCTTACGTTCTCTAAAGGGCAGGTTGGTATTTGCTTCAGGCTGGTAGCTGAGCAGAATGAGGGGCCGGGCAGGTGAAGTACGCGGGAGGTTGACCACCTTCATGCTGCCCTCCAGAGGCAGGTCATGACCCAGGTAGAGCAGATGTTGCAGCTGGACTCCTATACCAGTCTGAGACGCCACTTCCTCAAAGAATGCTGACACCCTGAGAGGATTGAGGGGAGAGAGACAGGGTTCTGCTCTTATTTAGAGATCATTTTCCAGGACATTTTTAAAAATTCAGGTCTGATGCTGCTCCCTATCGATGTTCTAAGATCAGGGTCAGTGCTCTTGGTCACCACTGTAATTGTGATTCTGCAGGGACATCCATAATGCCCAGCGCGGATGTAATGGCCTTTAGTTTGCAGTTATGTCTGAAGAGATATTGAAAGTCTGCTCACATTTTCAATGTGCAAAGGTGCATGGAAAAAAACACAGTCACCATTGGTAACTGTAATTACATAAAACCACAAACATATCGTGCCCCATTATCTAATTGTACTTTTTTAAAACTAAGATTAATCAATAAGGTCACATGATATATCTGACTGCCTCTACAGTCTATCAGACTTTGCTAACAACATTATCAAAGTCTGTTTAAGCCCGGTGGGCATAATTCAGGTTACAATCTAAACTGAGTTGTAGAAATGTTTGGTGTTTTTTTTTTCATTCAAAACTAATTCCTGATTTACAACAATAAATAACTAAATTATCTGCAGCCATGAATCAGCTCACATCAAAACATGTGCCTCTTCTTTGAAGGAGTATTATGCCCATAACTAGCAACATCCCACCTTCCTCATTTACATGCATCCACTTTGTTCTAAAACCCCGCCTACTCTTGTACCATGCCGCCAGGTAAACAAAAACACCAAATGAACAGGGCAAGCACATTTAAAGGTCAAGAAAATACAACTTGCATAGCACTGTATGCAACTATCTCTGTGCAGCCATTAAAACAAAATCATTGTCCCTCCTTTCATTATGTGGCTCCAAAAAATTTAAGTCAGTACAAATACAGGTAAAATTCTACAGTTTTTAAATTCTAATTTTGGAAAATAAAACATGACATGAGCAAGTTGCAGCATCCTCGTCATCTGTCCTTCAGGTTTTACTGACTCTTTAAGTGTGTCACTCCTGCAGAATAAACTAGAAATCTAGTGTGACAATTACAAACAAATGCTTTTTACTTTAAGCAGTCATGTTTTAAATCCTTCCTGCTTCATTTTAGTTTTCTCAGAATAACGTGTGTGGCGATATACCCGTGCAGACTTACGTGTTGTAGTGGTGTATGTAGATGCAGTGCGCCATGGCCTGTTGCAGAGAGAAGAGGTGAACTGGCTGCCGCTGCAGTATGTCTGTGGTGGCTGTGAAGAACTGGTCAAAACCCCAACACCTCTCCTGGTCAGCCTCCAGTATACCTGCCAGTACTGGAACCAGCAGCACCCTCAGACCCCTACAGACAGAGAGGGGGCAGAATGGAAGAGAAATACACGGAGACAATCGAGAAAGAGTTAGCATCACGTACTCTCATTAAAGAGTCACTGAGATACATGTGCAAATGCTCTTTATCGGGTGACGTACTGAGAGAGCTGGCAGCTGTGAGGTAGGTAGTAGCTCCACTCTATAGGCCCGTCCTCCACCCGCTGTATTCCAGCTATTGCCCCCATAGGCTTTTCTGTGGTTATTTTGAACCTACACAACAAAACACACAAGTCAGGCTGATGGAGCATTGATGGATGTTCATGTTCTGGTGGATACCCCAGGAGTCCTGAAGAAACAGCATTCATGATTTCATGGTGATATGCTTTCCAGTATGTATCATGGCTGGTATTAATGGAGCTTAAAATAAGCATTTTGACCTAATGCAAAAATAATTAAAATTGGTATAATTACTTCATTAGCTATGGTTGAAGGACTTTAAAGCTCAGTGTTGCTAACAGAAATGTGTGGTCTGTGATTAACCCTCTCACACCTAATTTATTAACTTACATGGTGGGCTTGTTCCTGCGTGGTCCCCCGAACGGTGCGAAGGGAAGACTCCCGACGGCAGCGTGGTAAAATGTCACACCAATACTCCACAGGTCTACATTCACCCCGTAGGACTTGTGATGAGGTTTACGCAGCACAGCGCGTTCATACATGTCTGGGTGCTACACACACATATATATGCAGAGTAAGAAGAGAGGACACAAGCAAGACATGTTTATCCCTAGGTCTCTGTCTTTTTATCAGGGAACATCATATTAAATTCAGTCGTGCAGAAATGTTTACAGTGAAGTTGTTTTGGTGAATAGCCCCATTTGTCCACTAGAGGGCCAACCAGTCTTGATAATACACACTGCTTCCAGGTATGGAGATCTAAGCTCCACAGGGCCTGTCTCACAAAGCAAACAACCAGGGTGTAAATGAATGAATGGAATAATATAGACTATAATGATTGCACCTTTAACTAAAAATAAAAAAATACTAGGTACTGTTAAAAAATGTATTACACATATTAGTACATATGCTTTCTTTTCTAAAGAACAAGCTGCTATTACAACAATGAAAAGCAATGCTGTTTCTGCTTCCAAGCCTCGAGAACGTTCCCTGAAGGGAAACTGACCTGATAGAGGAGGTTACCAAATGTGCAATAATCTTAAAACTGTCATTTTACAGGATGCACTGAGCACACTTTTTTATTGATTCAATATTATTTCACTACTTTCTTTTATTTTACTCTGATGTATATTTATCCAGGGCACTGGGTGAGCCTTAATACGCTTTCTCAGCAATGTCCCCGTCCACTGAGGCAGTAAAAAGATTTTCTGCTCATAACGTCCCCTCGTGTTCTTTAAGGTGGCAGTAATGGAATATAAATGTGACAGGCTGTGTTAAGAGTGCCTGCAGGCTAACCGGTAGTAAAGATGATATAAGACACTCTGTGCACACCACACAGTGGAGACAAATCTCCGTAAGACAACTGCTCAGACATCAAAGTGGTTGGAAATGTCATTTCCACCAGTATGGGTGTCTGTTTTGTTGTGTATTACCTTCACCAAGTGGGTTATGCTATCAGACCTGTTTCGTGTTCAGCTGTCAGGAAATATCAAAAAGTAATTTCTGACTGCATATTCCCTGGTTGCACAAAACCCAGGCTTATTAAGTTTATTCATGGGACTGTTGTCTTACCAGATACTCTTCAGTTCCATAGATAGACACAAACTTCTCATCATCTTCCAGCTCTCTTGCTGCCCCAAAGTCAGTCAGCTTATAAACAGACTTGCCGTCCTCCCCGACCTGCCGCATGATGTTGCCTGGCTTAATGTCCCGGTGCACCACTCCATTTTCCCGCAGGTGGTTCATCCCCTGCACTGAAGAGAAGAAAGCGAGAAAACTTCAGTTTAGGTATATGAGATTGTTGGGAAATACCAAGATATACACCCACCTACCCACCTACACACTGCAAGACTGTGAGGAACTCTGTTTCAGGCAGGCCGAAGGCATTTTCTGGCTCCTCTAGCAGGCTGAGCAGACTTCCCCCTGAACAGTACTCCATCACCAGTACCTTCTGTTTAGACGGGAGCTAGAAGGAGACATTAGGAGGTGAGCTGCAACTCCTTCAACACTGTTAACATTATGATGAGGAAGAATTCAATGATAGATGCTAGAAAACGTATAACTCAGAGAGGGAAGGGAATGGGATGGCTTTGCCTCAGGAGGTAAAGTGGGTCATCCACTAGTCGGAAGATTGGGTTTGCTGTCAGGGCCCCGAGGCGCTGTAACAGTTTTAAGTTTATTTAGACTGTCTTTTATTTCCTCAGTCTTTATACACTTAAGTGTTTTTATCAGTTCTTTTAAAAGTTGCTGTTTTCATGTCTTGATTGTATTAATTATTGATATGTGACACACTTATTATCATTATTATTATGGTCTAACAGTGTAGGACCAAGTGTATAAATGCTTTCCGATTCCATGTTCCAAATGAAACTGAAACAAAGCTGCAGCTCTGTTTTACACAGTGATACATATCCCACCACATGGCTGGAGTTTCCCTTGTCTTCCCTGCTCTCATGGTGGCCTTACCTCTTCCACAGCGTACAGCCTGACAATATTGCTGTGGTTGAGCTTCCTCAGCATCTCAAACTCTCTCATCTGGACCTCATGGGGGCGGTTGTAGCTCACTGTGTTGAACACCTTGACGGCTACCAGCTCACCCGACCTCTGCACATGCACAAACACACACACACACACACACACATTCACATCAGCTAACAAGTCACACAGCACCATGTCAGAACATCAAAGCCAGCACACATCAGCACTGCAGCCACAACCTTTTCTTATCACACTTCCTGGTGTTGCTTTTCAGCCAGTGAGTAGGCTGAAGCATCTGAGATAAATGGAAACAGTGATGTGAATGAGCTGCTCAGTGGAAAAACAACAACTTGGCAGTGTGTTATGATGGCGATAAGAATCATCCACAGGGTGGCTACCTTGTTGCGAGCCTTGTAGACACTAGCAGTGGCCCCTTGACCGAGGACATCTTGTAGAGACCACAGGTAGTTTGTTGTGCTGGCTGTAATACCTGACATGCTGGGGGGAGAGACAGGGCCAATAATTAGACACTGACAGAGACAAGTCCTCTTTGTCCTTACAAACAAGACACATTAGATAAATAAAGAAGCCATATATTAGCTGTTAGGTAGCTACGTAAGGTACACTTTAAGTTACCATAGAGAGTAAAGCTAAATGTGTTATGTCATAGAGATGTTAACAGTTGACCTACATAGTTAGCTAGGTGTGCTCTGGTTACTTTTATTTAGCATTACCTTAATAAGTAATTTAACAGACAGACAGCAAGTTAACTGCGTACTGTAATAAAACAGTTTATTACTAACAACTATTTATGCTAGTTAACCACTTTAGTAAGCTGTTAGCGAGTCCGTTTCACTAACTGAAAAGTTAGCCGTACTGTTAGCTTACCTGAGCTGCTGCTGCAGTTAGCCGGACTCGACCCGTCCTGACAGCTGTGCCTCGACCGGTTCTCCCACTACACAGCTGGTTTTCCGTGAAATATGGCGTAACAACAAACGTCAGTCTTGGCAGTTACAGCTCAAACTGCTCCGGAGCATTACGGTAAGTCAAACTTACTTGAAAGCAAAATACGCCTACGCGAGACAAGTCTTCCGTGGCGTGAGAAAGCAGCTGCACACACAGCTGGGCAGGTAACGTTACGGTGCAGGCTGAACAGCTTCCCTATGTTTCCGTCTTACGTGGGGCCAAAGAGTTAATGAGGTACAATAACAGCAGCAGCCGGCGGCAAAGCATTGCCGTGACTGTTTTAGGAAGTGTGGACTTCACAGTCTATACTCATAAATGATGGCGGAAATAACAGCGAAGTGCAAACTTGACAGTTTTCACTCTGTGTTTGAACTTCCGCCTGTGTCTCAGTGTATATGAGAGCAGGCTACACTGATGGCACACAGCCCAACATCACATTATACAGAGGCAGAGAGATATTGCATATATTCTGTTCCTAGTGTCGATTTGAGTTAAGTTTTATCCCGGAGAAGAGGCCCCTGGGGCCCCTGAGGCCCCTGAGGTCACTGTGGGTGATCAGACCCATGCTGGGAACCTCCATGTCAAAGAGTAACTACAGCTGAATCTCCACCCTACTATTCCCAATCCCTTTGTGCAATAACTGCGGTGTTTGACTATTTTTCATCATATATCTACTACTAATAATATATATCTTTAAAATACAGATATGAATGTGTGTGTGTGTGTGAGACCATGTGAAGGATGTGATCAGCAAGTGTGTCAGTGAGTTTCTGAGTGTGTGTTGATACATCTATCAGACAATCGGCATATCAACCAATATCAACTGCTGTTTCCCCAAGAAACCTTTGAAGGCATCAGACCCTGAGTTTTTGGAGTCTGTTTTATCCCTATTTAGAGATTCATCATATTTATTTCTAATTATTTAACCCATATGTTTTCACCTTTATAAATGTGAAGAACCAGATATGATTGTGTTCCCACGTCCCTGTAGAGTCAACATAAGTGCTGTCATCATGTCCTTTTAGTTGTTCCATTAATGTTGTCAGGATTTGTCTCAGCCATCCGTCGTCAGTTTATAAACCACCTCAAAGTGTATGTGATCTGATACCAGTGCACTCTGTTCCCCGACTTAAAATCTGCACTGTCTTCTTGAAGGTGTAGCGTATTTTAGAGTCAGGCGGGCGATTTAAGATGTTTATTTTCTTAATTACAGTGAGTAAATGATAATATAGATCATTATTCAATGTTTATATATGGTTTAGTATCTGACCAGCCCTTTCCATGTTCACTGTCTGCTGCTACAGACACTGTACAATGTGTCTACCTGTTTGTCTGCGTGTCAGTTATTAGTTGCCTGACAAGATTCCCTTTTGTTGAAGGGGAACTCCACCAAGTTCAACTAACTTGACATGATCCATGCTACTTAGCCTGTGAGTGTAATGGTGGGAGCTTTCTGAAGTTTAAAAAAATAACCCTGATGATATCATTAGGGTTTTTTTTCTTTTTTTATCTCAGACTCGGCCTAGGACTACATATTTTTAAATGAAACCCTGCCTTACAAACTTGAGGTGTGTTGTTTTAAAAAAGTAGGCATTTAGGAGACGAAGAGGGTCTACTGAAATATGCTATTGAGTTGCATCATGGGAAATGTAGGATCGAGTACTTTTGGAGTTTAAATCTGTCTCCGAGTCTCCAATGTTATGAAGAGGAATCCTTGGAGTTCTCCTTTAACCTCATTTTGGTTTGAGGGTTTTCTTGTCTACACAGCTTAATCAAGTTTTGTCTCCACCGAGCCATCGAAACCTTTCAGTTTGTGCTTCACTTGTTTCTTCTTGCTGTACATTCTTGGTCTATTACATCATCACTTACTTCATAATTACCGTACGTTCTTGTGATAGACATCAATTTCACTGTATTTTATCATTATTTATATAGATATTTCATGGATGATCTTCTGTAATGAAATGCCAGTTTTCTTATCATAAACATCAAACAAGACTCTTTATAGCAAGCAATGTTTATTAAAAAACAGATCTACTACAAGAACTACACATAGAATTATATAAGGCCTATTTGATTAAACTACTATTGCTATTACTGTACAATATTGTACCAAAATGGAGTGTACCTCTGTAATGTACAACATTGTATATACAAAGTACATCTGAACACAGGATTCTCCAGTAATACAGAGACAACTATAAATAGATTTGACATTACAGTCTTTTTTTTTTTTTTAGTTCTGCTGTTTTCAAATGGACACAAAAATGCATATTCAACAATATTCAATTCCGACAAATCATCCCCACACAGTTAGTCCACACGCAAGCCAAGTTGTTCAAGTGCACGATGATTGATTTGAGATCGAAGAGGGTCCCAGCTCCCCTTTGACGGCACAGCCGGGACAAAACACACCAACCAACCACATGCATGTCTGTATGTCGATGAGGTGAGTTTGTTTTCTCACCGCACACACAGTCACAGTCCCTCCAGTTGTCACGATGAGGTAAGAGCAACACAAATACACCAGGTAATACACGAACAGTATACAGAGATAAAAAATAAACCTTAACAAGTATAATTCATTACCTGGTAGAGAGCATACAGGAATGCAGTATGTGCTGTGTTTCTGGGGGAAAGGGGGAAGGCGTGATGGGAATATGTGGAGCAAAAATTAGTTCAATACTGTTTCAAGAAACAACAAACAAGGTGTTATTCAGTTTACCCTGAATGGTATGTGTCCACTTTTGACGTCAGTGTTTGCAAATGTATTCACATATTCCTCAATTCAACATCAGATCTAATTTTAGGTACATTTTAGCAAACAATATATGAATATATATATAAAAGTTTTGGAGTTTCTCGTCCTCTTTCTACTTAAAGCTGGTCGGCCACGAGACGAGACATGTCATGTATCCCTGCAGGCTTTTTATCTGGTCACGTGTACACAGTGCATATTTATTCAGCGCTGAGGCTGCTGGTACAGTCGCTGTTGGGTGGCGTCCCTTTATGATGGGTGGTCAAGGGGTGAGGGGGGTGAGGCGCATACACACTCTACATCCACGCATGCTCACACAGGCGCACACACACACACCCAGACAGCTACACAGTTCAACATTTTAACCATTACAGATTCTGAGCATTACTTAACAACTGGGAACGAAAAGAGAGTAACAACAAAAGCAAACTTTGCTTAAGAACGCATCGGATGAGGTGGTTGGTTGTGCTTCTATCTAAACACACTCAAGAGGATCCTCAGCTCCATGCTTCCAGTTATCATGATTATTAAACATACATACACACCATTAGAATAATATAACCCTTTTTTTTTTTTTACTGTTAAGTCTGAAGTATATAGTTAAAGGAGCAAGCTGTGACTTGTGTTTGAAGTTGTTTAGTGGCTGGTACTGCAAGATATATAAAGTGAGCCAGCTCGCCATAGCGGCTGCTGTCTATGGCCCCAGCATGCAAGGAAAACCTGAAAGGCGTTTAGCTGCCACAAAACACCACCACACACACACATTTGGAGAGAATGTGTGTGTTTGTGTGTGTACAGTCCAACATTACGTATAAAAATGCTGGGTTTCAGTGGTCCCCTACACACGTAATAGAGCTGCAGGAGAGAAGCAGCATAATGCCTCAAACTACCAGCTTTCTGTATTGCTTTATATGTGTATTCAGAATTACTATTGGCCATGTTAGGTTTTGGAGAACGCTGTCCCTGCTATGCTCCTGTTGTGGGACTAGTACTGAACAGTAATTTAAAAAAAAAAAATCACCAACATATCAAACACTGGAGGAAGAGATAAAATAAAGCTCTCGATCACATGACTTACACTGATATTTGGCCCAGTTTTCCTTCCTTTCATCATCTCAAAAGTCCACCTTTATCTCCAGCCTTCCACTTCTGAAGCAGCGAGTCAGTGTGTTTTCGTTTCTACGCCGAGAGAGCTTAGCATTTCACAGTCTATTCTCAGGAATCAAACACTCCCTTCCAGTCCGCTAGTCGTGGGTCATTAAAAAGAAGAAGAAGAAAAAAAAACTGTCATGTCTACTATACAAAAATCAAACAGTGCTTTTTGTTCCTCACTTAGATCTGTAAATGTAAATCCAGTGATGCCTGGGATCTCTGCGGTGGCAAAAGAATTGTCTCTGAGCAATGATCGCTAAACTGCGCCATCTGATAGTTGACCTGTCGTAAGCAGAGCTGCCAGGAGAGGGCTGAAAAAAATCTTGACGCTCTAAAGGGAACATGGTGTCTTAAGAACTCGCCTGGACACCATGAAGTGAATGCTACACATGAGTAGTGGGTTAGGTCTTATGTGAAACAACGAAGTGCTTTCTGCACCTGCTAGAAGAGCTGTAAGAATTTGTGAGAATCAGCAAGGTGGGTCGGAGCGGGAGGTCCTAAGCCGGGCAGGATTTGTCGTTAGATTGGGGTGGAGGTGGAGGAGGAGGGGTGTGAGGGAGAGAGTGTGTGTGGCCTGACAGTGGAGGGGGAGGCGTCGGGGGCACAGTAGAGGTCGGGGAACCCATGGCTGGACTGCCACCTCCGCTCTTTGGGAACACCACCGGCTTGGGCCTTGTCGCTGGGGGGCGAAGCTCTCTAAAGGAGGGTACAGACGAGGAGAGAGAGGAGGAGGAGAGAGAGGGGGATGTGGCGGAGGGCAGGGGGCTCCGCGGCTGGCTCTTAGCCGGGCGGAAGGAGGAGGGCACGTCGCTTGCAGAGGAAGCGCTGCGCTGCAGTGGGTGGGCATGTGAGGAGCTCCCCTCGCTGTCCCGTAACAGACGGGAGTGGAGTGGACTGGAGGGCTCAGAGGCTCCTCCTCCTCCTCCTCCTCCGACACTCACACCTTTTAGCTGCTCCAGTGTGTCCAGGACCACGTCAGGGGTGTGTGTATGTTTTGAGGTGCTCTGTCTCTCCAACTTACTGAGCTCACTCATCGCAGCCTCGATGTCCTGCAACGTGAGAGGCAGACAGAAACATATTACCTTGTGCATGCAAATACCCAAAGTAGCAGATGGGGATATAAGCGACCTGACACGCACCTGTGAGCTGGGCTCCACCTGGGCTATGACCTCAGGGTCCAGTGGTCTGTGGTTGCTGAAGCTCTTGGAGCGTCCTGCTGAAGTTGTCTTGCGTAACTGCGGACTCTCCACCTAAATGTCCATAATACCCTCAATTAAATTCTCGCCACATTAAACAAAATATTCCTTTCACTACATGAATTTGTTGAAGCTAAGATGTCACAGTACCTTGGTCTTGAGAGAGGAGTGGCGGGTGACAGAGTTGAGGATGCTGTGAGCACTGACGGGTCGTTTGTCTCCAGTTTCTTTCACCAGAGCCCCACCAACAGGAAGAGAAGCCGTTCTCACCCCTCCTCCTCCTCCTCCTCCTCCCCCTCCGCTGGCTCCTGGACTCGTGCTGTCGCTCTCTGAACGGAAGGCTCTTCGGATGCTACCGGATTCTGGACGTTTTCTCATCCTGAATGAGAGAAATTTTAGAATACAATAGATTATATCTTTACTTTCCACCAATGGAACCATTTGTCTTGGCTCACCAAACACAAGAAACAACACAAGCATATAGACAAGATCACTGAGGCCAAAACACACTGGTGCCAACCGGTGCACACAAAACATATGCCCAATTATTTTCAACGTACAACCAAACACTGCGGCTGCTACACGCGCCTCGGTGCTCCTGGACGCGCTGCCCCACAGCACTTCACGCCTCATCCTATTTCCAGCCTCGCCGCCCCTGAAAAAATGTTATTTTTTTCCCCTCACTCATTCCTTGTTTGCACATACTGGCTCCTGTTGAAGCTCTTCTACTCTGTGCCGTGGCAGCTCGGCTCCTCTCCTCACCATGGATGTGCTGTATAAAGAGAACTCTGTTGCTGTTGCTGTCTCGCGTGTGTGTTGAAGAATGAATGAGGAGACGCTCGTTAAAGTAAAAAAAATCCTGAGCTATAAGCCCCACAATCCCGTCATTATAAAGACAATGGCAAAAAAAGATATTGCCTGGTGAGCCACAGCTTTGGAGAACAGCTCTTTTGGGCAAGAAATCAGGTTTAATTAGTGAGTGTCCACACATGATTTTAAGCTGATGCATAGGTGGAGGAAGTACAGATCTTTTAGTGAAAGTAGCAATAACTGTGTGTGGTCTTCTGTTGATGTGCTGCAGTGTGACGTGACCTGTTTGTGCTAGGCGCTGCATTTCACATACGTCACATAACGCATCACACCATAACAGTGCCAGTGTGTTTTCAGCTTCATAAACAGTTTCCACATTAAAAACGGTTCATGTCAGTGTCTGCGGCTTAAATCTCATCAGTCACTTTGCTGAGTGAGGAATTTTGAAGGAAGGACTACTTAAATGCATGTTAAGAGGGATTCTATAGTGCCTCCTGAAGCTCCAGCGCTCAAACTGGCTGAAGAGAGAGCAGGAGCTATCTTCCAGGATGCTCCTTGCTTTCTTTCTTATCCTTTCTGTTAACAGTTGGGTCGAGGGTTTTTGTGGTTTGCCACATATTTTGCTTGATGTTGACACAATCATAAAGTTTTTTCTTAGATCTACAGTTTCAGCCAATTTAGGGGCAAAAAACTATGAAAACAACAACAACAACAAAAAAGCTGCAAATGAAAATCTACAAAATACTGAGACACACTTGTTCAGGTTGGCCAGGTAGATGTCCGCCACATGAGCTCCAGTAGGAGAGGCAGCGCTGCCTCTGGTAGACACCCTCTCCTCCAGCAGGTCCCTGCTGTCCACATCAGGCTTTGGACTTCCCCTGCCTCCATCAGTCCTGAAACATCCAAGAAATAGTTTATAAATCACTGCTGTGCCTTCATGTTGCAAGCTAGAGATGAGAAACTCTTTCTGTCACTGATACATCACTGCGTCTTGACTCATATGATGTAAGGAAGCATGAGTCATGACAAAACTGTTGTCCTAAATGAGTAATAAACACTAACACTAGTCACCTTTTTCAAAACTACAAAGTTTTTCACTCCAAAAATAGCAACAGACACTTCAAGGGAAAATCCAACATTTTTCAAACTAAGTATTCTATAACTGATCTAGTTAACTTTTTACTCACCACCTCTGAGTTTTGAGAAACACAGACTAACAAGAATAGCTACAGTTAGCTCAGTAAACATGAGCTTCACACATTTGTCTTTGTTTACTTTTATGCAGAGTCCAAAGTATTCCCGTGTAAATCCCTGTGGCCGTAGCCACAAAGTGTAAGAAATCCTCACACTTAATATAAATAAACCACAAGGAAATTGATCTGCTATGATATGCAGTTTCCTACGTATCACAGCAGATCAACTTCCTTAGCGATGGGGATTTCCAGTGGATGACTCTCTGTGTTTGCTTTTGGTCAGATCAAAGAACAAGCCTCAGTTGTCTTGATGTTTTTTATGGAAAGCTCTTTGCCAAGCTCTACAACAGAGACACGAGCAAAATATTATCATGATCAATAGTCACTACATAAAAATTTTAATTTGTTATTCTGTTCTTTAATGCAGACATTTGATGAAGACTGTTGACAAATCTTACGAGTCTTGGACCACGATGTACTGGTGTGGCACTAGTCCATCCACCCCGTTATGTCGTCCCTCCCACCAGTCGTCAGACGCTCGCTGGTACAGAAGCAGAGACGCGCCCTTCTTAAACGACAGCTCCCGACTGGTCCGGCCTGAGTAGTCAAACCGAGCGATGGCTTCGAATGGGTCAGACTCTGAAACAGCCAAGGAGCCTGAGAATCAGAGGATGGTGGACAGACACAGGAAGTGGCAGAGAAGCAGAGGGCAGCAACAAATGAGAGAGAGAGAGAAAAAGGAGATGTGGAAGAGAGGGGAAGCCAGTTTAGTGCATAGCAGGTTAGTGCTGCTGCTGATGCTGATGTTGTGTTTGGTGACTGCACAAATGTTAAATAATGCTGAGCGGTAACAAAGCAACACAATGAACAGGTTACTGGGAGAAGGTGTGAGCGGGTTTAAATTGTTAGAGCTGTAGTAACTGGTGAGAAAAGCAGGATGAGATTACTTTAACTGGTTGCAGGAGGAGACTGACTTCATTTATTACAGTGTATAAAGTATTGCATGTATTCATGTGCGTGTGTGTGTGTGGGATATGCACCATCTTCGCTGTTGTGGATGACAGAGACGGTGTCAGGCGCAGGCTCCTCCACAAGGGGGGGCTCACAGTGTGGACTGTCACTGAGGCGGACACACAGAGCAGATGAGGTTAGAGGACACAACAGCAAAAGGCTCAGACTGACAACATGTGTTGATGACTCACAGCCTGACTTCATATTCCTCTTTCACATCACATAAGCTCACACTGTATGCACCGTGCAACTACTTAGTGTCAAGATTATAACCGTGCTGCAAACCTCTCCACTCCACATTTTAAAATGTGCTGTCTGTCTCTGCTTGGATTTTAAGGCACCATGAGATCTAGAGCTGAGTTTGGGTTCATCCAGGGCCGCAGCCAGGAATGTACTGAGGCCATGAAGTCACTCTTAGGCACCCTCTATCCCCCCTCAGAAAACTTTCAACTGTTCAGTTATATTACCTGTTAATTTTACTTCCTAACATTACCTACACTGTCAGTAGGGATGTCACGAGAACCAATACTTTGGTACCGAGTCGTTGCCGGAATTCTAAAAACTGGACTGTATTCGTTCTTCTGCGGTACTATAGGTACTACTTTATTTAACCATTAAGTCATTTACTGGTTGGTTTAAAAGTAGGTACATTCTGCTAAACTCAATCTACACTGAGTTTGAAAACAACCAATTAGATACCCACTACGTGTCCATTTTAGTTGTTGAATGTAGACTCTCCCTAGGTTGCTAAAACTTCCCAGTTCCTATGAGAAGTACAGTATCGACCACATGACCTAAATGGCTGCTGTGGTGCAACCAAGCCCAGCCATGCCAGCGTGATAAGATTTTCTGTCTACGCAGCTCCTTCACTGTGACGAACAGTCTAAACAACGGCACTAACTGGCAGTAATCATAATAACTGGTGCCGAGCCTTGTCATTACAGTAAAATTGAAAGTTGGCCCCTGTGGGTGCTGTGGTGTGTGTGTGAGTGTGTGCATGCTGTGCTCTCCCAGGCTGATGTGGTCAGGCGGTACTTTAATCTCCTATGTGATGGAGGGTAAGCTGATCCTCGTGGCCCCCTGGCCCTCAGCGGAGCAGACGAGCTGAGCTCCCCAATCACTCCACGGCAGCCCCTAAATCAACCACCTGGCCCCCTTTTTTTCTGCACTCCTCATCATCTCCAAGCCCCCTCTAGTTAGATACCAAATGGACGAGCAATCCCCTGCTGTCCTGCTAGCCTTAGCAATTTAAGTTCCTGCACTACATGACTTATTAAACACTCCTCGCATTACACGCTCTCACTCCCCGCCCTCACCAGAAGTCATCCCCAGCTCCAGGGATGGTGTAGATGGGGCCCGGCAGGTCTTGCGGTCCGGGGAAGATGGTGTCATGGTGGATGATGATAGTTTTAATGAGCTCGTTGACGTGGGCCTGGCAAGAGACCTGGTCGTGGCCCTCGGGGACAGACATCAGGGTGGGACCGAAACAGATGGCCAGGTTGTAGGGGTCCATCATGTTCTCCTCGCTGTACTGGGACAGGCTGAGCAGAAAGGGGGGGAGCAGAGTCATTCAGAGGGAATTACCTCATCCTTATTTCTTAAACAGATAATATATACAAGACCGACTATGCACACAAACAGCCATGACATGTCATTTACAGCCTTCATCACCCTCTACTTGTGGATAAGCTGTGAATGCATATCTGTGTTTTGTTGCACGAGGTCCAACAGTAAACGCTCCCAGTGTCTGCATCAATACATCACATCATTTGTACACTGTAGTGATGGAAGCTCTGATGATATGAGTGTGTTTCAGTGTATGAGAAGAAGCAGGAGCACTGGGGTGACCATAAATCACTAAAGGAAGAGAAGACGCTCCCCTTCTGTCTCCGCTAGGTTTACCCAGGAGTCTCACATTTCAGGTCTCCCACATCCCTTTTCTTTGTCTCTCACTCCCCTTTGCTACCTCCCTCCACTGAAAGGCTTATCATGGTTTTTTTAGGGACGGACTAGACAGCGTGGAATGTACGCCTCGACGTGTGTGCATCGAAAATCAATTTTGGATGTATATTGAATGATGCAGAATAACCAGCCAGCTTGGTCTTGGCAAGGTTCTGGAAACATCCAGACTGGTAGAAAAAGATTTCCGCACACTTGCATAGCATACAATGTATATTGGATAAAAAGATATATTCAACCAATGCTGCATCAAACAAAGTGCACATGCAGAAAAATGTTTTGTGACATTACTTTTGGTGGAAACTACTTCTTACAATGACACAAGCCCTCCTATAGCTTACTTTATTTTAATGGCCTCTACACAAGCTTTTTCAAATCCTCCTTTATCGGCCACTGCTTTGCGGTGGAGTCTCTCCTCGTCTTTTTAAGGAGCTTGAGTTTGTGGCTGCTGTGAGCCCATTAAGACTGTATATAATACTGGGCTACACAAATAAACTTGACCTGAAGTGGAAAACTGAATCTTGCCTCAAGGACACAAGCTCCTGAAGTAATGAAGATGCAGAAATGTTCTTTGCACTTTGGACTTTCATTAGAGTTTGTACTTGGTTAAAGGATGTTTTGGAGTGAGAAGGCTAAATGTAGGCCTTTAACCTCATTGTGGTGTTTATGAAACTACTGACAGTGTGTGGGGGAAATGTGAGCAAATGTGAAGAGCATGATGATGCTCCTTAACTGCTGAAAGACTCTTTGATATGACCAATACATCGTTGGCTATTATTAGGCTTATGGTGATGAAAACTGTTTTTTTGAAGTCAGTAAACTTCTGTAAACTGAAAAATGTTTTTGTACACTGATGAATATGTGAAAATGACTTTAAGGGGTGGTATGTTGTGACACATATTAGCATTAACTGAAAAGGCCCAGAAGTATGGCTGTTTTCAGTCTCTCATTTGAGAGATATATGGAATACGCAACTATGCTGAATATCACAGTAACGATATTACTTGCGATAAACAAACAGAAGCAAGTGTTTCTGCTGCTTTCACTACAATACTTAAATACAATAACTTTCTTGTTACATTTAAAATATTTTTTAAAAATGTTTCCATCATTCTTTCATCGAACAAATTTAACATTGTACTGAACACAAAAGGCAACAACAGCAACAAAAAAGAGACTGATAGTTGCATTTTAGTGTGCAGTTTTCTACTGATACTCTATTACAGTGGTTCCCAACTGGTCCGGCCACAGGGTCCACATTAGTTCAAGGTCCCACAGTTTAATATATCCAGCGTCATACTTGCATTTGGCTATGTCGTTGAGCTAGTTTGCTGTTTCTGTTATGTAGCTATCCAGTAGTCACTAACTCTACAGCAGAGAACAACACTTCAAAATAAAAAAACCTCTGTACTGGAATTCACAGTCCTTCAAAAAAAGTGTGTTTTTTACTAAGTTGACACATTCGCAAGTCTCTGGACGTCCATTCAGAATGGACCCGTTACCCACTTTTGGACCATGACCTACCAGTTGGGAACCACTGGTCTATTACAACTAACTCAAAACTGAGAATCCCTAATTGTAACATCGCAGTCTTTCACATGCCTTTTTTGTGCAAGTTCGGACTGCAATGACGATAAAGAAAAGATTTTGCGCAGCCCTACAGTTGATAGATATTACAGAGATTGATGCATCATGGGTGCTTGCCTGAGAGTATTTATCATGTGAGATCATTGTAAAGCAAACCTGATGAAGCTTGAGGTGAAATGCACGTTTGCAAAATTACATATGTGATTTAAAGGGGACCTACTATGCTTTTTAGTCTTATACATAGTATTGAAAGTGGCCAGAGTTTCAAATAATAACATAAAATGTACGTATAACATGTCATTTTGGTTGACAATGTTGTAAATTTCGATTCATATTCCTGCTGGAACATGTCAAGTTGTGTTTAGAAGCTTTTACTGATGATTTTTCACAGTAGAATACGCAGCTACACCCAATTACAGTCTTTCCCCTGGCTGCAATGCAGAGACACCAAGATATGGAAGACCTGAAAACTCTGACCAATCAGAGCAGACTGTGCTTTTTGTTAGGGGGTTTTAAGAGACAGGCACTAAAACAGAGCATTTCAGACAGAAGGTGATACAGGTGTTCCAGCACAAACAGTATAAGGCAATAAAGTGTTTTTTGACCACTGAAGCATGTAAACATGTTTTAATAGAAACCAAAAAAAAAAAAGAGCAAAATAGGTCCTCATTAATAAATTTTACCTTTGAGGGGCAATATTTTTTTTGTTTAGTTTTATATCATAGTTTTTTTTTCTGATGTTGGTTTAATATGACAGTTGTTCTTGAGAATGCAGCTTTTGATGTTAAGCTGCTACCGTGTTATTCCCATCTCTCCTCGTTTGTGAGCTTTGTCCAACAACATTTGGTTTCTTTGGAACAGTACGCCTCAGGGCTGAGGATATGCCGAAACTCAAATATAACAAGTGGTGATTGTCACACTGGTTTTACTGTGCACAATGTGTAGTTGCTTTTGTAACAGTCAATTAATTCTTTGTTTAATACAATATATAGTTTGCAATAACGTCATAGCTACTAATGAAGAAGAGAAATCAGTCTTCTTCCAACAACTTCCTATAACCATTTATTGGCAGAGCAACTATAAATAGTTTATTTTTTTCCATTGGTTGACTTTAGTTTCTTGGTGTGTGTGTGTGTGTGTGTGTTTGTGTGTGTGTGTGTGTGTTTGTGTGTGTGTGTGTGTGTTTGTGTATGTGCTTGCATGTGTCCTCCCACTCACTGGTTGAGGAAGGCGAACAGATATCTCATAATGATGAGGGTTTTGCTTGGCAGAGATTGCAGACCTTTCTTAATGTGGACTGCCCGCTCCTGGAGGCTCTCCATCGCTGGAAAATAACACAGCCACGACACCCAGGAGATTACTCACACAATCAAGCCCATAAATACACACTCGCACAAACAGAGGAAAGGATGAGAGACTCACAGACACAGGATATGAGGTCATGGAAGACTTCCTTAGGGAAGAGGGCTTGGTCCAGTCCTCTAAAGTAGAGCTTCAGGACGCCAGCAATGGAGTCCATGTCGTGGTCATTCTGGTCCCCTGCCAGCGGGTCCTCACCTATATCCAGAAAACAAGACAGAGAGGAGAGAATGGGAAGGATAATAAGGCACTGGACAAACTCAGCGTGTTTAAAGTGCTTGGGGTTTCCTGTTGAATGACAGTCTTACCTCTCTCGAAGGAATTCTTGATGTCATTGACTTCCACCTGAGAGCCTGACACTCTGAAGATGCCCTCGTGCTGCAGACCTACACACACATAAACACACACACAGGTGTTTAAATCAAAACCGTTGGGGGGAATTTTACATGTTTTGTAGTTTTGCGCTAAGAAGTTCTGGTAAAATTCCCACTTTAATCTGATCCCGAACCAATCACACTTGACTCAACAATGCAACCAATCAGTGCCCGGGAAAAGCTGATGCTAAACCTATCACTTCACTGGAGAATTTCACTCACCATGGCGACTGATGAAGCGGATGCAGCTCTCAACCATCAGAGGGATGGCCTCGCCAGACTCCTGAAATAAGGGGAGAGGAATTAACTCCCAATGACGGAACACACGACAGGAGGCCGGTGTGTGGAAATCAAACACAGGCGCACTTTCTTGTCAGGAGGATTTCCGCACACACGTCTGCACATGCACATGCATCAGTGCACACGTTTGTGTGTGCGGGGCGAGAAGGGAGGGTGGGCACGGTACCCAGCTGTTGCTAGGAGACGGCGCTTTTTCCTTTTCCCTTTGTTTGTTTGGGGTTTCCAGAAATCTCTGGGAGGTGTGGCTGTGGAAGGTATTTTGGCTGATATATGTGCCCATTGTCACGTGAATCCCATTGTAGTTTTAATGTGTTTAAAACATGACTTTCGTTTGAAATTAATGATCAAATGATTTCTTTGTAAAGTGAGAGCTGGTGGCCAAAACACGAGCTACCCACAAGGGGGAGCCACAAACATGAGATTCCCTGATGGAGCAGTTGGTTTTTGATCACTAATGCCTTGCTTCACGCTGCATTACAGTACACCAGCAGACAGATTTATCTGTAGACATAATTGTATTTGTGTATCGGGTTGTATTAATCTGAGTAATGTGATAATAATCAAAATGCTGTCAACCTCTAGGTGCCCATACACCCTGTGGGCTGTGTGAGAAAACATGTGGTTTGAGTTAAAAACAAAGCTCCAGCAGGCTCTAACTGAGACTCTAACAGCCGCTCAGAAACAAAGACACACTTCTGACAGATAATTACCTGCTTCCGCACCGCCGAGTTCCTCCGTCCGCTACACAGAGAGAGAGAGAAAGAAACAGCGCTCTGTCATTATGTCTCCAGAGAAAGTCTATTTATACTCACACAACTCTGGTAACGCTGTATTTGTATGCACAGACACATATGCACATGTGTTGAAAATATCTATAAACAGTGACAGAGAAAATAATACCCCAGGTTGCCAAGAAATCAAGCTCAAACGCTGCTATGGTATATGCGAGTGTGTGTGTGTGTGTGTGTGTGTGTGTGTGTGTGCGCGCGCATATTTCCTTCCTTCACCACACCTACCTGGCAAGGCAACAGTCAGTCTTCTGACCTAAAGGGGAGAGAAACAGGAAGAAGGGGAGGGGACATGGAGAGACAGATAGACAGTTATAGTAAAAGCAGGACACATGAGGAAACAGCTTGAGATGGACAGAAACAGGGAAACAAACTTCCCACTGAAGCTGTACACACATAGGTTTTCCTGTAAGGTTGTGGAAATGCATACACAGTCGGCCCTAAGGAACACCCTCCTCTCACACTTAAACTCACAGCTGCATCCACATATGGTCACTGTCACTGTGACCTCGCCCTCCACTCATTCGCACACACACACACACACACCCACACGGCGCTTGTGATTATTAGATATATTAAACCCACTCTGCTTCCCCGCATGTGTCCTGATGTGTCCCACTAAACCACTCATCCCTCTGATCTGCTGCTTGTTCCGCCTCGAGGCACTGGGCCTTTTCCTGAATCCATCTCCCTCCTACTGGGGAGGCTACCAGTACGCACGCAGTACGCGCACACACACACACACACACACACACACACACACACACACACACACACACACACACACACACACACACATGGATAATGTCTAAAAGGTATGAAGGACACTCACTCTCTCCCAGGGTCTTGTCGATGAGATCATGTTTGGCCTCCAGCTTGGTGATCAGGTTCCTGCCTTCCAGAAACTCCTTCAGCTTCTACAGACACAGACACACACACACACACACCAGGGTCACACAATGCACTACAGTAATGCACAAATGCTCCTGATAAATCCTCCATGACCATAACTACCACTAACCGTGAAGTAAAACTGCTCCGTCTCCTGCTGATTGGCCCGTCGTTTGGCCAGACTGGGCTTGCTGAGATAGGATTCGCTGAAAGTGGACTTGACTGACTCCATGCTGTTGCTGTGATGGAAGCACTCTGAGACATCGAAGTCCTCCACCGTCACCATGTCTTGGATGGTGGACAGGGTGGCCTCCATGGTTTTCTTCACCTGATGAGCAGGAAGCGAGAGGAGAAAAAATAGAAAGCAAAAGTTGTGATTAACACACAAGACGGCTGCAAGAGGTGAAAAGATCAATTAACAATATAGAAAGATGTCTGACCTCCTCATTCTCAATCTTGAGTGTCGAGAGGCGGGACTGAAGCTGCTGACACCTCTGGAGCAGCTCGCTTTCCAGAGCCTGCTGTGCGCACAACACTCCCATCTACACCCACACACACAGGAACACAGTGGAAAGTTAGACAATTAATAATCTGAGATAACAGCATCACAAACAGTCATATCATAACATCATAACAGTGCACTGACTTAAAGGGATAGCTCAGATCCTGAGACAGGGTTGTATAAGGTACTTATCCATAAACAGTCTATCATCAACAGTAGATGTTGGTTTGGTACGTCTCCAGTTTGGAGAAGCAGACAGGAGTACCGCCATGGAAGCTAATGCACTGCTGTGGATGTGGGCAGCAGCAAAATGTATTTTAGCCACTCAAAAGAAGGTCTACAGAAAGAGTTGTTGACAGTTTAAGTGTGTGATACATTGACAATATTTTCAGCGCTTTACCTTGCTGTCAGCCCTTTCCAACAGGGAAGCACTTAACAGCTTCAGTTTCCCATCCACGCCGTCATAAAAGCTACCAGATTCCATTGAGGAAAACAGTAATTTTACCTCACTTAACACAGGAGCTGCTGGTATAACGCTGCCTTAATCAGTTCATTTGTTTGTATTATTGTGTGTCTTTAGTGAATCTGAACTAACTCAGTCGCACAACCAACGAGAGCAGCAAAAACAGCTTCAGTTCCCCATCGGAAATCTCTGTCTGATGACAAGGTTAAGTGGTATAGAACTTCCTAAATCTAGCATACACTAAAACACATTTTGCTGCTGCCCTGTCCACAGCAGTACATTGCTTAGCTTCCTTGTCAGCACTCCAGCCTGCTTCTTCAAACTGGGGTCGTGCTAACCGCCATCTACTGTGTGTAATCCAATGACTATGGGAAAGTACTTCACACAACCCCCCTTCAAAAGATCTGAACTATCCCTTTAAGCTTCAATAAGAAGAAACAACACGCCTAATGAGAATGACTCGAGGAGCATAACTGTACCGTGTCTCCCATGTGGGACTGGAAGTCAAAGCGAGCTGGGGGACAGAAGACATTGTTGTAGGTCTCCATCAGTTTCTGTTTGTCCCCGTTGGCCTCCAGACTCTCTGTGGCTCCCTCCAGTGTCTCCAGGCCGGAGTGTTTCGACGACTCTACGTTCTGCTCTGCAGATAGGTAGGTCCTCAGGGCGCGGTGTAGGCTGGCGTGATAGCCTAGGTCACAGCACTGTCACACCCACACATAAAACTAGATTAACACACATGGTGATATGCCAACACTGCAAATACTGCTGGCAAAAGAGAAATCATGTCAGTGGACAAAGAAGAGAAAACATGCGGAGAGAGGTGACCGGGGTGCTGCCTTCATTAGGAGCACTGAGGCTAATGTGAAGAGACTGATCAAGAGGCCACCAACGGCTAAAGCACACAGACACACACACACGCACACACGCACACACACACACACACACACACACACACACACACACGCACTCCCTCACTATGTCAACAAATGTTAGCTACTCCCAGAGAGTAACATGGTGTGTTGATACTCACGTCAATGATGTCGGAGAGGTCATGGATGTAATATTTGAAGACACAGCTGTTGGTAGCCTCAAGAGCTAGCAGGTACTCATTCCTGGCCTTGATGGCCTTCAGCTTGTTCTCTGTGTACTTAGCTTGTCTCTGATAAAACCGACAGACAGATTGTACAAAGAAAGAGAAAAAAACAAATTGTAAGGGAGGTAATGAAAGAAATCAGAAGAATGGTAATGACAGGTAGAGACAGGGAAGGAAGGAAGAGGGATAATAGGTGTTAGAGTGAAACGCCTCAGTATTGATTACGGATAATAAGAAGTGGAGAACCATGTTGCTGTGACAGGCCCCAGCTGTACAAGGCTAGCAATAAGCCAGTCGTGCCCTCATAAATTATTCATGAGATGCACATCGTAAGTCAGTGTGACAACAGGTGGAGCACTCTGAAACAGCTTTCCTCTCTCTACCCGTTGCCCTCCACTTCCCCTCCCCCCAGCAGGGTCCGGCTCCGCTCACCTTCTCCTTCATCTTCTCGATTTTCTTGACACTGGAGCGTCGGACAGGCTTCTCGTCGGTCTTAATGCTGGCCAAGGTGTCGGGGGAGCGTGGTGTCTGTCGGTCGTCTTGTCGACCAGAGCGTCCCATCTGCTTCTCCTCCTGCTTCTCCGCCTCCTTCAGCTTGGACTCGGCATTGATGCTGTCAGTGTTGTACATGTGGTAGGTCTTCATCACCTGGGAACACATTTGCAGGTAAACACGAGAGTGCGCTTTGCCCCAGATTGTCTCTTACTTCAGTTTTTGGCTCAGGATCAAAAGCAGTTTTTCACCAGTCAGCATAATGTGGGGCACTGAGGCTCAATACACAAACAGCACAGTCTACACAGACAGATCTTTTTGGCGCTGGCATTCCAAAATATTGCTGCGAATGAGTCACACAACCAGCCTCCTCCACTGTACAACACCAGTGACATGGTGGTATGAGTTTGACATGAAGAGTTAAACACATGAAACAAGTGTGTGTGCAGTGTCAGCCTTATTCCAGTGACCACCACCAGAGCAATCATTACTGCTCAAACCCTTCCAAAACATTGCAGACAGACACACTGCTTCGTCTGTGAGCATGCATGTGAGCATGTGCGCGTCACTCAAACCAGATCTATTTCTATCTCTTACTATATACTATAATTACAGCATAAGACCTGCTTTTATGGGCCTAGCTGAGCTGCAGCTATACAGTTGCTTGCTCCTCAGAGCTGTGCCGTGGGAGGAAACTTTGCCCACACACACAAACACACACAGACAGACAGTAAAACACATTCTGATTGCCTCAGTCTTTTTGGCAGTACCATAGACATGTGTAATCAGACGCTATGGAGCCCCTGACAGCGTGAGAAGAACAAAACAACAGACAGTGATGATGTCTGAAATATCAATACTCAGATCAGACTGTCCAAATAGGAAAAACAGCGCCTTACAGTAGCATAAGAGTACAGGTTACAGAATATTTAGAGACATTCTTTGTAAAACTTTGATCAGCAAGCGTCTACAGCTATGCTAGCGGCTCCGGCGGGCTGCTCTTAGCCACAGCAGCACTTTGAGCTAAATGTTACCATAAGCCAGCATGCTGACACGTTCACAATTACAGTGCTAACATGCAGGTACAATATTTACTATGATTACGTTTGTCATCTTAACATGCTAACATGCTAATTAGCCCTGAACACGCAGCACAGCTGAAGCTGATGGGAATGTCATTAGCTTTACAGGTATTTGGTTATAAACCTAAGTATTGGACAAATTAAAATTCCGATCTGATGATGACAATTACTAAAGCTGTTTTCACACTACGAGCAACAAAGCAACAGGCTACAACTTATTTTCAATGGAAGATAGTGACATGAAGCTACAAACTGACACCCAGCATTTGTCCCGGCTTGACAGGCGTGACACGCTACGACTCAAAACTGAGCTGGTGCCAACGTTTTCAGTTTCAATGACGCCATGAAGCATCAGCCAATCATAGGTTTTTGTTTCTAGCTGTGGTACTGTGTTATTTAGCCAAGTTAGCTGATGGCATGCTAGCTTTCTGTGTATTGCGGCAACACACAAGCCCACAACGAAGCAACGAGGGCTTGGGTGACACTTTAGTGGCCACTCTGCGACTATGTAGCTGGCACGCAGTTGCTTTGTCACCGGTAGTGTTAACAACGCATAAGGGATCACCTAAGTATATGTACCAAATTTGATGGCAATCCATCCAATAGTTGTGAGAAATTTCCCTCAAAACCATAAATATAAACCTGCTGGTGGAGGCACTACAGGAAAAGTCAGCTAATCACCAAAGTTAAAGCTTCATCCTAATCCATCCAATATTTTATTTTGTTTTGTCTTTGTGATCAGATTTTTTTTTACAATAGTTAATATTTGAGATGTTTCAGTCTGGACCAAAGAAGAGGACATACCAAACAACAGCATACATACTGTTAAAGATCATTGAGAAGCACTTTTTTTTTAAAGCAGATTTAGCATCTCATAACACCTGTGAGGAAAAGACTGCTAAACCTGACACTACTTTCCCCCTTGAGCTGTACAAGTTGCAAGAAATCACAACACATAATAATGGATCCACATATGTGATTGCTATGTCAGTGGTTTTTCTTACCGTGTAAAGCTCATTAAGAACTTTCAGCAGGTCCTCTTGCAGCTGCACGCCGACCTCTTTGCTCTGAAGGGACAGAGAGAAAAAGACAGATTAATGTAGCTCAGCGTCATTACTTACAGCTTCTACCGTCCGTCCATCTACCTGCTCATCACTCTGCCGACTAATGACATCCACACCCACTCAGTCATGTGGTCAACCCACTGCCACATCATCAATCAAGACTAGATTATCTGGCTAAAATGGAAGTGGAGGAGTCACCAGTCCAGATAAACGAGCAAGGCAGTAATGGACTTGATGGATTGTGAACTTTAAGGAGGAAGCTACAGATACTGATCTTTACATGTTGGCCGGGAGGAAAGAAGAGCAACACAGAGAGGGCGAGAGGATGATGAAGCCAGAGACAGAAGGCGAGATGACTAAGTTGAAAAAGATAAAAAAGAGACAAAAGAGGGAGGCCAGGGAGTACAGGCACTACCATTCTCCAGACATAACTGCCCGGGAGCCACTAGTGACTGATGACTTCATAACAACCCACAGATCAGAAGACTCCACACACATACACAAGTGTACATACACAAACAACATTGCATTCACAGCTCCTCTTATACTTTTAAAAGGACGGCATTTAGACTGGGTTTACTAATGACGCAAAGAGAGGCATGAACAAGCTACAAAGGAACCACATTTACGCACACAGACTCACCCAAACAGAACTGACTTAACTTGAAATCAGACAGGTAAAAGAAAGCAGGAGACAAGCATGAGGGGAATAAAGGAGATGATAGAAAAAAGTAAAGACAGTCAACTTAAAAAAAGTGGCTCAGGAATGCAGAATGAAAGCAAGAACAGATTTCTCTGGTGCATGTTGAGCATCTGTCTTCTCCTGGAGGAGGGCACAGAAGGGGGATGGGTGGTGCTGGTAAGCTGGGGGGAAAAAGGTTAAGGGTAGTAAGGTGATCATGATATGAAGGTTAAGAAACGGAAGGAAAAAGAAGGTGTTGAAATGCTGATAGAGAGAGGGGACGGTCATGGAGAAAAGAGGAGCAGAAATCATTATCATTAAACTATTTGGGAAAATTACAGAGGTCAGAAAGGTCAGCAACAGAGGGAGAAAGAGACAGGGAAGAGATTTAACGTAGCACAGCAGACGAAAGAGGAAATGGAATAACTGTGTCCTGCCCTCGCTCTTCAAAGGGACTGTTCACAGTATTCTTTCTCTTACCCATAGTGCAATTTATCAGTCTAGCTTAATTTGGTGTGAGTTGCAGAGTGTTAGAGATATCAACTATAGTGTTGTGAGCAGTTTCATGTAGGAACTATTTTCTTTCTACCAAACTAAAACCACTAACTGCACCACCACGCAGAAGGAAGTGTGCATCTGCTCATGGACAAGGGGCTTGTGTATATGACAGTGCAAGACATTAATGTTGTACTCCTCAGCTGAGCTGTAACATTTGCTAGCTCAGTGGTGCTAGGTGAGTTAGCAGTAGATAAACGCTACTGTCTACGTGATGATACAGTTGGCAGGTGTAGTTCGGCAGAGAGAAAATAGTTCCTACATGAAACTGCTCACAACAAGATCTGTGGATTATCTTGAGTAACTGGGTCATGATTTCTGGAAAGAGACACTGCTGTTTGAGCACCACAAGCCGAGTGACATCTAGTTCCATTATATTGGACAGAAGGGAGAAATCTCTACGGCCAACATCTCCAACACTCAGAAACCCACACCAAAACAATCCAGATTGATAAGTAGCACTATGGGTGAGAGAAAAAATATGTATTTTTGATTTGGGGGTGAACTGTGACTTTAAAGTGCTGTAGAAAGCTCATATTAGGTGACAACCAGCCAAACTTCAGCCAATCAAAAAGCAGTCATCCTTGACTGAGCTTTCCTACCTATCAACTGTGGATCTTGACCTCTGGACTTCTCATTTAGCCCGTGGTCATCTGTCTGGCTTGACAAGAACCGCAACAGAAACTAGAATCTAGCACGCTTCATTAGCCCCTGATGTCTGCGGTCCAGTTTGAGACTGTGTACTCAGTTTGACTCATTAGTGCTCCCTCTCTCTCAGTGATGAGATCTCATAAACACTCACGCTGCGCTAACAGTATCATTCTGCACTGCTTTCCACACCGACTGAGAGGAACGTGATGACTTTTGACAATTTGTGTCGTGAATGTTCGTCTTCTTGAGTTTTGTGTGTGTGCTGTGTGTATCATGGCCCCTGGCACTGCTGGTATTCATGCCACTGACTGGAAATGTTATAAATGAACTAATTATCTAGCTAATTAGCCATGAGAGCGTTCTCTGTGTGTATGTGCGCAGCCTATTTGTGACCCAGACATGATTGGAGCAACTCTCATGCCAAAGAACAAGCAGCGCAGTAAAAAAAAGAAATCAATGTCCATGACTCAACCAAGACTGAGAAAAAGAGAAAGAGGAAGTGTGGGGTTTTGAACTTGTGTTTCTGATGAGGGCGGAGGGTTGTGCGTGTGTGTTCTCATCGCCTGCGATCAGACTGTAAATGTAATTGTAAAATAGTTCAAAGACAACCTATCAGGTTGGAAATCAGCAGTCTCTGCCGTGACATTCCAGGCACACACTGCTTCACTTCGCCTCACGCACCCTTATCTTACTTTTCATGTGAGGTGTTTTCCCGATTACATTCCTGTCTTATACCCCATCCTTAGCCCGCCTCACTTTGATCCTTACCTTAAACTTAACCATCTTTATTTTTTACCTAAACCCAGTTTGAGGCTATGTGTTCTCATCCTATGAAGGGGAAACGATTAGCCAAAATTACCTCAGCATGAGAGATGTCATAGCCCTGAAGGTCATAAGGAACAAACAAAGATGCATAAAGGGATGTCATTTTTGACCAGTTATGCATGTCGGGTTATAGTTAGATTAAATTTACTACTCTTCAGTTTACCACACTGCACACCACCCAGGTCTGGTAGGAGCTAGCTAGCAGCACTGCTCCTCTATGAGTACCACTAATAACAACATCCCAACCCACAAGCATTGATGTGGAAACACTGTACCCACTCCCCGTCTTCTCCAAGGTCACCCCAGCAAGTAAGCAGCTGAATTGTGAGCCGCAAATCCCTAGAATTTCCTAGGATAGGGAAGGCATGACCCATCCTACTTTGCCTTACTCTGGCTCTGATTGGCTTACCCGGCATTCTTACTCTTACCAATCCCACTCCTCATGCCTAAAACCAAGTCAACCAACAAAGGTAACAAGTAGAAATAAAAAAAAAAACTGAAAATAAAATAAAAGAAACGCCACTTGCATCACAAAACATTAAAATTTCATCATCTTTTAAAGGATAGCACTTTGAGATGTGAGGCTACAGCTCACTGAGTCAATGGAGTGCTGGACTAAACGCATCTGGTTTTTCAAATCATTTTGCATCCTTTCTCAAACATTAACCTGTTAGTTACTAGTTAATGGGTATCAGGCTGTGTTGAAAGCAAAATTAACCAAAACTGCAAAAGGGGTTGCACTAAATAACTTATCTTAACATACTGAGGAAACCCCACCATTAGAACTACAGTAGATTAAAAAATATAAAAAACACAGTCACACACAGTGAATTCCTGCTCACATCCCTCGTGTATTTGTCCAGCCCTGAGATGAACGAGCCTTGGTATTTGCTGTACAAGGTCACAGTAAGCTCTGATCTCCAGAGAAATCTCTTCATCCCCTCTCTCTTTTCTCTCTCTTGTCCCCATGTTGCCCCCTCTCTCTAAATATATTCCACTCCCCTCTGTTCTCTCTTTTTCTGTTCTTCCTCTACATGTCCTCTTTCTCACCATCACTCTGCCACGTCTCTTTTCTCTCTCTCTCTCTTGTCCTGATGTTGCCCCCTCTCTCTAAATATATTCCAATTCCCTCAGTTCTCTCTTTTGCTTTTCTTCCTCTACATCTCCTCCTTTTCACCATCACTGCCTCGTCTCTTTCCTCTCTCTGACACCAGAGATCAGAGAAGACAAGAATCAGGCTACTGTATGAAACACAGACAACATAAACTCTCCTGGCCTGATGTTCAGCTGACTTGCCGTCAGTCAATAAATCAGACAAGACATAAAACAGATGCTGGAGATGTGGACGGACGGGGCAAAAACATGACACGGATTCAGCATATCGAGATTGACTCCTGCTGCGTCTGTGTGCATTTCAGTTTGCACTACCTTCTTGAAGAGACGTCCTGAGTCCTCGCTGATCTGTGCGAAGCGGGGGATGATGTTGTTGAGGTAGAGGTCGGACAGTGTGGCGTGGTCGCGGCTCTCCCTCTTTACCTGAAGCAGCAGCAGGTTCCAGCAGTTCACTGGGGATAGAATGCTGTGCTCCTTCCTACACACACAGAAACAGACAGATAGTCTTAAAATGTATTCAAGGACCTCCAAGAATCTTTTCAGATAAATTACGAGCATTAAGTCTCTTTCATCTTTTAATTTCCCCTTTTATCCTGCTGATACACACATAAAGGCCAACTTCATGTGAAATGCAGAGACAGGCACACTGTACAAAAACACACTGTTTTCACACAGATGAGACAAGGCATTGGAATAAAAGAGGGAGGGAGAGAAAGCCCAGACAGATTTATGCACAGAGCAGCCACACACACACACACACACACACACACACACACACACACACACACACAGACACATGCAGGGTCGATGAGCCAGCCCAAACAGGGGATTCAGCCAGGGTACAAAACCCAGCAGGAAGAGGTAAGACTCCCCCACAAGCACAGCTGTCGCAGAAAGAGAAAAAGGAGGGAGAGACATGAAAAAGACAGAAAAAGAGGGATTTAAAGACTGTAATGATTTCGGGAACAGCTAACAGCTCAATACTGTTTCATTGTCTTTGCCTCAAGTGCCCATAAAGCCATTACACAAATGCAAGACTGTCAATGCCCTGCTTACACCACAACACAACCCCTTTCAGAGTGTCTGCACAGTATGTGTGGCTATGTGTGTGTGTGTGTTCGCAAGTGTGTGTGTGTGTGTGTGTGTGTGTGTGTGTGTGTGTGTGTGTGTGTGTGTGTGTGTGTGTGTACAGTATGTGTTATGGATGATCCATGGATGATCTAGTGGGTAAAATGGATTATGAGTGAGTGTAAGTGGATGAAAGAAGGTCTTTGTGTCGTTAAGAGCAGCTTTAACTGGATAGAGACAGCAAAGAGCTGCAAGGCATTTACACCACACACACACACACACTCACACACACACACACACAGAGACACACACACAGACACAGATGGGGTCAGGCAAAGTAGAGCAGTGACCCAAGCATCCACAAGGTCAGACAGACAGAGAAAGTCTTTGACCAAGGGGTATAGAGTGGGGGTGGTGTCCGTAGGGAAGTGTGTGTGTGTGTGTGTGTGTGTGTGTGTGTGTGTGTGTGTGTGTGTGTGTGTGTGTGTGTGTGTGTGTGTGTGTGGGAAAGTAAGGCCTGATGCAATGAGTCATAGACAGTGATGTGATATGCTGGTAGTGGCTGTCACTGGTCAGATGGTCAGATGACTAACTGGGTGTAATAATAACAATAATGATTCCAAGGGGAAGATTAAAAAAAAAAGAATCCACCTACACACATATTACGAAGCCCAAAAGCTTAAACTCCCCACGTGTCGTATGCTAAACTTGAGCGGTCATGTGGACACACGTGTGTTTGCATCACTTTCAGCTCCTCTCTGCTGTCTGTGCCCTTTCCTGTGTGTTTGTCTTCACCGGTTGCACAACATTTTTTTTCTCCTCCAAAAACAGATCTGCAGTTCCTCTATTTACTCAAGCAACCCGGCCTCTCCGCCAGCATGTCACATGTCAACTTCAGCCCACCAGTGATCGCCATGGTAATGGCACCGCAGCAGTGGCTGAAATATCACTTTACTCTCTGCTACCCTCAGCTATCAGAAGGTAAACACTGAAATGTCACTGGCCCTCCGAAGGTCACATGGTGTACGCTGGGAACAGAGTCGGTCCTCGGGTCAGTCGCTGCCACTGACTCACGTTAGAGGGAAAATGCTAAATGGTCATTTACATTCAGGATCAAAACCCATAGCATTAAACAAGGCATCGCTACTGGTTGTTTTGCAAATTGAACAGTTAAATGCGCTGACTGAACTAAAGATTAGGTCTGAGTGCTCCATCGAGGCGACAGGCTGAATATACACTTGTTGTCTGAACAAGGCTTTTAGAATTTGAGTGATACAAGGATGCATCAAAAAACAGGTCTGGCTGCACAAAATACAGGCACAATATTTTTTTCTTCTGTGTTGAATGTTTTCCTGTTATTGCTGTGCAACAAAAGACTTTAAATACAGAAATAAAATATTAAAAAATGCGAATATTTCTGACATTATATTGTGACATTAGTTGATTTCTATTTCTAATTTGCTTTAATATTGTTTATAAATTCTTAAGAAAAGCTGTGATGTTATGACAGTATCAGTGTTGACTGGATTAGATATCTCACGGAATCCAATTCCTGATACGGCTGCATGATAAAGGAAAAAAATGCCATAATGTTGAATATCACAATAATGATATTATTTGCAGTTAACAGATATAATGTGTAATCAGTTCAGCCTTTCTGCTACTTCAGTCTACTGCTAAAATAAAACAATCTGTTATATAAAATGAAAGGAAATTATTTCCATCATTCTTTTGCTGAACAAATTAAACATTGAACTGAACACTGAAGGCACCAATAAAACAGAATGATAGTTACATTGAAACCACACCAAGCAACGGTGAAGTGTGGCTTGCGGAGAGCTGCCATGTACTGTCTATGGAAAGCTGCTGCAGCTGCTCCCAGCTGCAGCTGTTTGATTCTGTGGCAAAGTCTGCCCAAACTTTGGGATAGTTTAACTTTTAACGTTAAGTTACAGCAAGATGATGTCCGCAGCTACACAGTAACAGAGTCCCGTGACTCTTCTGACATGTTGACCTACATTACAAAGACATTCTCCTCACCCGAAACACATTAACACACCTCCAGGACACAGAAAAATGTCATTATTAGAGTGCAATTTTCTACAAATACTCTCTTTCAACTAAGTAAAAAAAATCTCTGAGTGCAATATCACAGTGTGTTTATCACACAAAAAGCGATATATTGTGCAGCCTTAATTTCTCACATAGTATTTTAACATTAAAAGAAACCAGAACATGTGGAAGAAACCTTTCATCAGAGTTAAGGTGCCATGAACAGCAGTTTGTCGATTAAGATGGGAGTATTTTGTGGGACTTTTTTTTTTAGTAAAAGAGTAAAATAAAGAGATTAAAGATGCTCTTTTTCTTGCCATCTCAAGATATTCATTTGCTCTTTTCACATTTGAGTTGGGAATACTAGCATTAGCTAACGTTGGATTATTATAACTATGACTGGGGACGTCAAAAAAGATGTTTTCTTGCACTGTGCTAAAGGAAATGATGTGCTTTATTAGCAGTAAACAGATTTACACAACAGATGCATAAAAGCAATTCTCAGTCCACATGTGATCAGACAACCACGTGATCTTTAGAGTCAGAACCCGAAAACCACATTGAAATAATATGTCGCTGTAGCCGAGGGTTGTGTAAGGGGCTGCAGCTCATTACCAGTGAAGCTGGCCTAATATTTAGCATAAGGACAGGCTTTGAATCAGTATGCAACTTGTGAGGGCCTCTCCATGTGACCAATCAGCCTGTCAGCCTCAGGGCGCGCACACACACACACACACACACACACACACACACACACACACACACACACACACACACACACACACACAAAGACACACACATACAATACGGTTAAACCGTGTAACCCCCCACCACTGCTGTACTCAGTCTGCCAAATAGCAGGAATACCAGGGGTCTCCACGGGATCAACACACACACACACACACACAACCCTCACACCCCACATTGCTTGGAGCACCATCAACGCCTGGCTGTACAGAGAAACAGCCACAGGCACACACACACACACACACCTACACTCACACACGCAAAAATACACACAAGCATAACCGGAAAATAGCTGAAATTCCAGCGTGGCACCCGGACTGAGCAGCAGCAGATGCAGGGAGACTGTTAAATACACAGATGTTGGATGAAGAGAAGAGCAAAAGAGAGTTGAAGAGGAGCAGAAAGAAGAAGCTAAAAGTAAATGCTGAACACTTGTCAGTCAGTGAGTTGTATTTTTTATTGCCGTTTGACATCTTGACAGATCATGACGTGCACAGACTTGCCGAAGCGGCGGCTGACCCGCTCAACTGCATATTTCATCCTCCGTCCTTTGCCCTCCCTTCTCCTCTGCTCTCCCTCCCTCCCCCAGTATGCAACGCAGGGAAACACACACTGCAACTGTCTCAGTATTGATCTGAGCTGGAGGGTGTGTGTGTGTGTAGTAAATGAGTGTGTGTGTGTTGGGGGTATGTCCTCTTGGTTGGAATTGGGTTTCGTTTAGAGGACCTATCGATCCCTTTCAGTCTGTGCCTGCGTGCGCATGTGTGTGAGGCGTGGATGGAGGCTTGGCCCCAGCGGAGAAACGAATGCTTCTGGAAAAGTGCATGCTGCAAAAGAAACGAGAACAAGAAGAGTTCAGGGGAAAAAAGAGGAAGGTGGCTGCAGAGGAGGTCATGGGTAACAGGAAGCCAGAGCGAGAAGGATGACGAGCAGAGAAAAGCCGACTAGTGCTTCCTCTACAGCAAAGGGCATCAAAAGGCACCTATGATACCTCTAAAATCACATTAGATGACAAATATCAAGCACTAACAAAACAAAAAAAGCTTCTCCTTAAGTGCTCACATCAAGAGTAACTATCTACCTTAGTGACTAACATTAAATATTATTATTAAAGGCTATTTATTGCTATGTAAAATTGTGTTTTGGCCTGGTAAAATGCTTATATTTATCTTTTTATACAAGAACAGCCTAAGCGGCACAAGCTGAAAAACAACCCAAAGTTGGCCCCTACACTATTAGGGGTGGAGGATCAATACAGTATAGGATCATGATATATTTGCAAGGCAATACCACAGCAATACACGGATACTACTGATCTTTTATTATTTAAAGTATTAGTGTTGCAAAGACAAATTCCACTATTTGTAGCCTAGAATAATAACATTTCAGAATAATAAAATCAATTGCTTTTCTGTTCCACTACATACTTTTGGCTGCAATAAAATGATTGAAGTGAAATGAACAGACTGAAAACTTTATCTTATTAGATAATACAAATGCTAACAAAGTTTTCTTTGGGGCCAAAATTTGCAGTTGAAAAAACCTAATTTATCTCAATATATCACAGTGTACATTATTGCAACAATAACTATATTGCAACACATTTAAAAATCACAGTAATATTGTATTACGACTTAAGTATTGTGATATTATCGTATTGTGAGGCCCAACCCTAAACACTACTATTTTCCATTTAGCTAATGTGTCTCCTCCTTTCATTGCTTGCATCTGTTCCTTGCATGTTGGAGATACAAGAGACAGATGCGTAAAAGGATGAGGACTGGTATCTACTGAAGGCGTCATCTTCGTTCAAACTAACATCACCATTGTGAAGAGTGAGCACTTTCTGATGTTGTCCCATAAGTCATGTGATACTTGCTGCACCTACTCTTGACCCCATGGTTTGTTTGAAAAAAAAAACAAAAAACACAGCATAGCAGTGATGGTGTATTAATGCTACTGCAGTAATGATCAAAGAGCGCTACAGCAGTGATCAATCATTAAACCCTCTGCCAGGACCACTGTTAGGGAGAGGGCCAAAGGGTACAGATGACCCTGGCCCTTGGGCCTTGGTTGACCCTGTGGTTGACCCTTATACCAGGCTTGACATCATGATAACTAAAACAAATTTCAACTTGTCATCTGATACCCCAACCCCCACAGATTTTTTGAAAATGGATTAGGGGTCAGGCCTACCCTAACCCATTTTTACAATAAGAGCTGGGGTCAGATGTGCATAACACACTTGTGCTGCTAATGTGAACATTTAAAGTGAACTGCAGCCTGGCTAAGCAAAGTCAAAATGCCTCCCCATAAATCAGGGGCTCTAAAAAGAAAAGCCAGGGAATAGAGTGAGCAAGAAAATAAAAGGAGCAAAGAGACAATCACCCAATTTCTGGCCAAAAAAAAAAAAGTGTGAAGATGCACCACCTGCGCCAGGCAAAGCTGAATCTGGCAGAGGTGAGGAGCTAGGCAGACTAGCAAATAAAAATCCCATTGTAGAAGGCTCAGCTGTAAAGCTAGAGTAAAAATAGTGGTATTATATGAAATTAGACAATCCAAGGCATGGGTTGGTACCACCTATGTCATGCTAAATAATGCTCCAAAATCCTGAAATCTGATTGGGTTTGACTGGAAAACTGAGACTCTTGTGGATCCAGTGACCCCAGCTGTATTCATGTGTGATGATGTTAGTCCCTACAGTAGCCTTTTCATTGTAGTGAGACCATTCAAACTGTCCATGTTGGTATTAGAACAGTGGCTGGGTGGTTGCAGTGGAGTGTGTGGATGAGGGGCCCAATATGGAAAATTTTGTCCCCTTGTCTTTAACTCCTAATGGCTGGCCTGCCCTCTGCCTCCATTTATCTGTGATAAAACACCCCTAAATTTGTGTGTGTGTGGTCTATGATCAGCTAGCAGTTCAGTCCCCAGAAGGAAATAGACCGCTGTCTCACACCAAAAACCACCAGATACATTGTACAAGAACAGATCACGCTGCTAAAGCTGATGAGCTCTGGTGTGTATTCATGTGCATCTTCATCTAAAATGAGGAAGTGTGAGAGAGAAGTGTGTGTGTGTGTGTGTGGGGGGGGGGGGGGGGGGGGGGGGGGGGGCTTATTTGGTGGGAGAGAAACCCTGTTTGGGCAAGGTTACACACACAGCAAGACACTGCAAAAATAGTCAGAGCACAAAATCACCACCTGGCCATTTCTGGCAAAACAAACAAACACACAAACACACAAACACACACACACACACACACACACACACACACACACACAGGACCTCAATGGCCAACAGAAATGAGCATCCTAATGAAATGTACAAGGTATGAATCAGTTGGCGTTTCATTTGATCAAACTGGGAAGCAGTGAGTGATGCAAGTCAGTATTTTCCAGACTGGCGCAGCCAAATATGGCCGTCTTCTCTAACACTATTGGTCATCTTTCTGTTTCATTTATGTGCCCGTCTCTACTTCTCTTTTCTCAGAAATCTTGAAAGCACTCTCCACGGTTTAAAGTGCTAAATAAAGGGTATTTTTAACCTACTCAGCTTACTTTGAATCCTCAAAAGGGAACAATATTAGCTGTCTAAGGCATTTGAACTAAACAAGTGAACTCATACTATGTATCTTGCTGCCAGTGTGGTAGTGCTACGTGTGTGCAAGTGTCACATACTTGAGTAGATGGTCCTTGGTGCTGCGGGTCTTGGTGAGGAACCTCTCGGCCAGCTTTTCAAGATTGCGACTATAGTCCACCTCGATCTCCGCCTTCTTTCTGAAGAAGTCCTGCAGGTCCTGCAGCAGCTGCACCCTCAGTTCACACTGCTGATCCAGACACTTGAGCTGCTCCACCAGCTGGGCACGGATTTCTGCCAGAGTGATAGAAAGAGAGATGAGTTTAACTTCATTATGCCAACCACGATCCAGGTGTAATCAAAACACTGAACCCACAAAGGACAGCCTACACAGAATGTTTGTTCTAAAATCAAAGGCCCTTTCTCTCTAAACTATTTGAACTATATGTAATTATCCATACAGCTGGGGGGAGGAAACTGCATACATTACTGTTGACAGTGCAGTGCTATCATTATGATAATTGCTACAACAATGTGTAAGATGTTAAGTCTTTACAGCTGATGTGGATGAAACCTCGCTCTAGAAAAAACACCTGGCAGGGCCCTGACACATCAGCCTGGAGTCTTGGCTGAAATCCATTCCCCTCCCATCGGTCCGTTAAGCACAGACCGCTATGCGTGTGTGTACATCATCACATTCATATGCATTTGTGTGCACGCGATCAGCTATCCTCTTTCGCACACAGAGATCTCCAGAGGCAGTCATTTATCCCAGCTTATCACTTTTCATTTTCCTCCAGCCTCCTTCCCCTCTCCCTCCTCCATGCTGCTCTCCAGTCTGGCCTCAAATTAATAGAGTGCACTCAGTGCAGACACACTCAGTAACCATATTCAATCACTGGCTACAAAAAAGTCCTCTGGAGAGTCCTGCCCACTGCAGTTATAAACTGGGATGCACAAAACGCATGCAAACACATACACACCCGAGGACACACACACTATGATGGTGATAAGCTGGATCAGTGCTGACAGCTGACAGATTAATGCTATGCTCTCATAGCTGCCTGCCAATGCAGAGTAGGCTGCACAAGCATCCTTTTAAAGAGTTAAGAAACAACACACACACACACTTCTCCAATTACACACTTCACTGTCATTGCGAGTCTACCAAAGCTGTCCTACCTTTACAGCGCAGGCCGTAGAGAAAGCGAACGGTTTTGGCCTCCATCCTGGCTTCAGTGCATGATAGACTCCCTTTACATACACACCGAATCAAACACACACTATCACAGACAGGCAGACAGGCAGCCGTCCGGCCGGCTGACAGCGATTGTTGATGCTGCCTTTGTGCTTAACAGCTGAGAGTGCAGTTTCTCATTACCACAAAGAGAAGTGGGATATCTAAATGTGTCTGTGACCACCCCGCTCCTCCTCCTGCCTCCCCACTTCTCCCTCCCTCTCTCTCATAAACACAGACCTAAACATTGTGCCACTAGCCAGCGGCTGCGTCCACTCACAGTCATTCTTTACTGATTAAAAGGCCAGAACAGAGGAGTTTTGTGGCATTATGACACTACGACGCAAACACTCACATACGCAACAAATACATGCACACACACAAGATCTGTGTCTGTGCTAATGACCTGGTGTGAATATTTGCTTTGACAACACGTGTTATTGTCTCGTGGTCTGTGTGTGCGTGCGTGTGCGTGTTTGTGTGTAATTTCCTCATCGCACAGCGCTGTCAGTAATGGGGAGTGAGTCAGTGTCCCGCCTCTCGGGGCTGCGACACAAAACCTTGAGATGGCGGCCTTGTAATTAGCCGACCCAACACAACAACACAACTGAAAACAAGTGGTCCTACCCATAAGGGATGGAAGGTGAAAGAAAGCACGAGGTAATCAGCTGGGGGGATGCAGGGGACAACTTGAGGGATGGAGGATATGAAGAGTGAAAAAGCGGCATCAGTCCTATGTGACTGTTTATACCCCTTTCACACTGACAGATTAACCGGGGTTGATTTTGACCAACTTGGCATTCGAGAGGTGAGTTGGACAAAGGTCAATTTCAGTGTGAATGGCAAACCACCGGGGTCGCTATCATCTGGGGCAGGACAAACTACACCACTGGTCACAAATAGGGGGCGCACAGTTGTGATATCATTGCCACAGGTCGATGCCACAGCCTGCAAACAAATGGTGCAATGGCAGCAGGAATTTTTTCAGCTACAGCTACGATTAGAACAACATGAAGCCAATGCCCATTTGCAGCGCATGAGGTTATTTGTTTGCGTCGCTCCCAGGTTGTGACCCAAGTCATATGTGAATTATTACGACCAGGGATTAACCTGTGTTGACTGGCTTGGTTTGAATTGACAAAAGAAGGGTTGAACACCGGTCGGATAAGCCCAGGTCCGACCCTGGTCATTGGTGTGAAAGAGGTATAAAGAGAGCAAGTTTGACTGGGGTAAAATTACTTTAACAGGGAGGCCGTGCAATGTGCCCCGCAACCACACTGATTCCAACATTAGTCCCATCTACATTATATATGGCTGTGTGGCTCAACCAAAGCTAACACTGAGCTCTCCCTCCTTGAATCCCTCCAGAATATAAAACTGGATTTCCCTGAGGGATCTAAGAGGAAAAGTCTTTATCCATCTAGACGTTCTTATCATCCAACAAGAGGAGTGTTAGCTGAGAGACAGGGAGCTTGGTACAGCAAAGAGGAGAGGTGCCGTCAAAAAAGATCGATGCGGGAGCTTCCTGTCGGCCTCATCCCTCCTGGAACCGTCATCATCCCCTGAGCCAGTGAGAAGTGGGATGTAAACTGGAATGTGACGCCTCCACCCCCCTCCAGACAGCCCAGTCACATTTTCCAGGCAGATGAGAGCAGGTCTTGTAATCGGGCTCTGGGATTCTACTTTACTGATGCTCTCCTTTCTCTTTTTTCCTTCCTTCCTCCTCCTCCTCTGTCTGTAGTGCTGAGGGCTGTCTGGCTCTGTGCACGAGCCTCATCCATGCACTTTTCACTCTGTTCACCGACACCACGACCAAACTCAAAACTACTCCGCTGAAGGAGATGAGGCAGCTCTTCCTCGCTGAGCGAACACTTTTCTGGCTGTGACAGCTGACAGTCTTGTGTGTTATATGGATCACTGATTTCAACATCTTTTGTTTGTTTACCTCCTGTTATTGCAGCCCAGTCCTGGAAGCCACCTGTTGGTTTGTTTTGGCAGTGTGGGTGAGGGGGTGGTGTCATGTGATTAAGCATGCCAATGTATATGCTCCATATGTCTAGCTTTCCATGTGGAAACAACGTAAGCATGAAATGGCAGAAATCTCTCTCAATCCATTTCACCCAAACCGGCCCCTCCTCATCATCCATTATTGATCAGCTTGTTTATTCTGACCCAGAAAAAGGAAGATGAAAACAGAAAGAGATGATGGATGGAGACAGCGTAACCACACTGGAATGACATTACCACCGTGGTCAATGCCTGCTTTTAATTTTGCAGTGGGCAGACATGTTGCTGCATACAAATGTGTGGATGGATACTCTGATGGAAATAAAACTAAAAAGGGAAATAAAGAAGCTGCCAAAAGGCAACCTAACCAGACATAAAGTCCCGCTTTGGCAAGCTCAGTGTAGAGTCTGAAAGTCATGTTTTCCCTGCAACATTACCTTTTATAGCTGAAGTTAGCTTTTGCAGCAAACGTACCAGCTCTAGGCTGTTTAGTTGGAAGCTGACAGAAGTGATGGCGGCCCTGGATGCTGTTCTGAGCTGGCCTAGATACGGGAGCCACACATAGTGCTGCTAGCACTCATTATACCTGAAAACACCCAGGGCTGTGGGCACAATACACACACATACGCACTGACAGCAATGTGACACTGTGAGTCCAAGCTGTCACTCTGAGCCGTTTTGACGGCAGCTCTCCAGCCTGCTCTTGGAAGCCCCACCCCAGATCTGTCCTCCCTTATTACTGGACTGGATTGTAGAGACACACACATATACCTGCCAAGCGCCAACCCCTTGGGGCTGAAAAATGAAGCCAACATAGAAATGCCAGAAGCTGCAGTTTCTCTAATGGCCACTTGAGGCTGGCTCCAAATGGGAGGCAATCCTCATTGACCTCCATGTTTACAGCCTGGTACAAAGAACAGAACAGAAGTTTTGGTCTCTATGGCTAACTTCCCCATTCATGATAACTGTACGGGGGGGGCTGGGATATTTGATTTTCTCCATATCACCCAGCCCTATATTACCACGTCCAGCATCTAAGATGAAACATCCCAATCTTATATCACAATATCAATATAATGTTGACATTTTGCTCAGCCTCACACTCTTGTCAAAATATGTTCACTTCAGGATCCAAAAATCCAAGACGACAGTCAAAATGCCTAACTCGAGGCTTCAAAATAGGAGTCCACAAACCAATGGGTAACATCATGGTGGCTATGTCCATTACTCCTGTTCAGTCTATGACACCTGCATGCATGCAAACAATTACACACACATGGTAACTGTTTAACAAGTAGACGTGATGAGTGTTCGACATGGAGCTTGAACTGGCTGCAGAGTGAGGCCTAGGGAGGTGACAATCAACAGAGGAACAACAAACACACGCGGTTCTGTTAAAGGATAATTCTGGTTTCTTGCAACCTCAGTCTTAAATTGCTGTTTGTGACCGTGACATCTGTTGCTAAATATAAGAATATACTTACAAATTTAATTGCAGAGATTAGGGATGCACTGATTCAGCCTTTTCTCTCGTGACACTCAGATACTGAGCACTAAAGCAATACAAGTGCTGCTGTAAGTCAAGTTCTGACAATGAATAAATGCATCGAACATGCCTCGTTTCCAGATCTCAGCAATTACTTTGATGAATCCAATGTTATGATAATCATTACAAATGAAGGTCAAAACCATGGAAACACGACCCAAGTTGTATAAACCGAGATAATCCTTTAAACACAAGCCCGTGTGCCAGCATTGGGGTTGAGTGGCCACAAACCTGTGCCAGGTAATCACTGAACACAGCGGGAACACAACACACACACTCAACTGTTAACTAGGTCTAGGAAATGCAAGACATCCAACTGGGAGATCTAGCTATTGGCGAGGTAGAATATCTCCCTTTCTGTTTGTGTTTTCGTGTGTGTGCGTGTGAGCACGCGTGCACACTGTGTTTACGCAGTAAGGCCTGGTCTTTGTTGCTCCGGGGGCTGATACTGCAGTACAGAGCGGTGGAGAAGAGGAGGGGGAAGCAGAAGGGGGGGCTGGTAATGGTTTAGAGTTGTACCACTGTGAGCTCATACTATTGTCCTCAGAAGAATGAAAGAAGCAGAAAGAAAAGGAGAAAGAACAGAAAGCAGTGTAAAGGGTGAGTAAGAAGGGGAGGCGAGGGGGCACTGCGTCACTGTGAATAATATGTCCATTCATCCCTGTGCACACAGGAAGAGAGGACAGAGAGACAGGAAGTCAGTAGGACCAGTTCATTGCCAGTAGGGAGCACACAGGAGGGGAGGGTCGTACTAAAACAACTACAGGAAGCATATGTGTGTGCGTGCAGCAAGATGGGGGGTTGGACTGAGGTGTGTGTGTGAGTGTTTCTTCAAATGAAAGGGCCTGAAGAAAAACAGGCAGCTGTGGAGTTCACCAATATAAACCTCCGAACTTGAAACCAGGCAGGAAAAGAGGGGAAAGAGAGACTGACGGAGAGAAACTGGGCCAGGGGTTTGCAGGTTGAAAGGGGGGGCAAGTGTGTGTATGTGTGAGTGAGAGAGTGTGCTTGGATGGTGGGACTGTGGGACGTGATTTTTAGGCAGTTGAATGAGAGGGTAGTCTGAAGCCTCAGGTTGCAGGTAGTATTTCCTAATAAGATTCTTCAGCAGGGTGGAATCTATTAGTTCCAGACATGCCTGCCTAATACTGCTTCACTGTACACACACACACACATGCACACGCAAAAGCGAGTGAGGAGGGGAGTAAAGGAAAAGATAGAATTACAGTACAGTAAGTGTTGGAGGGAAAACCATTGCAGGAATGAAACGATTCCAGCCAATGTCTTTTCCTTGGGTCTGGACTTTCCTCTGAAAACAAACACACACTCTCTCTCTCTCACACGCACACACACACACACACACACACATACACACGGACACACTTTAACTTATAGAGGCATTTCCTCTCTCACCCAGAGCTTGAAACCTTTAGGAAAAGCAGTGTCGTCTTAAGGAGGCACGTTAACGAGCTTAGTGACTTTTAGACATGGAAAATGGTGCAGAAGCCAAACCACGGCAGACCTGCTCTGTGTGGCAGAGGAGAGAAGGGAGAGAAAGGCAGGCAGAGAGCAGAGGAGATGAGAGATATAAGAGCTACTCTGTGCCATGCAACAGCATGAATAAGTAAAGACGAGGAGACTCGGAGGGTAAAAGTTGTTGGTGTCCCTTTGGTAAATTTCACTTCTAGCCCAACTTTATAATGGAGAACAAAATTCTGCAGGATGCTTTCAGCCAGGCAAGGAAGTGACCCTTTGACCTCTCAGCTTTTGGCTTTTTATACACGCACACAAAAACAAACACTCCGCATGCAACAAACTGAACCACTGATGACACAGGAAATAAAAGGGATTATGAAAGTAGGGCTCGCTGACATACAAGGCCACAATATGGACTTTTGGGAAACATTTCCCATCAGTGTTAATAAACATTGTGTTAACTATGCATGAGCAAAGTTTGAAGAATAAGGAGCAGGCCTGATTCGAGGAATCATTGAATATTTTTTTAGGAAATGCACTGGAGTTAGATAAAACTGGAAACATAGAAACAGCTTGCCTGGCTGTGACTTAACTAGGTGACAAAATTTGTTTACCAGCATCGTCTAAATGTCGCTAATTAACACATTATCGCAAATGTCAATTTGTGTTTTTACAGGGGGTTATGTAGCGGAGTATTTCTTGGCTCACACAGCGACTTCCTGGAGCCCTGCTTTGATAAATTTGTGAGTGGCACTGATGTATCGGTGTGTGGAAATCATCATTATTTGTCAATGTTTCACCCTTCAATGGGGTTAAGGGGGTAAGAAGGGGGAGGCTTGGTGAGAGGAGAGAGAAGGTGACAGGGAGGGAGTGGGGGAGTTATTATGGGGGGCAGTACTCAGCAGGGGTAAATTCCACTGCACTACTACTCAGAAAGTTATTAACCCTCTACTAGCTAGCAAAATGCTTCATCTCCAGCTGGAGGAACAACAGGAAAGAGGGAGGACTCCTCATGGAAGATGAGAGGTGTGTGTGTGTGTGTGTGTGTGTGTGTGTGTGTGTGTGTGTGTGTGTGTGTGTGTGTGTAAATGCATCTTTGGCCCCACAGTCTGAGCCATGTGGGCTCTCGTCAGGGTTCCTTGCACTCCGTGAGCTGGGAGCACAGGTCAGGGGTCAGGGGTTGCAAAGCTACTGGAGGGAAGCAGTCTCCCACGTCAACCAACTGGTGGAAAACACCTACAACAAAACTATCAATTTCTTCTATCAACTATCAATCTTACTAAAGTAGCTTTTACTAATCTTGTTGCCTGAATCGACTCTTCTACTCTCATTTTTTTCTGGCTTAATTACGATCAGTCTTTGTAAGAGAATATTCCATGTCTCTATCGTTACCCCTCCTGACACCAGCGGCCCTTTCCAGCCATCTCATGCTCTGATTCCTCTCCTGTGGTGGCAGAGGGGTTGCACAGTTGGAGATTTGGGGGCTGGGGTTTCTATGCATAATGAAAAAGGCTTCTTATCAAAAGTTAACTAGCTCCTTACCCATTTACAGCCCCTGCCTGCTCCACTAACCCAGTCTGGAGAAGGCGCTGACAGGGAGTGTGTGTTGGGGGAGGGGGTACGTCTCACACAGAGACTGAGGATAAATGAAGGGACTTCAAATGAGTTTAGGGTTGCAGCCAATAATTGTTTCCATAATTAATCCATCGACTTTGTTCCAGATAATTGCTTTGTCGTTAAGGCTCAAGCTAAAACGATCAAGTCAATCAATCAGAACCTATTTTGATCAACAGTTGCTCATTTAAGTCATTTCTCAAGCACAATAAACTGAAAGCCACTGGTCTGAGCAATTTGAAGACATCACAACATGGGCTTTCGGAAATGACGATGGACATGTTCTACATTTTCAGACATTTTATAGAACAAAATTAATTTTCGATTTATAAATATGATGAAAACAACTTTGCAGCTGTAGTTTTTTCTTATTTACTTTGGCAATGCAGCCCCAGTTTGGTCAATCAGGAATCAAAAATACAAAGTGAAAGCTCATCAAAACTTAACAGAGCCAAGGCCATCTCTTCAAATAACTTGCTGTGTCTGAAAAACAGTGAATTTGCAACCATATAACGGAGCAAAGCAGCAAAACCTCACATTTAAAAAGTTGAAATCTTTGCATTCTTGCTTGACAAATCACTTGACTAATCAATTACTAAAACTGCTGCTGGTTAAATTTAATTGTATTAGCACTAAATTAGGTCGTGCCATCTTGCTCTTCATCAATTCAAATGATTTGAGACAGGCCTCTGGGCTAATTTGTGCGTGTGTGTGTGTGTGTGTGTGTGTGTGTGTAGTCCATCCTCAAGGGTACCATCCACCTGGTGTCACCTCTATTTCCTGTCTCTGCCGGACACAGCCATCTGGGCCTCAGTCTGTTCCAACAGCCTTCATCTCTCTCTCTCTCTCTCTCTCTCTCACTCTCCATCTCACTCGCTCTCTCACTCACACACACATGCTTCGCCATAGGGATGAAAACCATGACAGTATAGTGACCTACGCCATCTGTCTGCGGAGGTATGGATAGGTATCAGACAAAAAAGAAACACACACACATATTATACCATCCTGGACCAGCAGGAGAGACAATATTAAAGCTGAGCTGCCCCACTGTGTGCTGGTGTATGTGTGTGTGTATGCCCTGTCTTTCCAGTGTTTCCAAATGACCAGTGCAGAACACCCCCTCCTCCTTAATCAGCTTAGCAGCCAGTCAGGGGATTTGACTAATCCACAACACAAGCATGGCAGGGAGCCCACTGAGTGTGTGTCTGTCTGTGCGAGTGGTCTGTCTGACAGACTGTGTGAAGTAAGTTAAATCAACCTCGACAATCTTGGACGGCGCTCCCTCTCGAAGCATCCAGCATTACAAGAATCATCCAAGACAACTACTACTTTCGGGACTACTTTCGAATAGTGACGGATGGGCGTGGGTGTTCTTTCATGTGCAGACACATAGTCGGGTGGGTAAAGGTTCATTCCTGTCTTTATTAGCAGGTTAACACTTGTCATAATTCCAGTGAATGAGTGATGGCGTCTAATGACTCCCTACTTCTAGATTAAACACTCATCAACCGTTCCATCTTCCCATTTATTTTTTCTCTCACTTCTCTGTCAGAATAAGACCGGTCAGAGTCGATGACTCACGGGGACCTTGACGGCTTTGTGTGCATGTGCACATGCATGTAAACGCCCCCCTGAGGGAAGCATCAGCGCTTTGAAGCCTAACACAGTGTGTAATAGCCTCCCTCTGTCGTCTAATAGTCGTGCATGACAGCCTCTGTCGCACAGCAAACACACATAAACCCCAGTGGGGAAAAAGATGCATGATACTAAACATGAGTACGTGACTGGTAGAGTATGTATGCAGCAAACTGTTATCACTGCATTCCAAGAGACATCAGTGGCATGCTGAAAATGGCCGCAGAAAAAAAAATGGTCGAGATGGAGATAGAGGATAATAGTGAGAGGAGAGGGCGGGCAGCGGCACCGCGAGTTAAAGGCCGTATCTGCTGATGGCTGCCGATCCTTATCAGAGTGCCAGTGGAAGGCAGCGAGGTTGGGGGGAAAAGAGCAGGGGAATACGTTCCATCAAACAAAGGATGATACTGAGAACAGCAGTCGATAGCACAAGATACTATCACCGCATCCACCTTGAGGTCACATCGGAGCTGTCTCCAGCTACAGCAACAAGGTTCTTCCCCAGACAGAGGAGGGGAGGGGCTGGGGAGAGGCTTTATGGGGCATGAGATATGGTGATGCAGTGGAAGGAGTGCCAGGCATATGCAGACGTGGACCACATGAATATTCAGTGTGTGTGTGCTTGTATGAGAGTAGGAATAATTGTTGCATGACAGCAAAACTGCTTAAAAGCATTTAGGTAAGTAATCGGTTGCTATTTTCTCATGTTTAATAGACTAAACAACTATGTTTCAAACTTCTCCTATGGTCATGAGCTTTGGGCAGTGACGGAAAGAACGAGATCTCAGATACAAGTGACCAAAATGAGTTTCCACAGCAGAGTGGCTCGACTCAGCCTTAGAGATTGGACATCAGGAGGGACCTCGGAGCAGAGCTGCTGTTCCTTCGCATTGCGTCAAAAGGGGCCAGTTGAGGTGGCTCAGGCATCTGATCAGGATGCCTCCTGGGTGCCCAACTGGTTGGAAACCCCAGAGTAGACCCAGAACACGGATTATATATCTCATCTAGCGTAGGAATGCCTCGGATTCCCCTAGGAGGGGCTGGAAAGTGTTGCTCAGGAGAGGGATGTAACCCGCCGCAACCCAACCCCACATAAGGAGTTGAAAATGGATGGATGGATAAACAACTAATTAATTTAACTAAAAAGAAAAGAAGAAACTAATCATTGATTGCAGCCCTAAAATGTATCACTAAAAGCACTTATAAAACACTACTAGACACTGATCTGTAAAAAGCCTGCCTATATGCGCTAACAAAGAATAAACTGTACGATACAGCTATGAAAGCTAAGGTTATATGGAGGTAAAAGCAGTAGATCATAATCAGGGAACAGTGTGTGAGTCAGAAAGGTTCAGTGTTTGGCTCTCATCCCTTCATCACTGGAGGCAGAAAAAGCTGAATCAGGATCAGCCTATGCAGCAGCTACAATCACAACCCCCTCCCCTCTCTCACCGATTTCCTGCATCTAATTCACCCTTCGCTCCAACCCGCTGCTCCGGAGGTATAACTCATTCTCACGCCCGCTAATGTGTATACATGTGCATCATGTGTGTGTGTGTGAGTCTGTGTACCGTGGAGAAGTGGCCTTGCTGTGTAATGACTCCTGCAGAGGCAACAGCTCAGTAAGCCGGGGTTGCCGGCAGTGACAGGCTGGCCAATGAAATATGGCCACCATTTCAGCCAGGCGGCAGTCTGTCACAAGCACCCTTGCAGATAACCAAACCTGGGAACAGCTAGGATGTGCATGTGAGGAGATCAGAGCCCCACCCTACCTCCTCACCCCATAGAGAATGTAGCATTGCGGTATATCCTATCACTTAGAATCACGGGGCTAATAAAGCCATGAGTATGATTTCACTGCTAATATACAGTTTACTTATTGATTTTTTTTTCCTCAGTAAAGAGCACATTCAGCCAGCAAGTTAAATTCTTCCTTAACTTGCATTCCCACCCGCTCACATCCAGGCATTTGTCTGAGTGCTGCAGAAACATGAGGGAGCACAGAGAGAGAAAGTGGGCCAATGTGCATGAAGGAGCTCCCAGGGAGAAGGACAACTCAACACCTCAGCACAACAATCCACCGCAACACAATTTTGTTGTATAGCACAAGAGCAGCACGAGGGACTGTGGCTGAGAGAAAGCTCCTCTCATTCTGTTTCTCTGCAGCATTGTTCGTTCTTTGGCTGTTTTACATTTAGTTTCTTTTCATATTAACAAAACAACCTGCTCTCTTGAGGAAGACCAACAAGAGCTGCAAGTTAAGACGAACAAAGTTTTTCTGACTATCACTATTTTCTTACATGTAGTGCCTTTCATACAAGGGATGCACCCATCAGATACTGATATCAGATATCAGGCCGATACTGACTCAGATACCTTGATCTTGAACCACTGTTTGCTATGTAAAGATATAGTGGAGGAATGGCGTCCAGAGCAGACAATGAAGTCACACTACTTCTGTGTGTGTGTTGTAATCCGAGCTTCTTTGTTGTTTGTTGTGGTAGCTTGTCCAGCTGTGTGTGCATGTTAGTGCACGTGTGTATCCCACCACCCCTTTGTACTGCACTTACACGGCATTTACCGCTGATATCCAGACAGCAGCAGTGTGGAAGTATGCGGTTCCCCAGGTTAACACTGTTAGCTCTGTTAGCACTAGTTAGTTAACATCGTTTGCTGCTGGCCGCCAACTCAGCCACCTCCATGTTGTGATCTATGTCCAGAAAACTCGTGCTCTAAATTTTACATAGAGTCCATTAATTGTGTTTTAATGTTTAAATACTGTTCTCATTTTATGCTACTGTATTGTTTCATACTGGAATTTCATTTCCTGTTTAAGTGTTGCCCAATTTGTTGCTGCATTTACAAGATTTACACTTGAATTGTAATTCTTGTTAATTTTTCACTGAGCTGCTGGTGCATAATAATTGATCATTTTAGTATTAAACAACAAGTCAGTTCATTTATATCTATCTATTTTTTGTTACATTTCATTTTACAAACTAAACAGCTGAATCAGCTCAGTACTCCGTTTTGGCTGGTACCCAAAGCCCTGGTATCAGTATCGGGACTGAAAAGTTGGATCTTTCATCCCTATTTTACACCAAGCATCTGTGTAAAAGGGCTGTCCCCTAGTCATGACCCACATTGAGATCAGGGTCAGTTTCTTGGTGCAAAAAGAACAAGGTGGGAAAAGTGACTGGATGGTGAAGACCGAGCACATTACCGATCTTCACTGCATAAAAACAAAAGTGACCATGGTTTGCCTTCCATACCCTCCAGAATGCAAAGAAATCAGAGGAAAACTTACTCACTGAGTATTTCATTTCCAAATTGGACTATTTGGTGAATTTATGCATAGCATCACAATAAAAGGTATTAAATCAAAAGGTTAAACTGATTTTGGATCATTAAATTGTTGATATGTGGAGGTATAATGAGATGTAGGCAGCATCAAGTTGGTTGTATCATCAAATCACCAATAAAGGCTTACAAAAGAAACCTAACAGGCAGCAAATGCATTTGTTCTACTGGTTAAGTCTGTGGGCAGTGTGATACCGTAGGCTGCTGTTTCACTTTCTGTCTCTTTTTCATTTCGAAATACCACAACCGGGTCCTTCATCTTAATAGTGAGACGGGTCTTAAGCTGTGAAGATCACATTTAGCCACTCTGAATGTGATCACAGTAATCCTCAGACCAAAGTAATTACTTGAGGAAGTGTCGCAGCCTGTTGGTGCAGCTGTAAGTAACAGTCACTAATATACGGTAAGTACACACACTGATCCACACGCCGTGTCTGCAACTTGTGCCACAGGGATATCATGTGTCATCAGGTCCACATGAGATAAACGTGGATCCTTGATGTAAAAGGGGTCTGCACGAGGACTCGGATCACTGTTTAGTTCACCACACTACTACTAGGTTAAAACCCACTTTCCATTCAGGCGTTTTTCATTAGGGATTAGCCCTTTAATGAATATTTTGGGCTTCTAGACAAAGTAGGAAAATGAGCTTATAGACAGTGCATAAGACAGGTCTTTCATTTCAGCGAGCTTAATACGAGAGTGAAACCGATTATACTAATCACTGTCTGCATGAAAGTCCAACAAACTCACCGCATACTTACTTGTTTTGTTCTGAGATTTAACAAAGCATCCCTGCATAAAGCATACACCTTAGTCAATAATGTGACCATAACAGCGGTATTTCAAATTAGGCAGACTTTGTTTTCAGCATTCAAAGTCACACAATAATGGTAATGCAGCAGCTGGCAGAGGGAAGTGGGGTTTAGAATTAGAGAGCACTACGGTATTTTCTAATTCCTCTAACAGGATGAGCTGCAGCATCGAGACACTCTATTAAACTTTACGAGATTGTATCAGACAGAGATTTGCCCTCCACCAAGAAGTCTGACATCATTCAAAAAAGAAAACCTGGAACTGGTATAAAGACCCAACTGGCAGTGCAGAAACACAGGGCACTGTTACAGAACACTGAGGTGTGAAAAGTCTCACAGCCCGGAGCCAGTAAAATGTCAGTAAAAAGTACAAAACCAGACAAGGGGACTGGCTTAGGCTTTTGCTTCTCAGACTTAAAGCTTTATTGTACAAATGTATGAACTTACGAGTAACTGACGCAGATCATTGCAACAGGACAGCAGAGCCTCCTGGAAGGTAGGTATGCCACTTGGTGTACACTGGAGGTCTTCACTGGTGCTACTAAAAATGTCATAAATGTTTATATTGTTGGTTACACCATACTTTTCTTACCCATCTTACCTTCCCTCTTGTAATCGGATCCTAAGCATCACGCAAGTTACACACAGTACTCGTGCATTTCTGCCATGATCAGCGCTGATCATTGTCTCCTTGGATCCATTCAGGTATGACACATGATGATAAACAGACCCAAGACCTGCCTTAATAAATGGGACCCAATTGACCATAATAAAACATAGACCTGTAGTGCTCCCAGGTCAGGTCTCAGGTCCGGGAAGACCTGTAAACACCTCTGGTGTATACGCATTTAGTGGTTGGGGTGTATCAGACTAACTAATTAATCTCGCTGCAGCAGGGTGAATGGCGGTCAGTTTGAGCTCATTGCCCAATTAAATCTCTGTCTTTATATACCTTAGAATTACAGACTGCAATAATACCGCAGTGCGGGACACTCAAGTGAGCCCTAAGCAAATCTTCCCAGTACTTGGAGGGTAAAAACTAGAAGAACAACAATAAAGTCTGAGAGCTGAATTGTTCAAAAATAACCCTCCTCTCCCAGAATCCTCACAGCTAAATTCAGACTGAGAGGATACTCAGGGGATGTTTTTTTTAACCACTACCGGGTGAGGCACACTCACCTGAGGTCAGCCTGAGGACACCCTGACGCAATGAACGCAGCCTCTGTGCTGTTCGAAACACACAAACACACATACACGCTATTGTTTTGCTTTCTCACACATAACTGCCTGCTTAGCAAGCATTGTATGCCACCCACATGATTGTCCCCACAGCTCAAATATCACCGTCTCATGGGTCGTAACAAGCATCCTCACAGTCTGATGATCACCGCAGTCAGCTAGGGACTGAATGTCAGCAGTGCTCCTGGCTGCAGCCTACCATGCCACTGCTAACCTACGAACTGGTCATGTCTTGCAATGATTGAGACCACCATGTTGGCGTAATGCTTGGTCATCCTTTCTTGATGATCCTGGCTCAAATTTTGTTGAAGTACAGCACTGACGTAATGCAGGCAACACTCTGCAGTCCAATTATAATACCTTGTGGTATTGTGCCAAATCTGCCATTTACCTCCTACGCATAGAGACAGAAGAAAAGTGTTGCTGTGATTGATTGATCTCTCGCCATAAACTCCTGCCGCCAAAAGAAGTACAACCTGCTGAGCAGTGTTTTTTGGCATCTGATAAGCCTCCAAACTCATGGATGCATTACTCAAACTGGACTTTCTAGTTCATAATTCATCTTCTCATCGGTACCCGCAACAACACGCTCTCACCCACGCAGCCACTTGCATTTATTTGATTCAGTGTGTTGTCGGTCTTAACAGTCTAAATGATGAACTGGATGCTGAATGCTGACTGGAGAGCGTCTGTTCCAGCTCACCCTGAGCTTTGACCTCCCTGAGGAGGAGGGTCAATGATGAGACAAACTTGTGGAAGTATCAGACTCTTAGATTAAAAGTCCAGCTTCCTCCTCCTGATATCCTCTATGTCCTGAGTCCTACTGTTCAAATCTTTCTTTGTCAGTCTTCCTGCCCTTTGACACCACAGGAGCCTGGCGTCTTGTATGCTCCGGACACATGATGGAAAACAAAGCTATCTGTACTCAGGAACGGACAGCCCTGATACCAAGAGAATACGCCCCTCCAATGAGAGGAGTGCAAACATGGGGTCGATGACTCTACACAGCGTGTGCGTCCTATTTTGTGTGTGATGTGATGTGCGTGTCAGAAAGGGGACATGTCGGACTCAGCGCAACACAATAGAGTGCTGCAGTGTGGGCGGCCACACCCTTTCCTCCTAGCTCCCCTCCGCGGCCTCCCCTCCGGCCCCTTGAAACTGCCTTGACGAGATTTAAAAAGAAAAGGGACAGAGGAAAGAGGGAGCGGACATGCAGGAATGAAATCCCTGCTATGTAAAAAAACAAATCAGGAGTAAGAGAAAAAAGGAAGACAGGAGGGAAAAAAAATAGACACTAATGAATGCAAGAAAAGTGAGAGGTTTGACAGATTCTCAGCTCCAGAAGTGGAAACATGACAGAGAGACGGAGAGAGACAAAGTGGGCAGAACTGAGCGGACTGGGGGAGGGGGGGTGTGAGAGAAACAAAATGGGGGCATAAAAACAGTCTAACGGGAGACAGATAAATACTGAGGAATCTGGAGGGAGGGAAAGAGAGGAAAAGCAGTGCTGTGTGTAGCATTGTGTTCTGCAATGTGTCGCTGAATTATTGATGCTGCCTCGGTGTTGAAGGGCGAGAAGAGGGAGCACTTTCACACACAGTGTAATCTCTGCATCATAAACATGCATGCTCACATACGCAGAGCTGTCGAGCTGCGGCAAATATATGTGCGGTGATTATCCCTCTTGACGGCAGAACCTATTGTCTGTGGCTGGCAGGGGAGAGAAGAGGTCAAAGGTCACGGCAGACCAGAGGGAGACATGTGGCCCACACCTGTTCTAAACTAGCCTCAGTGGACTCAGGCGGAGGGATCATCACCAGCCGGAGACAAGGTAAAGTGAGAGAGTCATTAGTGCCATTTATTGTCTAACAATTCTCTCTAGTTTGACAGACTACAAAGAGCTCTCGTCTTGCTTTACTTTATCCCTTCCCTGCCTGTGTTTTTCTCGCTCCCTGGCTGGCTCTCTTTCTTATCCGCAGAGGAAGCCTGTTTGATCTAGCAGAGTCCTGCTGTTCGAGCTCTCCAGCTCCCAGACATCAGGCATACACTCCTTTCTCTCTCTCACTCACTAAAGGAGAGAGCTCCTGCTTTTTCCCTCTATGCTCCTACTTCTTCAGAAAATCACAGACTCTCCTCTCTCCCCCCCCTCCTCACCAGAAATCAGACACATTCTCCCTGTTGTACCAAAAGACAACAAAATAATTCATGAATTCAAAATGGCCTTGATGCTGTCGAAGCTTCGCTGAGGCCAGCTGTGCTGTGTGCATATGGGCCATGTAGAATGTAAGCTATGACAGCGATGTATTTCACTCAAGAGGACAGTGGCCATCATTGTCATCCCCAGTAAGAGCGGGACACAATGGAGAGGGATACAGCCAGGGACCTGACTCACACATACTGTAAGCCTTCCTGGCCATTATCAGTAACAAAGACACAGAAAACAATGGGCATTAAGTGTCAATGTGTTGCAGGGAGATACAATAGCAGCTTTAACAGGAGGCGGTTATGCCAAAACATCTCTCCAAGTTTGTTTTTCTTTGTCTTACTGGAATTCAGTATGATTTTTGGAGGCCCATTTACAAGAGTTTGTGTATATTTAAAATTACTTTTGTCATCTTTTTCCAACTATACAAACTGCTCAAAAATGCTCTGGTGTGTAGGAGTGTCTTTTGCTTAAAAAAAAAAAAAAAAAAAGCACTGCCATGTTGTTGGACTCAAGCCAAGAAAAAGTCATAAGTCTTGCAAAAATAATGAATGGTGGTTTTTTTTCCTGTATTTAAGTTAGAATTCTTCTGCTCAATCACAATTTTAATGCTATTCATGGTGAGCTTTTTTTTGTTGCAATAAACACAATGGATGGTAAATGGACTGCACTTGTATACTACCTGTCTTCCAATTCCATTCACCCATGAACACACTGGTGGCCGAGGATACCAAACATGGTGCCACCTGTTACTCACTCACGCACACGCACACTCACACTAGGGGTTCAGTATCTTGCCCAAGGACATGCGACATGTGAACTGGAGAAGCCAGGGATCGAACCGATCGAATCGATAAGGGTTGCTGCGGTAGTGGGACAGTCACACGTCGCATTTAATTAAAAAACAATTGTTTTAATCAATTATCTTCAATTTATCAAATGAAGGTATCGTTTGACTGGAGAAGTTTTTATACCACTTAATACTGGGTTATTTCAGTTGATACCTTAAAAAGGTATTGAGTACCGATACCCAGCCCTAATTTTGAAATAGATGTAAGTTTGATTTTACTTATACTTATAATTTTAGAACTTCCATACAAATGATGGTAAAAAACAAATGGCAACACAATGAATCCTAATGGCTTTACATTCATGCTCAGATGCAGCAGCGGGAATTCACCGCAATTCCAGACTGGGAAACTCTCTCCTCCACATTCCTCTGTGGGAATACCATCAGCACATGACAAGAGCCCCACTCACACTCAGCCACTTAGCCCAATGCCTCCCACTGCAACCTTTGCACACAGAGAATGCCTGTGTGTATGTGCATATGTGTCATGGACAGCAACCTTTAACACGCACCGCTGGCCTCAGACAGAAAGAAATCACAGAGAGAAAAGAAGTGGGAGAGGCAAGATTTGGAAAAAAGAGTGATGGGGGGGCACCAGAACATGCTTGTGTCAGATGGCTATGCCACGAATGTGATGAAGTGATTGATGAGAAGGGTCTTTATGCTAAACGGTTTCCCTCTCTTTACGCTCTCTTCTTCTCTTCTTTGTCAACTTCTCCATCACCTCAATGCTCACAGCTCATCTCTTTTTATTTCAAAAAGCACTTGGTCATACCCAACACTCAGCTTAGCACAGGTCTAGGCGGAGATGTTCTTCCTGACAAAGTGATCTGACAGGGTGTAGCACATAGTGTATAATCTATAAAGAAAGCACCCATCAAGGTCCACACCACCCCTGTCCTACATGGGCCACTGCACAACAGGAATGAGTATGTGTGTGTGCATGTATGAAGAGGGATGTTCCCATTTCCACTCTGTTTGAAGCACATGGACTGAGTCGGAATGTGAAGGGGGGAGGGGGCGGCAGAGGGAGGGTGAGGGGAGAGGCCAAGGCAGTAATCTGAGAGGGGTATCCCACAGCGCGGGACAGCACATGGTCTATACACTCTACTGTGGGCCCAGCGCACAGGGAGAGGGACACTGACAGAAAAGATTTCCCTTTCAATCACAGGCCTGAATGGAGGAACACTATAGGGCCTGGTAGGCGTCAGAATTTACTCCTTTGATGACAATAACTACACATGATGGTGTTTTTTCTCCAGCTGTTAAAAAAATATCAGATGTACAATTGCAGTTACTACATGTAGTCTTAACAATGCACAATATTTCCAGTTTTAAACCTAAACTCTATACACTGCAGCACTGTACATATGTTATAATATTAGTGTTGTTTGTTGTCCAGTTATTTACCAGTTACTCAAGACATGTCTCTGCACACATTACTGCGATGTGTTGTCAGTGATGATGAAATGCGGCTGGATTGTTATTCATTAAGTGCTCTGCAAGTCTTGCTAAATTAAAATAGTTTGACGATGACCATTTTAGCACTCAGTTTCGTTTTGTGGGACTCTCACTAAAACCATCTGACTCTGGTACTGGCTCACATCTGACTAAAATGCAAGGTGCCTCTGCCTGTCTATCTGCCTGTCTGTCTGTCTGCCTGTTCTTTCTCAAGAACAGTTCATCCGATCGACTCTACACTTGGCAGGTAAATTGCTCAGGAACCAAGAAAGTGCAGTGATTGAGCGAGAGCCACAGGACATATTTACTAGTGGAGCATTACTACCGCCAGAAGAACAAACTGTGGTGTATTGAAAGGAGACTCTGGCATGCTGGGTACAGCTCACTCTCCTTCACATGCTACAGTTAATTTAGCGGTGTAACTTTCGGACTGAACGTGTTTGTACCCAAAAGTAGCCTGGTCCCAAATAGCTAGTTGTTGGCAGATGATGCATATACTCTAGCGTTGCAAGGGGATGCAACTATGTCACAGCAGGTGTATTGGTGTGAAGTTGTTAGGATGCGGTTCTTGAGAAAGCTGCAAGCAGGAATACCAGATGCCAAGCATCTAGCACTAGTAGATAATAGTTTTTGCATCACCACAGCTTGTAGGCACCTCTCAAAATCTGATACATTGAAGTCTACAGATGTGCGGATTGCATAGGGCGTATTGTCTGAAATCCAATAACCATATGCTCTGTGATACCAGATCCTTTAACCTACGTGCTTCCAACACAACCAGAAAGAAGTGGCACTGCATCAACATGACCACTTTACTAGAATATTACCATATAAGAAGAACTAAGAGCCTCTCTCTATAAACCTAAACCGGAGTTAAATGTGCAATGAACCTTAGAAAAATTGTTAAATTAATATCTTCCTCATTATTTTTTCATCAAAATCTTCTGGAAGTTATTCCTTCAACCACATTTATAAACTAAACAGTGTTTACTATAGTTCCAACATTAAACAAAAAGGCAAAAAGAGAATATTTTCGGTGTTCAAAGGAAAACAATTTTCCGTACGAACGTGCATCCTGTACCGCCCAAGGTCAATGGAAGGATGGGTAAAACTTTTAGGATGTATCATGCAACAGCACAACAAAAATCCAAACATTCTATATTTGTTGTGTTTGTACATGACAGGTTCAGAGGCTTTTGACAGTACATATTCCACCGCCTCAGGCCAGGCTTAAACATGCATGAGTGAGGAGCACATATCAGCATGTTTCTCACACACACCATTGCCCCCTGGCCACGCTCGGTGAGAGGCAGAACAAGAGAAAGAGTCTGCTTAACAGGCGCCTGAAAACCAGTGAGATACATATCAGGCCTGAGGTATGCGCTGCTGCAGGTAAACCACATTTTCAGGGTGGGTTTATCCACACCAGGCATGGCCCCAGCACTGACGTGTCAGTCCAACGCACACAATTACATAAATGCAGTGAGAGTACAGTCAGATTCTTAAACCACACCTTTCGACACATACTAATGTGAGCCTGGAGATGAGTGTGTACATGATGCACGTCCTCTTACCCACATTTTACCACATTCATGTGAAACTGCTGTCACTAGTTGACTTCTGGTTATTGCTCACAGTTACTCATATCTGCATTTAAATGGTACCCAATAAAAACAGTTTCAGTTCTTTCTGCAAACTCCTACGCTCTGTGCACGGCCTGTTTTTCTGCCTGTGTCTCCCTCTTGCTCAGTTTTGAGACAAAGTTGTTGACAAATGTTGTTTTAACATCAGAAAACAATGGACCAAATAGAAGCATTTTCCAATGTACTTGTTCATCAAACCAAGACAGTATCGGACTCATAATCCTGAGAGACGGCCTTAGTTCTGTTCAGATTAACCACTGATACAGGTTTCAGTCTGCTGTTTTTTTTTAACTTGCTATTTGGAGTGCATAACTGCATTCACACTGACAAGTATGGCAAAATGAATGCACTATGCATACCCAGATGGTCTACCCATAATGGGTGTGAAACGCTGGACATCTCTCACCCTCAATGGTCGCCATCTTGGCCATGCAGCAGAATAGGAGGGACTGCCAAACTTGTGAAAATAGCGGTCAAGAAAGCAGCAGCAGTTGCAAAAATTCACACACTACACGACTACTTTGTGTATTTTTGTTGTACCACATGGAAGTGTATGAATGGAAGTATCCGAAGTAAGACACAGCAACTGTGTCTTTTGCCTTTCTTGCTTTTGAGTCTGCATTAGTCAGTACCATGGACTGTGTGATGATGGACGACATGACAGCTCCCTCAAAGGGAAGCCAAAACATCTCAAGCTCTCTCAGCTCCTTGTGGCTGGCTACAGTAGATTCCATAAACCCCACCTCCTCCATGTTTGTGGACGGGGTATGTGCCAAACTGAAAGATCAAAGAACACGTCAAATAAATTTTTCCCACAGATGGTTTCTGTCTTTTTTTTTGGTTGTTCTTATCACACTGATGTATGTTCAGGTGCTCTTTTAAGTTCAGTTATTAGTAATTTAATGCTATAAAAAGGGGGTGTGGCTTCATGATTGACAGCTGGGTGTGCCAATCGGGATAAACGGTGCTGTTGGATGGGTGTATGGGCAGGAACTTGATACCGCAGAGAGCTCTAGTGTGCAGACTCAAAGGCCAGGCTTCATTTTTGTACAATGGGAAGAGACATGTCGTCCATCTTTATATACAGTCTATGGTCTGCACTCATGCAGCACTGTTTCCTTGTCTGCACACAACAGGGGCCTTCTGTCACAAGTTGTCCCACATGGATGAGTGAAGAGGAAGACAAGGGGAGGAAGTCTGATCTTCACATCTACTTCCTGGTGCTATATAACTGTCTGACGGTGACCTCAGTGTAACCTCCAGCTAAGGTCAGCATGTTAGCAGCACACACACCGTCCACACAGCCGACATGCTGTTAAAGTGATGTGTGTGGAGGCCGTGCATCTGGTTTGAGTGTGAAGTGAGGGGGCCTGAAGCAGGGGAAGAAGGGCTGACTCTCCCTGTTCTCAGGATCAGAGAGCATGATGCTCCTATTTAAGAAAACTACAGTATTACTACATTCAAAGTAGGTTTAAAGTAAAGCCGGGACTCAGCACTTTAAACAAGCCTCTCCGTAAGCCTGTGTATGTGCTGCAACAAACACAGGGAGGAAACGGGAGACATCTCCACCAGAGTAGCATTGATGCTGGGAACAACTAAAATAGAATTGGTGCATCCACATAGCAACCAGGGGGAAGAACACCGTGTCCTCGCTCACATTCATATGGAAGAAAAGAGTAGAGAGAGAGAGAGAGGCTGCGTGTGTCTAAGTGATGCAGATTCAGCTGAGAAGAGGTGATGAATGGCTTCATTAAAACGGCATTAGCAGAGGTGTGAACCCGAATGGCGAGTGCCAGTGAGCAGTGATTGCCCAGCTCCAGCACACACACACACACACACGCACACACACACACACACACACACACACACAAACTTGTCACAATACTGAAATTCTCTCTTTGATACCAGCACAACCCCACATCCCACCCTCTTGGCACTTAGTAGTTACAGCGTTTGATGTGGATGCAAGTTTAAAATGCGACCTCAGGCTTTCATAAATATCAAGCTTAAAACATCAGTGACAAGCCAGATTATTTTCAAGAAACAACAAGAACAACAACTCAGAATTTCTTTTAATCAAGCCGCGCCTCCCTTCATCTCACACACACACGGAGCAATACCACCCTGAAGCCTGAGGGAGATGAGGAAACAGCAGTGACACCATGGAAAAAAAAAAGAAAGCGATGAAAATAAGGAATAAAGGAGGCGGAGGAGAGCGAACAAGGAGAACGGGAATGCAAAAGCAAAAAGAGAAAAAGAAACCCTGAAAAGACAGGGTTCAAAAATTATCGAAGTGTGTGTGTGTGTGTGTGTGTGTAACCTGATTAGCCAAACCCTACAGGGGAGACAAATCTACATTATTCTTTCTCATTTTCCCTCTGCTCCTCACAAACCCAGAAAAATGGGGGCAATTCAGTAACCCTAGCAACCAACTCTGCCTACGTGCAGAGAGAAGCTGCTGATAGGAAGGGGGGGGGGAGACGGAGATGGGGAGTGAAAAGGCTAATACAAGTGCATACTGTACTCACACACATATTGAATTGAGCAGATGGATCGTACAGACGACTAGAAGCCGGGTTTATTCCCTTCTTTATACATCTCAAAAATTCTTTTCTATTCAGGCCTCCTCTTGCACATTCCCCAGATCCCTCCTCCTCCTCCTCCTTTCCTCCTTCTGCCCCCTTTCCTCCCTTTCCCCTCCTTGGTCAAACTCCTTGCTTTTTCTTCTCCTGCTCTCTGGCCACGTATGAGGGCTGTTCAAACACAACCTGTTTCCTCTGGCGTCCCCCGGGAGCATTATCCAACCTTTCTACTGTTGTGTTTTCTCCCCTTCCCTTCTTTCTGCCTCCCTCCTATTTATTTACAGCTGGATGTCTGTTCTCCTATTGATTGTTTTACAGAGGATATGAGTGGGCTTTGTCTCTGCCCTGCTCGGCTTTATATAGATCCGTCTGTTCTGTAACGTGTTCTCACCAACACACACAGACACACACACACACACACACACAAACATCCTCTCCCTCACTCAGCTGGTTGTGAGTCAGTGTCCGGCATTGAGGCTCATGCATGCGCCCACAGTATGTGTGTGTCACATATGCTGAAATCATAAAGTGATGATTATTGGTTTAAGCTGCCATGGGAGACGTGTCGAAAATGTGTGTGTGTCACATTTCATCACAACTGACAAACATCATGAGAGAGGAAAAGAGTGAGACAGAGAAGGAGAGGGGGAGCGAGATGGAGTGAGAGAAACAGAGAGTTTGAGTTGTAGACCAGCAGTTCTTCTCACAATGGTCTGATTGTTCATTGGATGTAGGCTGACAGAAAGAAAAAGATTGAAAAAGAGGGAGAGGGAGTTTGGGATTGACAGGCAGTGTGTGTGTGTGTGTGTGTGTGTGTGTGTGTGTGTGTGTGTGTGTGTGTGTGTGTGTGTGTGTGTGTGTGTGTGTGTGTGTGTGTGTGTGAGAGAGGGGGTAGGCCAGAGTACTGCTCTGCTTTTTACATTTTTACACGCTCTCACCAGTTGCTCTGCTGTTGCCGTGTGTGTGTATGTATGTGTGTGTGTGTGTGTGTGAGAAACAAAGTGAATTTGAATGAGGCACCCTAACAGGGGTCAAGGCCCCTATATCAACTATGGGTTCAGGTCACACACATTAACACACAGGCTTAAGCAATGCGACCTCATATACTTAAGAGCTGAAATGAATGAATCAGCAACAATGTCAAAAAATTATTTGCTAATATTTTAATTAACAATGCCCGAGAGTGACTGGTTCCAGCTAATATTAGGGCTGGGCGATATGGAGAAAATCAAATATCATGATGCTTTTTGACCAAATACCTCGATATCAATCTGTGACGATATCGTAGGGTTGACTATTGGTGTTTTCACAGAATATTTACACAATGAGATTATTGATAACTACTCATCAGTAATGTGGATATAATGACTAAAGCCATATTCACATGGGACTAGTATTACCCAGGGACCTCTGGTAATTTGTAATGATTGTGAAGGTCACGTGTGATCTTAATCCCATGTGAATCTGCCATGTCCGCAATTTGTCAAGTAAAAATTCCACTGTAAATTACCTACAATATTTTGCCAAAAACAGAGGTCATGTGATGATATTAGCCCCATGTGAATCGACATCTCGCTGATTTGTTTTAAAGGATTTTGGGTGCAGGAGCTCATCTCGCTACACATCATGGAGACATGTTTGCAAAAGGAACAAGCTCAAATCCATCAGAAGACTCAAATGTTCATGTGACGGATAACGTGACAATGTGTGGAAGAATCAGTACATTTAAAGGAAAAACTGAAGCTAACACTGCATAACAATGCTCGTAGTGCTGTGTAATGTTTCTGTGTTGTATAGTGGAGTTAATAATGACTGTCTGCATCATAGCCAGGGGATGATGCCAGTAAATATTAGTAAAATACAGACTTCACTTTTCCTGTGCAAATGCGCCGTACAAAACACAGATGTGGGGGGTTATTTCCAAATCACGAGGTCCCCAGGTGATACTAGTCCCATGTGAATAAGGCTTGAATGGGTAAAGGCAAATAACATAGCGGTTAGAACAGTCTGGTAAGTTTAGAAAATGACATCGCTTTGCTGTAATGCAGCCTTTAAAACTAGGAAAAGACAACATTTATGTTATTACGATATCCAAAATCTACAATATTGGTGTAATATCAACATATTGCCCAGCCCTGGATGACATTTGCTGGTTTCCTTAAATTGAATAGCCTTGTCTTTAAACGTGTCAACTTGGGCTTTGGGAATAATTAATTACTTACATTTCTGGTTATATATGCTGGATTTACAGGATTTTGATTCAGGTCACAGTGTTCAATTCAATGTGTAATCCAGAGACAAACAGTCTGACGTGGTTATTGTATCTATAGACAGGCTCCTGGATGGAATTAGAAAATGTCCTATATCACAAAATACAATTACACATACTATAGTCTCGTAAAACATTTTATCCATATCGCACACACCTATTCACACACACAAACATGGGCGAGTAGTACCACCAGCTCCACCACAACGCCGCTCCACTTCATTGTGTCACAACAACCAAATATCTGAGTGGAATGCTACGGTTGACATTATGCAAAACACCCACAGTAAGTAACAACAAAGTCTGCCAGGCTGAGCGAATGTGTGTGTGCATGTGTGTTTTGCATGAATAAATATGACAGCAGCTTCATCGTGTTTCAAAATGTCAGTGCGAGAGGTAAACCCATTGACTGGGGATACAAATTGGGTTCACATCGGTGCACCCACACACACACACACACACGCACACGCACACACACACACACACACACACACACACACACACACACACATCTTCTACATCACAGTAAGAATACCTGAAAAGAGGGAGGGGAGATTTCAACCAATCCCAACATGCCTCAGTGCTCAAGGCCTAGTAAAGGGGTGGCAGCCAGAACGCTAGGATTAGCCAACCATGGCAGACGGAGCATCTGTTGCCCAATCAGAGCATCTGGAACATCTGGCACCAATGAACAGCAGCTGAACTCTGACCTCAGCGGCTGCTTTATTTAATTCATTCTCCAGTCTCTCAATCTACTGCTTCATCTCTCTATCACTGGCATCAATGAGCTGTTTGTCCTCATGGTGTTGTTGTACACCTGTACAGGTTCATCTGCATACTGTGGTGATGGCAGACATTCCTCTTTTATGTCTCAGCTGTCGCCTGTATCCAGAATGCAGGAGGGTGGGCAGGGATACGTCTGAGATCTCTATCCAAATAACACACTCGCTGACTTGTGCACAGCATTTACAGTTTATGTGTGTGTGCTCAGAAAGAGGCCACTTCAACACTTACAGCGTTGGTAAATTCAACACTGTGTGTTTTCTCGCAGGTGTCGCAGCAGCCCTGTAGTAAATTGTCATATCGAATGCTGAAGAATGAGGAAGGAGATAGGTAGAAGGGAACAGAAAATCAATGAGTGTTTTCAGCCACATCGCATCTGGTGCTGACACAGCACAAGGCGAACGCTCCTGTGCGCACACACACACAAACTGAAACGTCGGTGGGACACCCGGTATGGAACACATTGTTCTATTGTGAGTTATCAAAGGGAATAGAGGATTTTCACTCTTAAAAAACACCTTTATTTCTCAGTTCCTTTCTATTCTGAGAGGCAAATGTGCTGACTACAGAGCCAAAAATCCTCACACACCGAGCACAGTGGGATTGTGTGTGTGTGTGTGTGTGTGTGTTATATGAAAGGCAGTTGAATCCCTTGCCCAGACACAAAGCCGTGGGCCCAAACAGGAAGCTTCACACATACTCTCCCTGTGCGATCTGTGTGTGTTCAAGCCTGACTCCTGTACCTCAGTTTCATGCACACACATCCTTCCTTGCTGATTATTTTAAGCTCTGTTAGCATTTTTAATTCGGCTCACAATAACACACACATTCCAAGACCACCCTCCCAACCCATTTTTACCACCACACTCTGACAGACATCCACACACAAGTCAATCACACAACCGTTCAGAGTTGTGTGATTGACTTGTGGTTGGTAAGTGCACTACTGGATTCACTCAATACAGTCCAGCCCTAATTGACAAGGGGTTGTTAAGAAACACACACACACACACACACACACACACACACACACACACACACACACACACACACACACACACACACACACACACACACACACACACACAAAGCCCTAAAACAACCACTAATTGATTAGCTTAAAGATGTCTTCTCACACCCTTCCACCCACATGTGATGTTTGCCGAGGTGGAGGCAAATGCAGGAAAAGGATCAGTGTTACAATAACAGTCATGCTTCCCTTGGTTCCTCTATTCCTTCTATCCCTCACTGTTTCATAGTTAATAAATGAGAAACAGAACCTCTCTTCAATATGTGTCAAAGACCCCTCTGCAGTATCCCTGCTCCGCCTGATCAAATATACATCAATCGACCACAAAGCACACATGCGAAGAGAAATATTCAGCCCAGGCTTACAGCCCCTCACGTACACGCACAGACCAACAATCCCGCTTGCAGACAAACCTCTTGCTGTGTCACCACCTTTCCTATTGTGTGCTAGTGAAAGCAGCCATTTATCCTAAATCATATGTTTCTCTGGCTGCCTCGTAAACAGGCAGCTTAGTAGCGTACACGTAGACAGACACACCGCTTCGGTTTATGGCCACAGGCGCTCATCCATCTTCAGGGAAGACACATCAACATCATATCTGCAGAGAATGAGTTTATTAGCCAGTCTGGAAAATTATAATAAGCCACATCTGTTTGGAGACAGAGCCTGCGCATACTTCTTTGTGTGCGAGCATTTAGTCTAAAGCCCAATTCAAGTTTTTCAGCACATCATCAGATTAGCTGTCCATGCATACCTCTCTGCATTTCTCCAAAAACCACCATTATCAATGCGTTTTGTCAGTGGCAGCGGTTATTTGCAAAGGCAGCCACTTATTAACATTCCCAGATGTGTGAAACTCTGACAGATGCTGAAGCGTTGAGCCAAAATGTACTTGAAAAATGAAACATCTGTCAAATGTTTTCAAAGACTCAGCACTCCCTAATTTTCCACTAAAATGTTTCACACCGGCTGAATTGAAGCTTTCCATTCAAATATCACAGCGAGCTTGCTGACTGGTAAACGAGGGATGGCAAGAGCTGGTAGATGTGCATTGACTGGATAAATGCGATGGAGGCTGTAATGGTGACAAACCTCAGGGTAATTTGGAGTCTTTCTAAAAGCAAAGTAGCTTTCTGGATTCAATTCCAAGTAAGTGCTCTGTGAACTCAGAGTGCTAGGTGATAAGCTCATTCCTTAACTCCATTGCAGCGCTGTGTATAACCATTTACATCTGTGTTAGAACATTCCTGTCCCCCTTTAAATGCGTCTCACTCACTTTCTCTTGCTATCTTTCTCTTTTTCGCTCCCACTTTCTTTTTCTGGGTCTCTATCTCTCCCTCTCATACACAAACTCTCTCACACACACCCTCTTCCTGAGCAGTAGGAACATTCCTTGCATCAGCCAGAATCCCATATTAAAGTATCAGCACATTTCCTGTGTGAGGAGGCTGAGAAAAGGATGGCAGAGTATTGATGTGTGCGTGTGCATTAATAAAAGCAATATTTTTCACCTCACAGGTCAACAGGTGAGGTGACAGCGTCCATGATATCCCCATACCTACTTAAGGCTAAGCTTGGGAGCAACTATGCAGTTGTGTCCTTTACAAAAAGGTACAGAAGGTAGACAGTCGTGCAAAATTCATGTATGGTTAAATACCAAAAAGCAGCATTTGTGAGCACTTGATATGTGTGTTGTGAAACTTCAAAAACATAAAACAATATGGGGCAGGAGAGTTACATTATAAGAGGCCAAATTATCTCACCAGAATCTCACCAGATTCCTGAGTGTGTAGCATGAATGTCATGTTGTTTGAATGTAGAACTATGATGCATGAGTTGAGTTTGATAGTGCTGCACCACAGTTCCATCAATGGCCAAACTGGGAATGAATAGGCCAAACAAAATGCAAAATTATGGTAGTTAATATGCAAGGAGAGGGGAGGGTCTTGAAAATAACCAGGACCGATGCATTAATCAAGAGTTTGACTTATTCTGTCAAGCCCTGTGTGCATGTTTGCATGTGTATCATTCATTTTCCTCTCCTGCTACAGAGATGTATGAATGTAAGCCATGAGAGGATTTACATTTATTTCACCCATGATGCAATGTACGGCTGCAGCGTGAAAAGCCTATTCCTGCTTGATTAGAGACATACACTTCTGATTCCTCAGCTGGCTGGACTGCAATAGCAGACCTCTTAAAGATTTGGGAAACAAGACAGACACGTGTTAGCAAACACAGAGAGTCAGAGATGTGACGTGTAGCTGCTTCATGTATTGCTGGCTCGATACCCTCCATTAGAGAATATCTAACAGCAGCGTGCAGAGTAATGACAGACTGTCTGTGTCTCCCAGAGAAGGCAGACTGCTGGGAATGTCACAGCAGATACACAGCACCTGGAGACGCCTCTCCACAGATGGAAAAACACACACACACACCACAAACAGTAATGAGGATGCACAAGTTTATCCTTTCATCTGTTCATTCCAGATAGGGAAGATGGTATGTGGAAAAACAGAATGTGGACAGAGTGAGATAGCTCGACACAGCTGTTCACCAGGGAGCAGTGAAGTAACTGACAGGAGAAATCGATGCAGAGGGTCGATGGACAAACATTAAGTCCACAAACTGACAAACACAGGAGACAGCCCACACAATGCAGCACAGACAGAAAGTCTTTACACAGGCTGCTGAGCATAAACGGTGGCCTACCGGGACGTTAAGACAACAACGCTAATGTCACTGTGGTGACAGCTAAAGGAGTCTGCAGAAGGGCGGGTAAACAAGAGGAAGTGGCTACTAAGAGGTGGTAAACAGTGAGATGAGTCAAGTTACCCGGGATTAATCTGTTCCTGATTCTAACAGGTAGCTAAACTAATCAAACCCCTGCCCATATTTTGTGTAGAGGTAGAGCAAGTGACAAATAAAGGATGAACTTGGATGGAGTGGCGTAACATAACAAATTTAGAAGTTTCCACATAGCGCACAAGGGGGTCACTGAAAGGTTTCATAGGTATGAAATTGACCTTAATCATGAATATCTATTGGAAGAATGGTGCTCATCGCTCCTGTGGACTTACAGAAACTTGCTGAATTGGAGCCATGGGGCATTGAGGCCATTTTGGCAGCACCACACTTTACACTTTATGTTGTTTTTTCCTTTAATTTGTCACCCATCTGAATCTCAACACCAGAAAGTCCAGTTTCACAGCATCAGATTTGTGATAAAAACCCTCCAAAGCCGCTTTGTTGGTCACTGACTTGCTGCTCTGACCTACAAAGTTCAACATTCCCACACATTTGCATGGACAGAATCTCAATCGACATATTAGAGCTACATTACTACAGCTATCTTACAGAAAATAAAGTTGCTGTTATGTTACATTACATGGAAAGTTATCCCTGGAGGATGACTTTTCCATGACTGTGAGAACTGTGAAAGTTGAAGGTGGGAGCAGCTTTACAGGAGAATAGAAGGCTTAGGAGGTGACCATGTTGGAGACAAGGCAGGGAAGAGGACGCATGTTCTTAAGGGGATGTGATGAGGAAGGTGGTAGCCCATTGTATCTGGTGATCTTGCACTGCAGCAGCAGTGGAAACATGCTGTTCATGAGGGGAGTAATATCCTGTCCTCTCTCCTGCACATCCCTCTCCCCTCTTCCTGCCACCCCTGTGCTCTCCCTCTCCTCCCCTGCCTGCATGCCACTAACCTAAAACCTATAGATCTGATAAGCAATTGCTGTAGCTCTGACAGACACTGCCCAGCTGATTACAGGGTGCCTGCCTGACGACAGAAACAAACACACACACACACACACACACACACACACACACACACACACACACACACACACACACATCAATCAGCCAGTAAACAGTTAACATCTAAACGCCCCTTCCTAACCACTACAATCTGCTCGCCCACCCCTGCTGCTATCCTATGTCCTTGATCGTGGGCAGGGGCGACACCAATGAACTGTGATCAATGGACAAGCCTCAGCACAAATGGATAATTTAATTGAAATATGCATTGAACGCCAGGCACACACACATTTGCAGCATGAGCGGACGGCAGCGCACACCAGCAGCACAGACACGCAGGAGACAGAGAGGGAGAGAAAACGCCCTGCCTTGTTCCATGTCGAAACCCCAACCCTCTGGGTAGTCTACACTACACACACACACCACCTTCACATACGCTTGTCTTCTGAGACCATATAGAGACCACATCTGGACAACAACACTGATTCCTGAGTGGGGTTTTTTTCCTCCCTGTCTTTGTTGGCCATCTGTGTGCTGCGTTAAAGGCGAGCGATCACACGCTTGAAGACACGCTGACCATGATGTTCTAGTCATGATGGCAATTATTGATATACTACTAATCTGCCACGTCCACGTCATGACGATTAACCTTCACAAATGGTTGGTGAAACAGAAAGGGAACCGTACCCTTTACGCCTGATAGGAGAGGTGAGGGTACAGAAAACCATGCAACGAGGCAAGTCAAGGAAAACACACCACAGAGTCAGAAAGCACAGATTTAACGCTTTGTCGCTTCAGATTATGATATTAACACGAGAAAAAGCTTTTAAAAAGTTTTACCTTTAACTTGAGTTTCATATTCGGCCACTATCTCCTTGTCCTTTCGGAATTTCGCCGGAGACGTCATGGCTGAGTTTGGGAGATCAGACCACTTGCCCTCGTTGCGAAGTCAATTTTGCCTCAATCAATCACAAAGATCAGCCGCAGACGGAGGGGGAAAGCCACTCTGGATCGGGTTGTGGAAAGAAAAAGAGAGCCCAGATGAGATTGCAGCTCCTCAGTGTGCCCGCGGACCTGTATTGTCTCCCTGCCTGTGTTCACTCCGGGCGCATTGTGAGTTTGGCGCTGCTGCTGCTGCTGCTGCTGTAGCTGTATGATCCCATCCGCCGCCGCGCCTCACCGCCTCCTCAAAACCGGTTATGGTGCAAACAACTTCAAGTGAAAGGAGATTCATTCCCTTCTTAGAAAACAAACAGCGATAGCCTGTCACTCAGCACTTCCAAAAGTTTTTCATATATGTGCCCTAAGCGCGTATCGGTCTAGCAGCTGCCAGTCCGCCTGTCTGAACCCAACTGCTCTCCTCCTCTTCCCCCTCCTGAAGTGAGACAGAGGAGGAACCTAGTGGAGATGGAGGGGCAGCCCCAGTGCGCAGCACAGGCATGGATGCACATGGACACTAGTCTTTTGGGTTCATAAACCAAATAACTTGCAAACAACCCCTTCCCTGCACGTCCCATAGGTGTGTGTCTTGTTTGACCAGGTAATTATATAACCTAAACTGTCATAAAAGTGTGTTGCTGCCGCTGTTTGTTATGGCCAAGGGGTAAACTTGAAAACTAAGATGTGTGAGGGTAATGTAGCCTGTTTCAGAGGGAAAGGTGGGTTTAACTGTCATTTTACATATCATTTGAGTAACGTTATGACTGCTGAGAGGAATATATACTGTACAACTGAGTGTCTACCAGTAAATTCACTAGTACTATTACTTGTGCTACTTATATTTTGCTTTTTTTACTGTATACTTGACTTATGTCTTGCTTTTTGTTTACATTTCTTGTTTTTGCTGCTCTTACACTGCACCGTGGAGCCAATAAAGGATATCTTAACAATATCTTATTAAAACAAAATAGCATTTTGTCTGTAGCTAGGAGTGAAGCTAAGGTTAGCCCCAAATTGGCCAAAACGTCTAACGTTAGCTTTAGCTTGCTAGCAAGCATAGCCGTAACTCTGCATATCTATACCCACTTATCACATTGTTTGACGTAATGTAAGTGCGTTAACCTTGCCTTGTATTACGACGTCGACCATTTTCTAACATAGATCAGCATAATAATTAAGTCGTCTTATTGAAAGCGGACCCTCACTCTGACTGTACATGCATTAACTTTTTCACAACGTCTAAACCACAGCCCCGCCTAATTTTATAGGACAAGAGCTATACTTCCCACAACACGATTGGTGGATCGAAAATGAGTGACATGCAAGCACACCAATCGGCTTTCAGGATTTTTGAACGTGGGCTTTTCAACTCTGATTTTCAACCAATCATGTCCAGACATTGTCATTAAGGTGCCCAATAGCGTCGGTTACTATGGAGTGTATCCAATCAGAGTCAGATGTGGGGTCTTTTAAAGATAGTTTCAGGAAGTGCGGTTAAATACCAGGAAGTTGTAAACAAAGCTGACAGCTATTCAGTTAGCTGTTAACTAGATCCGAATGGATGCTGAGCCAGTCGTGTAAAATAGGCTAGTTATTCGCCGGTGTCGTGTATCTATCGATGATACAGCAAATTGTTTTCTTTTATGTAGAGAGCGTTCGCGGAAATAGATTTTTTTCCGAGCGTTTATTCAACAAGCTGACGTTAGCTGCCTTCCGTTTTGTCGTTAGGAAAAGGCTAACGTTTGCACAAGGACGTTAGTGCTAGCGTTAACGCTTGCGAAGTTAACGTCAAATCGAGCATTATTATCCCGAATTGAACGGGTAGTGAGCAACATCAGGACCCGATTCTTGTTTTTCTGCTGTATTTGCTGTCTGAGCGCAGAAAGAGCGAGAGAGTTCGTCCATTTTAGCAGGACAACAATGTCTACATCCAACGCTAATTTCAAAAACAAGTGTGTGACCCAGGTTAACTGCATATTCTGTGACAGCCTGCTCTGCACGAGAGGCATGAAAGCAGTGCTTCTTGCAGACACTGAGGTTGAGCTGTTTTCGACAGATATACCTCCAAATAGGTAAGTGCTAATCTAGCTAGCAGTGCTGCTAGCCTTTGTTTATGTCTGCTGTTGTTGCCAGGGCAAGGTGTAATTGAGACAAACTGATACCTAACTTATCATTTAGTAAAAACAGGGACATAATACTGGCACCCAAACTACGACTGACAGCGTTTGTTGCATGAAAATGTGAAATGAGTGTGAGTTTTAACCTTTCATGGCTATGTTTGTTTCTCATTACACGCACCCTCCCCCAAGAACTGTTGACTTTGTGGCCAGCTGCTACTCTACTGAAAGCTGCAAATGCAAACTGAGAGACATCGCATGTCTCAAGTGGTATGTAAAGCTCATCTGTAGCCTGCAGGGTTTGCTTTAGGAAGACCATCTGCTAATGTGACATGTTGATTAAAAGCACAGCCACCACTGTTACCACAGCAAACAAGTAGGTCCTACCTATGTAGCTGTTTTTCACAGTATACACCTGTAGAGCTGCAATTATCGATCATGTTCATCATCTATTTACACAGTGATTATTGTTATTGTTTTATCTGGCCAACAGTCCAGAAAGATATACACTTAGAAAAGCAGCAAATCTGGTGTGTCTGTTTGAGTGGTGTCTCATACAATTAATCGATTATCAACATGGTCATCAAATAATTTCCTGTGGATGATGCTAAAATTGTCAAATCGTATCAGCTCTATGCAGCCATCATTAATATGAAATTGCCATTTGGCATTTGTGTCTGATATTGACCCTAAAGGAGAGAGCTTGGTGCTACAGTGAGGCTTTATGGGGCCTCTTTTGTATTCCCAGGCCTTTGTTGTTGTTGTACACAGGGTAAAAACAAACATCAGTTAGATAATAGACACCCGCTAGTGGAGTTAGCACTTTTCAGGAGTGCCCCCAGTAGAGTGCTGACATGCGCTTTCTTCTTTATTCTCCCTCCCTCTCCCAGTGGAAATGTTGTGGGCTATCATGTTGTCGCCCCCTGTAAACCCTGCCTGCTCTCCTGTAACAACGGCCATTTCTGGATGTTCAACAGCGATGCTGTATCTACTCTCAACAGACTGGATGCGACAGGTCAGTACAGGCTCCCCTTAAAAAGAAAAACAATGGAATTCTTTGCAGTTTCGCTTCATTGAATGTGTTTCACAAGTCTCTGTCACCCTCCAATGTGTCTGCAGGTCTGAATCTGCTCCTGTGGGGAGATCTTCCTGAGCTTGATGACAGCGAGAACGAAGAATCGGAAAGCCCATCAGAAGAGGAGTGTATTAGGTAGACAGGGAAACGGACAATGCGAAGAGAAGTGGAACGCCAATATTTGAGGTGGAGCTAGAAGAGTGTACAAACCATGCTTGAGATAAGAGAGAAAAGAGACATTTTAAAGAGTAATTTAATACTGAATCAAGTAGGGCAAAGAAAAGTGCTGCTGTACTGCTCTGCATGGATTGATAACTGAAACCATGGTGCCCATCTGCCCACACCACCATCACTGATGTCACAGCAGGTGCTCACCATCACCTGTCAAAGGCAAAACACCTGCTGTGACACCACTGCTTGGCCAGAAACACAACATGCACCACAGTTTGAACCCACAGAGAACAGTGCAGCAAAAGATTTTTATCCCTGCGTCATTTAGTGTTGAATCACTCAAACCTGTGACCATGCCTTCCCCCATCACTCTCACTGTTAAAAGCACAGACGCACACAATGTGACACATATTCTTTACTCTCTTTTTTCGTATACTTGCATGGGCTATTATAAAAACACGTGGCTGAAGTAGACTGAAAATAACAGACAACTAGACTCCTTAATCTAGTGCATTCTACTCTTCATCACAGTGTCTCCACTGAGCTCGTGGTTGTGGATCGGCCCCATGAGAAGTTGGGGGTGTGCTATGATAAGTCAGTGGGACTTATCAGCGAATGCTGTGCTTTTTCACGCTCTTTACGTTCAGTCCAGTTTTCTGAAAAGGTGACCACGATTCGCCTATCTTCATTTTAATGGCAGTTATAATCTGTACATTGAATATGCTGTAATAAGCAAAAACTCCAATAAGAGTTGTGTCTTAAAGGCTTATATTCTCTCTGTGTGGCTGGGTGCTGACTGAAAGATAGAGTGCTTTTTGAATCTCGTATATTGGAGAAATAGCACAATGGTTGAATGATATATATATATATATATATATATGAGTTCCTTGCTTTTTAAGGGCATATTTGATTTAGGTTACCTTACGATCTGACGTTCTATCGGTGATACGTTTTAATATGCTAACACAGTGTTTGTTACATACTTGACAGCAGCAGTATGTGCTTAACACCCAGATGAATCTGACTGTAGCAGTATCTGATACTAACCTACTAACTTATGCATAGGGTGTGCTTCCACGAAGGCCTGGAGCAGCTGAGTTTTAAAGTTAAGTTCTCAGTATGAGCTCAAATCAAGTAATGTGTTCTCAGATTGATGATGTAGAAAAGCTAGAACTGAAGTTGACAAAGGTGCACTTTTGCAACACTCCAAAAATCTTTAATGTGGATCATTAAGATAGATTATGAAACCGTGACTTCTAAATGGATTTCCATGCTCTGTTTTTGTTACATTACTGTTCAGTTTTTTGTAGCAGCATAGTTGTAGCACCTGAAGAGAAGACGACTCCAAAGAATCATGGAACATATCAATATGGAATTTATGGAGTGGCCGCCCCTCTAAAAAGGATAATTATGTCATTTTGGGCCTGCTTATTGGATAACTTTAGTTTTTAATTATTCTGTTGTGAAGTTAAGCTTAAAGGGACAGTTCGCCCCAAAATAAAAACACATATTTTACCTCTTACTTTTAGTCCTACTTACATCTAGATTGTTTTGGTGTGAGCTGCAGACTGTTGGAGATATCGGCCGAGGAGATTCTTTACACTGTCTTCTCTCCAGTATAATGGAACTAGATGGCGCTCTGCTTGTGGTGCTCAAAGCGTCAAAAAAATACATTTGTAAACTCAACCACAATGTCCGATTCCAGTTACTCAAGATAATCCACAGACCTTGCTGTAAACAGTTTAATGAACTACACCAGCATCACTGCACAAAAGGAAGCTGCTGCTACTGAGCAAGCTAACATTACACCTCAGCTGAGGAGAACGCCATGATTGTTTACATCTTGCATTATCCTTAGCAGGAGTCTCGCCCATGAGTAGATGCACTCCTCCTGTGCAGTGATACAGTTGGCAGGTGCAGTTCGGTAGACAGAAAATAGTTCCGTGAAACTACTCGCAACAAGGTCTGTGGATTATCTTGAGTAATGGGGTCAGGATTTGGGAAAGAGACATTGCTGTTGAGTTCATCAAAAGTATGTTTTTGGTGCTTTGAGTATCACAAACCGAGTAACATCTAGTTCCATTATATTGGAGAGAAGGCAGACATCTCTACGGCCGAAATTTTCAACAGTCAGCAACTCACACCTCCCTTTAAGTCAGTGGAGCTGATCATGAAACTTTTAACCCTCAATATTCTTTTGGCCTTACTGATGCTGTGATTGCTGACAATGAACCTTTTGTTAAGCTGTGGACTCGAGGATGATGCTGTAGGTTAGTTGGTCATCACCAACTGACCAGGCCTTCTCCTCAACCCTGTTGTGCGAGACACAGCCTTGGACATCCTCCAGTCACAAGGGACTTAACTCAAGTCAGTCCTTTTTTGGCAATGCCATCCTTCTGCTCTTGTTATTGTTTCACTGCTGTGCCCTGCTGATACTATGATCCTGTCTCGAAGTAACCGTCGTTAATGTGAGTGAATGAGGTTTGCCTGCGTTGTCAGCAAACGTAGAATGTCACTTCTTACCTGAAGGAGAAGGATAAAAAGAAGAAGGTATTTTTTAACGTTAATTGGCCTCTGTATTTATGCTATAGCCTTTAGTTGAGGAAAAACACGCGTAGAGGAGGAAAACCGTGTCCAGATTTTCATGTCTTTCACCTTTAAATTATAACTGACAGTCTGCTACACTTGCACACCAAATACTGTCTATGTGGTTAAACTGCTAGGATACAGTTCATCAGCTAGGTATTTATTAAACCCACATACCAAATATCTATAACCACATACTTCCTTTTTGTTTACAAGCTTTGTTTACAAATGCAATCGGTTTGTATTGTGCTACAGTTCTTATGTTTTTATGTTCACGTATTTAATATTTCATTTGTGATGTAGTGCTTTGTTTTGTACGTTAAAGATCTGATGTGTACAGTTTTACCTCAAGAAGGTATCACTCGCGAGCTTCCTCTGGCTAGGACAATTGTCATGATAATCAAAAAAAGAAATATTTAAATGGCTGTTTCTGACGTGAATAACTTTGATTAACATGCCCTGCTGAAAAAATGTATATTTTGGAATTGCACTGAAACTGCATTGGTAGTTTGAAAAAAAAGGATTTGTTGTTTTGTATGCTTGTTAAATTAATAAACTTTTTTTTTTTTTTTTTCAAAATATCTTAAATGCCCTGTTGTTTTTTCTCTAATTTAGATCCACAGTAGCTTCTGCCTCTATATCAGCTGCTCATCCTGCGCTCCACAGACAAGTTATGGACAAAATTGGTATTACATTCCATACACTCAAGCTACACTACAGAATGTTTTGGTAAAAGTTCCTACAAATCATATTTGTGTGCTTTTATCATCTTTTAATCACTCCTCACACAGTGGTGCGCACAAGATCATGTTATAGAAAGAAAATGTCAGTACAAAATGTTCAAACGTTGCTGTTGTGAGGTTGTTTTGCCACATCCACTGCCATCGACACACGTCTCTGTATCCAATGTTCTCTCTAATTTACAGTACGCAGACTGCCAAGACTGATAATGAATGTATCCACTAGACAAGTCAGTTTTACTTACAGCCACGATCTCAAATTAGTCTCAGAGGGCTTCACAACTTGCAAAACATACGTCATCCAATATCTTTAGGCCGGATAAGAAAGAACAGAATCTTGTGACAGGGAAAAAAGTAGAGTAACTTTTAAGTACGTGGCCCCTGTTTTTTTAAAAACAGCTCTGCCTCAGCTCTGTGTATGCTCAGTCTGTGTGCCTACACTCCCAAACACAGCAGAACTTGAGACAGCAGAAGAGCAGATCATGGTTGAATTTCACCTGTACAGACCACAGTGATATCTGAATGGTATCAGTTTCCTTTGCAAGTGTGTGTGCATCCATGAGAATAACCACCCACACAGATTGTGATGGACTCTTGCACGTGATGCTTTAATTTGACATTAGGCTCATTTCACACACACATTTCTTGTACCTACTTTGAACTACACATATAAACAATAGATAGATAGTGTAAACTTTAGATCTGATTTCTGCATCTATTTTTTTCTACGCTCTCATCCATCCTGATCTGACACACTCAACAGTTGCTGCTGCAGCTATAGATCCACAATATGTACACTTTCGCATACTCTTCTTGTGCAGAGAGTCATGCAGCAGGTGCCACGTATCAATTATAATATAATTAAGTGAAGTACACCAGATTAATTGCAACTGAAACAGACAAAAATGTATGAATATCCTCCTTGGTGGACATTTTGATTCCACAATCTCATTATGATGCTTGAAATACACAGTATTCACTAGTGTCAGCATCTTCCTGCAAACGATGTTTTGATTCCAATTGTCTTTGACTGGAGGAAATGTAAGTTGTGTGCAAAAACTCTCAGACACATGGAAACTGTCTGAGGGCTGGATAGTGTGGGTCATAACATCCAGACAACTTCCTCCTTTTCATTGGTAACAGAGAACGCAAAATGTTGCCTGGGGTTGCCTGAGCATGTGCCTAAAGAAATCTTCAAATTTAGTCAAACCATCTGGCTAAAAACTGAGTTTTTCTTTTTTATCATATAATGTTTAGACTTTGGGCACATGGAAATATTGTGTTTTCTATATATTTTGTAATATTTTAGAAGACAAAAAACAGCAGTACTCCCATGTGCTCTCAATGCCGGGGTGCAGCACCAGAGGTGTTAAACTCATTTAAGTTCATAGGCCTTATACGCCTTATTTTGATCTCAAGTCGGTCAGACCAGTAAAACCATTGCATTATGGCCTATAAATGACACCTTAAAATGTTTCCCTTTCTTCTAGTGTAAAGAATCACCATGAAGTCAGCTACTCAATGCTGAACTTGCCTGTGAAACCTGGCACCTTATAGCCTTCACAAGTGCATCAATATTAGGTGTGCAGAGTCATCCAGTGGGCTGGATTGGACCCTTTGGCAGACCGGTTCTGACACCCCTGCTTTAGACCAATCAGAACAAATCTTGAGGAATTTTTTCCTTATAATACTAAATATACTCTTTGGGCACAAGTGAGTCTGCTAAACAATTCAGTTGGCACAAACAGGGAGAGTTACAGTTATCTCTGACCTGCAGAGCTCTGTCAGTGCATTGGAGTTGGGTAGTTTTGTTTATGCACTATGCAGATTTCTAATATTCATCAACAACTTTTCCACTGCTGAGACATTTTAGCTGAATATTTATGAGCCCTCCTACACTTAAACACACGTTAAGGAAGATGCTTTTGTTTTGGAGGTGAACAGGTTCATAATGTAATGGCAGAACTTCTGTGGATGCACTGAAAATTCATGAGTTGGATTTTCACTTGAGCAGAATAGAGAAAGTAAAAGCCTTATTTTCAAAAAGAAAATTTCAACCTCAAACACATGTATAGAGTCAGATGTGGAGGCTGAACACATCTTGTCTTTCATCTGCAATCTGTGATTTAAAAAAAAGTTTCCTGCAGTTCTTCTGTGCATTTCACTCCCTTCAGAACTGAGTGTGAACATGTGCACCAAGAAAACTGGTAGTTTTTTCTTTTTTTGGAAGGATGTGACTGAAGTTTTGAAATTTGTTTGTGCATACCTCCTTCTGGAGCATTCTCTGTTACTGTCGGGGCATGTACAGGGCAATTTACGTAGTGATGGCAAGAAAAAATCATAAAACAAATACTTGTGGCTCACTCTGTTTTCACATGTTTTTATAGCATCCGCCCAAATTACAAATCACGCCCACACAACATCAGCTCTATGTTTGAGGTTTTATCTTACGCCGTCTCATGAACTGTGTGGGCCTGTTGTTTTCTGTGCAGTTCAGTAACTTCCTTGCAGATTTCCCCGCAGAGATCCAAAGGTCAGGGTCAGAAAAAACGTGGTTTGGATGTTCCTTCACTTTAAGTCACACTCTGCTACAACATGGGTTACTCCTATAAAAGGGAAGTAGAGGGGAAACACTCCAAAAAAACATTAGATGAATGTGAAGCAGGGTGTTGCTGAATAAAAGAATGCACAGCACTCAGTGCATAGTTGCCTTTCCCAGAAAAATAAAGGAACACGTGTAAATTCACAATAGCTGCCACCATGTACATGCATGCAATCACGTGCTGCCCCTTTTCTGCTAAAGGCAAAAACACTTAGCTGTCCTCTGAGGAAAAAATTTTCCACAACATCCTGGGCAAGTCTGTGAATCCAATTTTGAAGTTATGTGCCTATTTGTAATAGGCCACACCTGTCTCCACTTGGCATGAACAGAAACACACACCTTTATACACACACTTGTATCGATTGCCCGATCAACCAACCAACCAACCAACCAACCAGCCAACTGATAGAGTCAGCTAAAGAGCTGCTGGTTGCAGTTAAAAGTTTTCCAGTATGCTGCCTTTCTGCCCCAGTGACAGACAAGCTGGTTTAACAGGCAGAGGCACTGCTAATAGAGCAACATGCTAATACAAGCCTCGCAGATCACATCCTGTCACAATAACCCTGCGTTACACAAATAATGTGACATGATGATAAATGCACAACATGGTCACATCAACATGCACAAACTTGAATCAGCTAATGTTCAAAGTAGAAAGTACAGTATGAAAACATGATCGAGATACGAGTCAAACATCAGTGTTTAGTTGGGTTTAAAGGTAAAAATCACCCTATATAACAGCTCAGACTCACTGTATGGTTTTCATACTGTATGAGTGAACAGACTTTTAAGACCCCAAGACCTTACTCACTAAGGTTTTAGAGACATTTGTAATAGTGCAAATTTGTTTTTGGCCAAATATTTTTTGGTTTCATTTCCCCCTCCATGCCTCACAAACCTATTTTTAAAGAGCAGTCTGAGAGGGGAACATCACCCTTTGGCTGAACTGCTTGTAATTCATAAACCAATGCAACCTGTGGCAAGGGAGGTCATTAGCCAGAAAGGATGGGAACCACTGGTTTATCACCGTATGAATCGCACTGATGTAACCCACTTTGCATTTTTTGTTCTCCTTTTTTAAGGCTTATTCATACCTGACTGCGTTTTCCATGATAAAAGCAAATGGCTTGGAAAAACTGTGCCATTAGTGTCACAGATCAGCTGTGAACTGAACAGGAAAGCAGGCAGACAGGTATGTAGCTAATATGGCAGCTGTTTGAGTGAGCTGTGTGTAAATGGTAGACAGGTGTGTGTGGAACATATAGGGGGGCAGGTGTGCAACTGCTGTACATAAACAACTGCCAGGTGAGAAGACAAAGAGTGAGGATAACATCCTCCAGTTGGGAACACATACAATGACGCAATGCTCTGCTTAGCAATATTTTTCCTAATGACAGAATAAGATAATCACAGAGTCATTATCTTATTAAGCAAACATAGAAATGGACCTTTTTCCTGGCAGCAGTGTGACTCGTCAGGAAGCACAGGTGCAACTAATAACATTAATGGCGACCCTGCTCCATTAAAATGTCCTTGTGAGCCAGCATGGAATTCAATTAATGTTATTCATTACACCTGTGCTTTTGCTGCCGTGGCATGCCTGTTGTGAAAAAAGCCTTCATCACTCAAACAGTCAGTGCCTCAGGAATAAGAAAACAAAGACAGTGCATAGGTTAATGAAAAATAAAAAAACACCCAAGTGTGTAATTAAATACACATAATTTAAAATGTTTCCGCATTAAAATTAACCTATATTGTCTCTTTCTTGCAAATGATGAATCATTCGCTCCTGGGATGCTGATTTACAATAACCTGACCAAATGTATGAAAAATGGATCTGATAAAAGTTAAGCTAAAACAGGTAATCCACAGACCTTACTGTGAGCAGTTTCGTTTAGGAACTACTTTCTTTCTACCGAACTGCACCTGCCAACTGTATCACCACGCAGAAGGAAACATGCATCTACTCATGGACAAGAGGCTTGGGACAGCGTGAAATGTAAACATTAATGGCGTCCTCCTTGGTTGATCTGTAATGTTAGCTGGCTCAGTGGTGCTAGGTGAGCTAGCAGTAGATGCACTCCTCCTCCCGTACTGTTAGTGGGTGCAGTTCAGCAGAGAGAAAATAGTTCCTACATGAAACTGCTCAAAACAAGGACTGTGGGTTATCTTGAGTAATGAGGACATGATTTCTGGAAAGAGACATTGCTGTTGAGATTTTCAAATGTTTTTTATCTCTCAATGGAAGGCAGACATGTCTACAGCTGATGTCTCTAGCCCTTAGCAACTCACATCAAAATACTCCTGACTGATAAATAGCTCTACAGGTAAGAGGAAATATATATATTTTTGATTTGCAGGTGAACTCTGCCACAGGCATTTTCAATACTAGACCTCTTCTTAGATTGAAGTGGGATGGAGCTTTGCTGGAATTACATTTTTCACAAGACTCTGTGGTAGCTAAAGGTGTACTTTGACCTGCCCTTACAGGAGAGTGAGGATGATATCAGTCAGGCATAAAAGGTGTTATGTGCACACACAGTCCTGAGAGGAGGTTTCATCTGCGGGAAATGAGTAAAAAGAACTAGTGCGGACCTTTAACTACAGCAGCTGGAGCAACTAGATGATAGCAAACCTTCCTGACACCTCCTGATGCTCAATCTCAGAGAGAACACTCTGGGACACTCTGCTGGATATGAGGTGTAATGACACTATTAATACATAATCAATCTATTATTATATTCCAAATATGTGTACATTGAGAAGAGTGGTCTCTCTTCACATCTCATGACATTCACACTTGTGTGGTCCCCTGTTATTGTATTTAGTATGTGAAGTATTAATTAAGAAGTAAACCTGTAAACACAGCAGAACATATTCATATTTTGTAGGTTCCTGTCACCAATATGGTGATCTGTGATGGAAAGACAGATGATGTTCTGATATAATTAGGATTAATAAAAGAAATTAAATCCGGTCAGCCTTTGATCTTCCTGTAATTGAAGGAAAAAATAAAAATAAAATAGTTTTGTTTCCTTACTGTAATTCGGGAACATTATGGTGGAAATCACAGTTGTCATGGTTACATAAACCCAAACATCTTAATCCTCTTCTCAGAATGGTCAAGAGTGGATGAAGTGACTTTTTCATGATTAAAACTGACAAATTCTACTTCTGATAAATTTAAAAATATGTACACAAAAACCCTCAGGCAAAAATAAGTGAAATGATAATGAAATTACAACCAATAGACATTTTAATGGTAAATTGAAGGACAAGAATTAAACAAATATTAAAATAAATTAGGAGGAGAATAAGTGAGTAATGACATTCACACATAACAAAACATTACATATAAAAAAAAATGCAGCAGCTCTGTGTGTGTTGGCAAAGAAAACGAGTGGAGAAGAATACGGCTGTTATTTGTTGATATGGAAAATAAACATGTGAAGTGGCTTGTGATTATGACACTTCAATCATGATGTTACTGCTGAGGATTACATACTGCTGATGGCTCAAGAACTGAGAGTCAAAATGAAATGTAACAGCCTTTTATAAACAATATCAATATTCTCATATTAGAAAAACATTTACCATGTACTCCAGTAAGCTTTGCCACACGCAAATAGCAAAAGACGATGTAACAAGGCAGTAATTCATAAAATGTCCCTGCAATTTATTGATAAAAACATACATTTAAAAAAATTGCTATGTAATGCCATGCTATCACTCACTGCCGTCAGAAATAATCATAAGCAAATGCAAAAATAATCACAAGCAAGTCCTAGTATTAGAGTGTACTGCAGTTCTGTTTGTGGTTTGTCCAAGAGGTGTTGCCGTACCCCAGCAGGAGCCTTCGACTGCTGTGGTTAGGTACACTCACTGTCAAACACTGTACTGACTCTCTGTTTCATCACTTTTAAATGTGAGTGGAAAACTAGAAAATATAGTAGACTAGAATATGAGTGTTAAATTTGTATAATGTTAAATCTGTAATTTATGTGGAGACGTAACTTTCATTTATCTCATATTCATATTGTACACTGTATAGCTGTACTTGCTTAAGATGAATAATGTAATAAGAAATTTACAAATTTTCATTTAGCCTTTTATTTTGGAGGGGGGAATGGGGTGGGTTGACCCCAGACCCCCCTCCCCCCAGCATGTGCTCTCCCTCAGTGTTGACTCCATGGCTACAGCCTTGCGTTGTAATGCCCAGTATCTACTTAATAAAGGCTGAAAACATACACACACATTCACAGGCCTGAATCTGTCAGAGCTGCCACATTAAAAGTCTAATCCAGTCCAGCATAAATTACACTTTTATTTACACACATATTCAATTCCGATGGAAAAATATGTGTTTTCCAGTTGATCATGAGTAAAAACAGGCTTTTTGCCAGGTTTGTTGCAGTGTTAGAAAATGACATGTTTACACAAATCAATGATTAATACTAACAGGAAGCATTAATAGCCTCATTTCAGTTCAGTTGTGCTTTGGTGTTGGTTCTCGCAGTAAAATAACAATTAATTATTTGCTTATGTTTGGACACTGGATTGGATTTTTAGGGCTTATTAAGCAAAACAATTGCTCTGGCCTCCAGACAAATTAATAAGCAAATGGTTATCAGTATTGCATAATGAAAACAGCTGGTTTTCCCTTGAAAAAAATGCTGCTAATTGTGTTTTCTATGTTAGAGCTCAGGGACTGTACACAGCCACAATTACTTTGTCTTTGTGTCACTAGATGGTGCAGTTGTACCATGAATGGAAGGTAGCATGAGACGATCTGGGCAGAGTGACAGATACAGCACCTCAGCGTTAAAGAAACAAATTGGAATAAAGATTTTGGAGGAGATGTATACTTATTTTTGCCATGTCAATAGTAGTGCCACTTCATTTATGAAGGACACATTTATTTCTTACTGGTGATTAAAATTCAAAATCAAAAGCATCAGGATACTGATAAAAACAAGATGTGGTCTGGACATTTTTTTTTTTTTAAATTACTGACCAAAAAAAAGCCTCTTATCAGCTTTTTTTTAAGAGAGGGACCAGTCATTTAAAAAAAAAGAATAAAAGATTGAACTACTTCCCTTTTCACATAAATAATTTTGCATTTAAATACTCCAAGTAGATGTCATTATTATACCTCCTAGGACAGATGAAGAGGATTGCCATCAAATTAGCGGTCACCTTGATCATCAGAGGGAACAGAATATCTTATAAAAAATATAAGGAGGTTCATAAAAGCTCTGCAGTCTGTCATGGTCATCTCCTGATAATAGACCTAAAAGGCTAGACTAATGTCCAGCTTTGCCTGATTATGCATATTAATGACACCTCAAGAATTCATCACAAAAATCTTTTTTCAGCGGGTGAGGAGGGCAAACGGTAATAAATGGCTGAATTTATTCACTTTCGGAATAATCCCTTTAATCAGGAGAGGAAACTTTCATGAGACTGGTCGGCCAGGCTGCTTGGAGTCTTAAATAATTCTACTAAATCAATCTCATATGTAATATGATCGCTTAACCACAAAAAAACAACATATCCTTTAGGAGCTAATGAGCCCATAAGCTTGGGCACATTAGCTTTATAATTAAGGGATAATAAAAACAATTGCTTTTCCAATGCTTAGTCTGGGGAAACAGAACTGCAGGTGCCATAAACGCACCAGTGCAGGTTTTCAACAACTGGGCTGCCTTCTGGCCCAGCGTTGTACTCTGAGGCAAGCTGCACTGGGCTTTTGTTGAAGTGCTCGAGATAACACAAAGAAAACTTCAAACAGGCCTCTTATTGTGTTCTATTCTTCTGGGCAAGCTGATTACAGTTAAGGATAAAAGTTGTTCCCATACAGTAAACTAATGCGGGGAATCAGAGAGCACTAATTAAGTCATGGGGGGATCCGAGGCGGTCGGCATGGATGTGTTCCCCAACGCCCAGACCATGGGGGTTTAGTGGGAACTTAACAGCCCAACAGCAGTCAGCATCAAACGTGTTTATTGTCAGCTGAATGTCCGGTTGAGGCATGAACCACTGGATCTGCAAAGCCACCTGGGAATAAAAAAGCAAAAGCTGCAGCTTCTCAGCCTAAGTACTGATAGGCTCCTTTCTTTCCCTTCTTCCCTCCATCTCACTGCCCCTAGCAGAGCTTAGAAAGTTGCTCCAAATGCCATCTTTGTGTGAAGCAAACACAGCCACTGACTGTGTACGACGGCAGAAAATGTCTGTTTTAATATTGCGATGGAGATCTTATGGATTGAAATGTTGCCTTGCAAAAAAGAAAACATGAGAAGTAAACTATTTATTGGGAGCCTAACAGTGTGCAGACCTCCTTTGTGTCCGGCAGTCTTTTCTGTCTTGCACCTGAGTACTTTTGCCTGGATGTGCACCCACCCGGTCCCTCTTCCCTCAGTTCTTACATTGTCCCGTGTTCACAGCAGTGGTGTTAAGTGTCTCTATCAAGAGATGAATGGCGGCAGGTCCATAGAAAATTTAAACATATGTTGACATAATGAAAAAAAAGAATGAAATTTCAAAGTCTGCTCAATTTTAACCTTTGATTTCACCTTAATTTTGCTGGTAACCATGAAAACGGTATCAGAATTTAGTATAATTGCTTTCAATTTTCACCTGCTACAATGAGAGTTAGGCAGCCAGAAAGAACCTTTAGACTTTTATATCCACTGTAAAATCATACATGTTGTTGAACTTTGACTCTATGTTTCAGGTCAGTGTCAGCATGTAATGTCTGATTGTCAAATAGAAACCGACTAGGATTTAATAGAAGTGATATTACTAACTATGCTGTGGTGCAGATGTTTCATGATCAAAGCTCTGAATAGCTGCCGCTGAAGCATCATCACCATTTACTTGCTCCAAGAAATGAGAATGAATTCATGAAATAGCATGTATTTGTGTGTGTGTGTGTGTGTGTGTGTGTGTGTGTGTGTGTGTGTGTGTGTGTGTGTGTGTGTGCTTTGAGACTAAAGGATGCTGTAATCTGCGAGTGTGTGTGTGTATTAAGTGTGTGTGATTTCAAGACGATGTTCTTGTATTGGTAAGTCTTGTCACTAACCTGACGCACACACATACTCACACACACACACACACACACACACACACACACACACACACACACACACACACACACACACACACACACACACACACACACACACACACAGAGTGTAAAGTGTTTGGCCTCTCTTCACTTTTCTTTTCATGGTGCTGTTTTTGTAATGCGTCCTTGTGTTAGCCTGGCCTTTCTGTGCTTTTATATTTGCTGCATGCATCATTCTTAGATATTTCCTCTATATTTCTACTCGGTCTGCCTGCCTTATTTCCCCCTCCCCAACATTTTCTATACCTTTTAACTGATATGAACTTGTGTGAAGGTCTCACCTGTCAGCCCATCCAACATCAACTCCTGCGTGAAGAACATGATTAAACATACTTGCACACATGCTGTTTCTCTTTCTGACCCTGTTTATCTGATTTAATTCCCCGGTCTTTGTTTTATTAATGAGACTCATTCGACTACAGATGTATTCTTTGTGCATCCTAAATCATATTATGTATGATGCTTTTGGAGCAGGGGAAAGTCAGCTGGGAGATTACTAACAACAGTTACAACAAAATGTTGCTGTGTTTCTTTTTAGTGTAGCAATGTCTTATAAGATTTAGCTGTACCCATTGGTTGTTGCACACACACACACACACACACACACACACACACACACACACACACACACACGCACTCCCAGACACACGCTTTTCTTAACCCCTTTTTTCATTATTGGGAGGGCCTGTCCTACTGCCTGTAGCCACCTGCAAATTACAATTTAGTACTCCAAGAGTTAAGACTGTGTTCTTTCAGCCCATTGTGTGTGTGTTTGTGTGTTTGTGAGTCTGTGTATGTGTGTGTGTGTGTGTTTGTGTGTCAGGGGGAGGGGTAGAGAGAGTCTGGTAGAAAACCTTTAATCCGGGTGCTGTCAGGCCCAAACCCGGCTTGACGTCCCATTGATGTGGAACAGAACAAAACACAGGGCCCCTTGCTAAGCTCCCACTGCCTCACTCGCGCGCATGCACACACATACACACACAAACGTACACACACACATACACACACGCACTGGGCCCCTCTCTAAAGCCCCTAGCCTGGGCCCCTGCTCCCTAACTGGGAAGGGCATTCCTCAGCCTATGCACACGCGTGTGCATACGCAAACTCACTTACTCTCTTTCTCACACACACGCGCGCACACACACACACACACACACACACACACAAACACACTGCACTGGAAGAACACAATCTTAACTCTTTAAGTGCTGTGTTGTAATTCGCAGGTGGTAAGAGTGTGAAGGTCTGCCCTTCTCTCCTATAGGGTACGTGTCCACTCACTCTCATATACATATAAAGCTGAGTGTGTATGTGTGACTGTGTGTTTGAGGGATGTGGGCAGTGTATCAGCCAGCAATCTCTTTGATTTGTACACAACTGTCCACACTACACACACACACACTCACACATTTATTATTATTTATATAAGTTTGCGAGATGCTTGGATACAGTTAACAGGAGCCAGATGCTCCAGTGTGTGTTGGCAGTAATGGAAGTGTGTATCCGTGGTGACAACAAACAGTTATTATTGTCCTGCTGTTTGGACAGCTCCCAGCCTGCAGCAGCATCTCTGTTTATTATTAGCTTAAAGAAAGAGAAACAGAAAGAAGGAGACAGAAAACAGAGAGAAGGGGAAGGCGAGTGGCAGATGCATGTCGGAGCGGAAACAAAAAGCGTCTGATATTAGAATAAACATGTGTTTTAGTTAATGGCCTGGAACTGTCTGGGATATTAATGTTTATTCGGCTGTTGTTCTTTTGTTGGCCAGCAGGTGGAGGTGTGGGCAGCAGTCAGTCATGCAGCAGAACATCACTGCTCCAACTTTGACCCAACATTGGCCTTGAGGTTGAAGCATTGTAGTTCATCAGTTCAGTTTCAGTCTGTCCCACCAGAGCTGAGGTGGTCCTGAGTGGTTCAGTTTCAGGCTTGAGGTGGCTGCCATGGGTTCTCACTCTGCAGCTCAACACTTAAAATAACTACCAGGACGTAAGGGAGCCACACACCTACTGTATGGAAACCATTCCCACCTGTGACCAAACACACCCACTCACACCTACGTGGCCAGCTTGTTTCCCTCTTCACCCTCTCCTGGACTAAACTCGCCCCTCGGTTTCCGCTGTTAAATTACAGAGATCTTTATTCCCCCTCGCTGGAATTCTGCCGCTTCCGTTTTGGAATGTCAGAACTCCGAGTGAGCCGTTTGTTTGGGCCGGGCTGCAGTCCAGAGAGGCCTGAGCGAGTCCCAACCAAAATGTTTTTATTGACGGGCGAAAGCAGCCGGGCCGACAGCACCGATTGGCTGTAATTGGTCGGCAAGGCAGTGGTGTGTTTGAACTACCCTATGTAAAGTGGCAGCCTTTAAAAGCGCACACACACACATACGCCCACCCCTGTTTCTCCCCTCCCGCCGCTTTAAGAGAAGCCAGATGGGCCACGGGGAAGCAATCACCCCTCTATTTGTCTTGGTGCTGATCAGGTTAGTGAAGTGTTCTCAGGCCTGGCCAGAAGTCTACACACTGCTGCCTGTTGTCCCTGTAGCTGACTGCACTGCACGGCTCCAGCCAACTGGCCCGGTCAGACTGCTCTGGGACTGTCTAAACAGCAGTACAGTGAGTGGGAGAGATGCTCTATCACTAGTACAGGGGCAATAAAGGGCAGAAGTAATGTTTTCTTTCTGTTGCTGTCACATTGTGGATGTTTGATGACCGGACTAGGGATGTCAGTTTTAGTTAGTTTTGCTTCCAGTAGCCCAAAACTCATTAAACAGTCACAAACTTGTTAATTTGTAAGAAAAAAAACATGCAAAATGATGTCAAATACAAGAGGCCTTTCCTCTTAGTCCGGCACCTTTTTGACTCAGTGAGCTTTAGCACTGCATTTCAAAGCGCCATCCATTTAGAGGTGGTGAAATTTTAATGTTTTGTGATGTAATTGTCTTGCTTTTTATTTTATTCTCCCTTGGCTTTGCTGACAGACAGCTGGCTAGCTGCGTTAATATGTGGAAACATAGCACCCTAAGCCCACCCTCTGGTCTTGACTCCTTAGCCTTTGCCACTCTGCACTGCACACCACCCAGGTTGGGTGGCAGTTAGCTGGCGGTGCAGCTCATTGGCACTTACCACTGGTTGCTGTGGAAACACGTTAGCCAACATCCAGTGTCCCCTCAGATAGTCCTGGTGAGTACGCTTTTCCCCCTTAGCATTGTTAACTATGTTAGCACCACTAGCCATGCTGACAATGCTAAAGGTGCTAAAAGAGCTAACTGTAATAACATAGGTAACAATGCCAAAGGGGGTGTTAAAATTAAGCCGCTTAATCACTGGAGTGACCTATGGGGAGACCAGAGGGTGAGCATCATTTTTCCAAAGCAACACTATTGGATTGCGTTATTAGCAGTAACCGCCGAATGAGCGGCACCGCGAGCAGGCTCCCACCAGACCAGGCCCCTGAGAACACTGCCCAGTCTTGCAGCCAATTTTTTTTCCAGTGGCCACTTGCAATATTGCAGTGAAAAAATTCCCTGCTGCCCGAAAAACATTTTCCCCAAAGGCCATCGTTATGACAGAGACGTCTGTAACACTGTTGACAGGTCACCTCAAACTGCACACAAGGTCAGTTGTGATTCTTTCTATTGTAAATATTTTATCCATGGAGGTTTTATATTTGTAAAACTTCCGTAGATAACTTGACGTTATCACAATGTAAAGTCTATGAGCTGAGCAGAAACTGGCAGGCATGGCCAGCAGGAGATCCTAGGCCACATAACCAGGAAATACTCCCAGAAGTGAGAAACCCTTTTTTTTGGCATATGTGCCAGGTGAGCAACTCTATTGAAATGAATAGGCGCTGTTTGGGATCTGGTGTTAGGCCTGGTATACCTCTTTACCTGGGCGGTGCACAGTGTAGTAAACTGAAGAGCAGCAAATAGACCTATAGACCGACATGCGTAAGCAGTCAAAATTATTCTTGGCAGTTAACCAGTTATCGGTTTACTGATTAATAGTTAACCGCTGACATCACTAGACTGGGCCCAGTTGAACGCCAGCTTTCTACCTACTACAGTGCAGAGTGCTAAGTAGCTGACTGAGTTAATGCATAAGTATGAAGGTCAGCAAGGAAAGCTGGTAGCTAACATCTTTCATCTGTTGATATGGACGCCACCATTTAGGGCTGGGTCAATGGATGGGAGGTGTGGAGACAGCAGTGTGTGTGTGTGTGTGTGTTTGTGGAGAACATTCCAGCCATTGAACACACACATGGTTTGGTTTAGAGCGATGAAATGAGCACCAGACACAGAGCAGTGACAGTGAACGAAAGCCTCAATGATGCACGTACACACACACACACACACACACACACACACACACACACACATACGCGCAGCCCTGACTGCACGGGTTAATGGAGTGACGGAATCCAGAAGGAATTTACTCAAGGACTCAGGGAGTGAACTATTAGGTAGCCTCTAAACTGCCCTGCAGAAACTCCAAGAGCGCTGCTCAGTTTTCCCACATTGTGACGCACCTACAGCCTCTTAACGAGGGCAATACAGGATGAAAGAGCTGTGTGTGTAGAAAAGTGAGACGGCATTATCAAAAAGACAAAAAGATGGTCAAAGGGGAGGACGCAGAGGCAAAAGGACTGCACCGGGGCAGAGCAGGAGCGTCAGGAAGACTCCTTGGCAGTGCAACCTGATCTCTCCTAGACTCGCACACCCTCTGATTGGCTGGCCCTCCCATGAACCCTGACCCTTGACTTTGTCTGGGACTTGTGACCTTGAGTGAAGTACAGGCAGAGCGCCGCGTCTCCTCCCCGAGACTCTCGCCTGTGCTCTTTCTCGGCTCTCTCTCCCCTGGCTTTTCCCTTCTGCCCATACGTCTTCAGCGAGAGAGGGTCGGCGGGGAGGAGATGGAGAGCAGAAATGTCAGCGAGACATTAAACAGAGTGCGTCTGTGTGTGCTCTCATAGTCCAACCTGTCTGATTTCCCTCTCCTCCGCCCCCCCCTTCCTCCTCCCCACGTCTCCTCTATATACGCTTCTCCACAGAGTAATAAATTCATCCTCTCTTCTCCAAATCTCCAAATCTCTTTGTCTTTTTTGCTCCATCAACACCCTTATCACTTCTTCTGCAGATCTTTTCTACCTCCCTTTGCACTCATATGGTTTATTACACCCTGTGTCAAGGCTAGTACCACCAGTAATTCAAATAAATCAGCTATATTTGAGTGCTGTTTGGCAACACACCGTGGCTTGAAAGGAAAATACCAACCACAGAAGAAGTTGCGTATAACCTTGAATGGATTAACTGGTCAAGTTATTCATAAAAAAACAGTGACATAATAGTTTATAATTATAAATGAATAAAAAGATTATTAGGAAAGCTTTCCTTGAAACTATTTTAAAGGAATAGTTCATGCAGACCTGTTGTGTGCCCTGCAGTGAGGTCTTGCACCACAGCATTTTTGCCTGGATGTGTGCACACTTGGCCCCACTGTCCCTTGATGTAAAGTGTCACTATTGAAAAAAATGAACCTCGGTGCAGTGAAGTCTGTTTCATTTCAACCTTTGATCTGACCTTAATTTTGCTGGTAGCCATGAAAACTAAATCAGAATTTATTATAATTGCTTTTTATGTTACCCACTACAATGACAGCCAGAATGAACCTTTGGACTTTTATATCCACTGTAAAATCAGACAAATTGTGGAACTCTGAACCTGTGTTTCAGGTCAGTGTCATCCTGTGATGTCTGATTTTTTAAATGCAAACCAACTAGGATTTAATAGAAGTGATATTACTAACTATGCTGTGGTGGAGATGTTTCAAATTTCATGATCAAAGCTCTGAATAGCCACTGCTGAAGCATCATCACCATTTATTTGCTCCATGAAATGAGAATGAATTCATGAAATAGCGTGTATTTGTGTGTGTGTGTGTGCTGTGAGACTAAAGGATGCTGTAATCTGCAAGCGTGTGTGTGTATTAAGTGTGTGTGACTTCAAGACAGTGTTTTTGTATTGTAAGTCTTGTCACTGACCAGACGCGCACACACTCGCACACACACACACACACACACACACACACACACACACACACACACACACACACACACACACACACACACACACACACACACACACACACACACACACACACACACACACACACACAGAGTGTAAAGTGTTTGGCCTCTCTTCACTTTTCTTTTCATGGTGCTGGTTTTGTAATGCGTCCTTGTGTTAGCCTGGCCTTTCTGTGCTTTTATATTTGCTGCATGCATCATTCTTAGATATTTCCTCTATATTTCTACTCGGTCTGCCTGCCTTATTTCCCCCTCCCCAACATTTTCTATACCTTTTAACTGATATGAACTTGTGTGAAGGTCTCACCTGTCAGCCCATCCAACATCAACTCCTGCGTGAAGAACATGATTAAACATACTTGCACACATGCTGTTTCTCTTTCTGACCCTGTTTATCTGATTTAATTCCCCGGTCTTTGTTTTATTAATGAGACTCATTCGACTACAGATGTATTCTTTGTGCATCCTAAATCATATTATGTATGATGCTTTTGGAGCAGGGGAAAGTCAGCTGGGAGATTACTAACGAAAAATTAAACAAAATGATGCTGTGTTTCTTTTATTAGTGTAGCAATGCCTTTTAAGGTTTAGTTGTGTCTGTTTGTTGTGGTGCACACACACACACACACAGACACACACATGCTCACACACATACATACAAATGGGTGACAAATCAAAGGAAAACATATAGTGTCTTAGTATGGAGCCAGTGGATACAACATTTTGGGAATTATGCTTATTCTCTTTCTTGCAGACATCAATACCACTCTCATGCCTGTACAGTAAATATGAAGCTGAGCTGAGCACAAGCAGACTGAAAGCAGGTGGAAACAACCTTGGCTCTAACAAAATGTGCCCACTATAGATCACTCACTAATCAACAATTTATTTCTCATTTGTTTAATCCATACATAGGTTATGAGCCTATTATGGACTATTTCTTGGTAACAATAACTTCCTGTCTCGTTGTACCCATAGACTGTATAAAATAATGGACGTAACTACCGTGATGTCACCCATATGGGCAGTATGTGGATTTCCTTTCTGAGGCCTTGGGTTTAGCATTTTGGCTGTCGCCATCTTGGATTTTTGGAGCCAGAAGTGACCATATTCTGACAAGATGCTGGAGATGTGCGGGAGAGTAAGGTGGGTGTGACTGAATAAAATGTAAACAGGTGACTTATAAACATTTATTACTCGTAAACCTGTTTTAACCTAAATAAATGCATTTCAATCAGGATTGACTTGTTTTTTATTGTAAAAAGAAAATTTATGAACGTGCACATAAGAATGAAAAAGTCTTTGGCATTTAGACCGCATAGAGATGGTATGATTTAAGGAGGGTGATGAATCCATAGTGGAATAGGGAACCCCCACCCCGGGGTTTAGACGCTGGTGGTTGTAGAGGTGGTGAAGAGAAGATGTGAAGAAGATGGAGAAGTGCTGATCGTCTGGATAGTAAAAGAATGAGTCTTTGTTGAGCTTGTCCTGGACTCTGGACACGATGGCTGGAGGTGAACAGGGTGGAGGAGGGCGCGAAGATGATGGCTGACAGTGGCAGAGGAGAGAGCAGATGTAGAATTTTGCAGGGATTGTGGCAAAGTTTGATTGGATAACTAGAAGAGTGAACACCCATAGTCAGCTGATTAGAGGAAGCAGTGGGAGTGGGATGGAGAGAATTGTGAATGGATGAGCACAAAGAAAGTCTTCCTGATTGAACTTACGCTGAGCTTGTTTGTAGAAGCTATAGGCAATGGTGCAAGATGTAGGGATCGGAAGCGCTGTGGTTCTTGCTGTAGCAGTGAGAAGAGTGCATATATCTGTTTAAAGAGATCAGCCGAAATGCTCGTCACGTGAAACAGAAAGTGTTGTCCTGGATACCTGTTTCTTACACCACAATCCCCAAAATGCTGGCTGTTTTCTTAAGAGGCTCATCATCGTCAGAACTATAGTGTCAGATGATGATGAGCTCTACGATTGCCCCTGTTTCCAGTGTTTATGCTAAGCTAAGCTAACTAGCAGATGGTGATAGCTTCATTCCAGTTCAAATATGAGAGCGATATCAATTTTCTCATATAACTCTTTGCAAGAAAGAGAATAAGTGTATTCCAAAAACGGGTTAAAGACAGGACTAATCTCTCCTGTCCTCTCCTCTCCTCTCTTCTCCTCGTACACCTGTGGACACACATGTCCACGTGCCCACATGTAGCCTTGGCAGACGCACACAGAAGTCTCTCTGTGATGTCCCGGTGCAGAACATGGCAGGAGAGCTCAGCCGAGCACAGCCGAGTGGTGTTTATTTTATTGGATGTTTATTTCGCTCTGTAAAACATGCCACTCAGGGACCTTGCGGAGCGATGCACTCAAACCCCTCTCTCTCTCTCTCCTGACTCTCTCTCCCAGTGTAAACAGTGTGTATATCGGGAGTGTTTCCTTCACTTGTCTGTGCAGAAGTGTAATCCATCCAGTCAGACACTGTAAACAACATCTCTACGTGTTTATAAATACTGCCCAACCACTCTAATGAATTTATGGTAATGCCTTGTTCTACTGCTTCTGCTGTGTGTATGAGTTTGTGTGTGCGCGTGTGTGCACGTATTACTACTCTGCTAAAGAGTACTGTGCACATTTTTACTGGTTTCTGATGTTTCTGGAGGGGGTTTTATTTCCTGGTGTGTACAGCCTGGTTAAAAGCTTAAAACCTGTCACAGCAGCAAGCAGTGACTGACTGATATGAACCAACGTGCCTCAGTACAAAGTCCATTAGCAAAGCAACTCTGTTTTATTCCATTTACCTCGCTTCAACTCACCACAGCAAGATCTGATCTCTTAATAATGAAGTATATGTGTTATATTTCTCGTAGGAGTTTGTTCCATTGATTTTGACTTTGATGATTTTTTAAACACATGGTGGAGACGGCCGCTGCCACTGGAAATGTGAGCACATTATTAAACTTGCCATTAATTTGTTGGAGTCTTATTTCACCACATTTCCTTGTTTGTGAAAAAAAAACAGAGACATTAAACTTCATTTCCAGTGTTGGAAACACATTGAAGGGCAAACCAAAGTATTTCTCATTGGATAAGTAGTGGCGACTGAACGGATTTTTATTTGTCTTTTACAATGTTTTTCAGTTCGTTATGTTGCACTTTGAAACGTAACTGTGACCAAGTGTTCCAGCTTAAACAGATGGTTTTCCTGTTGTCATGTTTTGATGTTAACAGTTTGAAATTACATTGAACAAATTGCAGCTTTAGCGTCTCACTGGCAGCCACGCCGCTCTCTCATGTGGGGCACTTTGTATTTTTCATGGCCGTTATTATACAATATCAGTTGGTTAGACATGGCAAATATCACTGTCTCCTCCATTTTGGCTCAGCTGGAAAAGTACAGCCAATGACAATAAAGTGGGTCAGCCACACATTCTTCTTTGCTATAGGTTAAGGGTGCGACATCGCCAGTCAGAGTTCACCAATGTTGAAATGAATGTGATGCAAAGCTGTGAGTTTGTGTTGCCACTGGAAGCAAATGTTTCATTTGCCCTTTGGCTCACACTGAATGGGAGCAAATGGGCAGCAAATATTCCCCAATGTTAATTTCATGCACGTGTGACCGTGCCCTTTGACCTCTTTTTTATCACATTACCAAAGGTCAGCACTTAGGTCATGTGATGACACCTGAGCCAACTCCATTTGCTGATTAAAATCATGAGAAGTTGAGAAAAACTGGGAGGTGGACCTTTGAGTTGGACACAACAAACCACACACTGTGCATTTGCATTCAAGTGACAAAGCCCTCTAGTGGCTGCAAGACTGAAGACTCTTTTATCAGCAGCAAAGAAAGATGAACTGGAAGCCACAAAGTCCCTTAAATTTGCTGTTTTGATTCACTCTCACTGCTCTCGTAGTGCAGTTTTAGGCCGTTGAAGCACCAGTAACACATCCATTCAAATGGGAAATAATGCAAGATAATGTGATGTGTCACACACCTGTAATTCCCTCATGCGAACAGCGTCAGACGCATTCACCCTTGAAGGTTTCTTAAATTGAATTAAATTACATTACATTTTTCAGGTAGAATTTGCCTTTTTATTAGGAAATGGGTGCACACAACATACTGATACACTCAATTACAAATTCATTCATAACTTTTTGTACAGGCCCAGTTGAATAGTGCAATAATAATGTGAGTGTACCAGCATACCATTTGAGAACCACTGCCATAACCCTCTCAGTATGACAAGTCCATGGGAAAATGGAAGTGCAAAGAGGATACCCTGGTCATGTGATGTGATCAGTTATTTGTCATGTCAATGTAGAAGCCCCTCCTTTCACAACTAAATGGACATAAATGGTTTTATGTCATATCATGTCATGTACTTTATTTATATAGCACTTTACAACGACCACAGGTGAATCAAAGGGGGTCATCTCCTCACTTAACCCTGCAGAAAAACTTCTATGTTCCCCACTTAACCCTGCAAAATAGGTTCTATGTTTCCCGCTTGGTTGAGCGGGCAACATAGAACCAGGGGAACATAGAACCTTTTTTGTGCAAGCGGGGAACATAGAACCTTTTTTGCAGGGTTAAGTGGGGAACATAGAACCTGGGAAACATAGAACCCTGGAAACATAGGTACGCTCCCCAACAAAATGCTTCACAAGAAATTCAAAACACAACACACAACAGATTCATGAATAAAAAACAACAAATAAATGGATAAAACAATAAAATAAAATAAAATAAAATAAAATAAAATAAAATAAAATAGGAGTGTCACTCTATCACGCTGCCTTGTAGTCAGATGGAGACGAGATAATTCTTGTCGTAAGGCTACACCATGCAGCAGAGCAGTGAAGCTTTTTCAAAATAATGTACCCCCTTGAAATATTTTTCAGCTAAGTACCCCCTAACCAGCAGAAAGAAAACATTTTGGCATACATTATATCTATATCTATATATATATCTATGTCCATCTAACAAAACAAAAAATTGATTTTAGCAGATGTATAGATGAGGAAAGGTAGTATTAGGGGAGTGTATATTTATTTTGTATATTTATATTTTTGGGTGGCAAATAGACTGGGGCTGGTTGTATATTAGTTGTGAATAAATTTGGGAATTTGTTCAAATAATATATGAGTTAAAAGAAGGAATGTAAGAAAGGAGTAGGGATGTATAATTTTACTTCTACGTACTCCTCTTTGGGCACTGTTTTATTTGTCTTGTTTGTTTTTTATTATGTTTTATGTTTTTTATTTTTGGTTCAAAATAAGGTAATTAATCGCTATCTATCTATCTATCTATCTATCTATCTATCTATCTATCTATCTATCTATCTATCTATCTATCTATCTATCTATCTATCTATAATGCATTATATGTCACATAGTTTCCTCCAGTCTATGGTTTCGTCAGAAGGGTGAAACAGCGCCCCCTGTGTTTTTATGTCAGGTCAAATGTCAGACATGATGGTGCAGTTTGAGTGCGGAGGCCAGGAAGGTGAGGAAGCATCCTTTGAATTAAAAATAGTTTTAGTCACAGTGAAAATTGAATACATTCACCGCCACTGTGAGGAGACACGTCGTTGGAGAAGAGTCCGAAGTGAAGCCTGTGGCCTCTTAACCACGTTAATAACTTTACAGTGTTTGTAATGATACTAGCTTCAGTGTTAACGTTAGCTAGCAGCGAGGGCCTGCTGTCAACAAACTGTCCAACAGGGCTGCACGTGCAGTGGGACATTATGGACATCTCCATGAAAGAAGGGACAAGTGACTTCAACGCCAGATAACGTGAGTCAAACACCCTCTCTGTTTGTTTGTCTGTCTGTTTCTGTTTGTCTGTAGCTCACAGTTTAAATGCCTCTCGGTGATTTCCTGTGTGTTTTTCCTCAGGAAGTACCCAGGGGACATTATGTAGCCTACTGTAGACTGTTTGCATTGACACTGAAGCTGTTGTCTTACAGTATGTTGTCCACACAGACAGAAAGTCTGCAGGGCTGTCCACAGGGCCCCGTGCTGCTGCATCTGTAGGCTGTTGAGTCACCTGTTGATGGTGTGTGACCTGTTAATGAGCCTATACTGAGGCTGCTGCTAGTTGAGCTGCTCCTGAGACTTTCCTCTGTCTTGTACGTTTTTGTTTTTTTAGCTGTGCTGTAGGCTGTATTGAGCAGTGTGCTTACAGTAACTACACCGTAGGCCTTGTGGGGGGGTTTTCTATGGTATCAATATGGATAAAAGTGTGCAAGTCATGTATTTGACACATGCAAGTGATGTAAGCCTTGATGATTGTTTTTACTGTTCAGACTCTTAAAGCCTACTGATGTGTATCTGTTCCTGTACCTGTATCTTGTGGCTTTGTGGTAGAGGAATACACAGAAAACAGTGTGTAAGTCATGTTTCTATGTGCATTTGTTTCTGTTGTTATTTAGTTTATTGCCTACACCTAGATAAAACAAGTGCAATGTAACAGCATGGACCTGTTATGGAGAGGTTTTGACCTCTCAGTATGATGCAGTCCAATTATAGAGCACCCCAAACTATAGCCTCCAAGTGGCCAAAATATTGAACCAGCATCTCACTTTAACAGTAAAAACAGAAGATTATAACCTTCATGAATGTTTCTTGTTGCAATAGCTTACACTACTTTGACCTGGCTGTGTCTAATAAACTGGTGGTTGTCGCAGGATGAAGGAGGACGTGTGACATTAGAGAGTAAGTTTACTCCTGATGTAGAAGAAGCTGCACATACTGAATATCAGTGTCGACTGAACAACACTACATAACACACAGCAGCATAATGGAGATGGATAACACTCATTTTCTCAAACCTGGTCTGTGTGTGTGTGTGTGTGTGTGTGTGTGTGTGTGTGTGTGTGTGTGTGTGTGTGTACCGGAATGCCACTTAAACAGAAAATGTAGGTTTGCCATTCAGTGGCCCCTAATGCTTTTTACATGTGTTTTATTGATTTGATTATTTTGTGTGTGTGTGTGTGTATACACATGTCTGTGACCATGTAGGTATGTGTGTGAGTGTGTGTCCGTGGCTCTCAGACTAAGCCATCATGGCTCCCCCCTCATCAGGCCCGACAGGTGTTATTACATTGAAATGAGAGCAGTGATGTATGCATCTGTAATGTGGACCTGTCCTCTTCTGCTTGATGGAACCTGACGCTTCTCATTATCGTGACGCGTCTGAGAGAAGAACAAAGTACCAACACTTCGCCTGAAGTGCTGCTCATGGGGCATTATGAGGCGTTGTAAGCACATTTCGTGAAGGCATTGACGGAAAGTGACACATCACATTTTAGAATTCTTTCAAAGTGCTAACAAATCTGATGTCAGTTCTGTTTAGTGCAGATAAATGACATTTCTGTCGCAATTTGCACTCAGGATGTTAAGCAGAGAGTGAAATGATAATGACAGAATAAGGCATTTTATTTAGATTGGACTATCAAAACAGCATGACCAGGTATTTTTATTTAAACACTAGTATGGTAACGGTATTTGACAACAGGCCTATTAAAAAAATAAATCACCAACCTCTTGTCTTAATGTCAAAACAGAGATAGAAAACAGTTAAGCAAGATCTACTTCTCCTCACAGAGAAGTATCTTGAGTAGTGTAGGAAAAGCTGGTGCTGCTGTTTGCCACAATCTGACCCAGCGCGGTACAAATCCAATCTGATTGGTCACAAACACATTCCAACAGCTTTAACTTGCCGGCTACTTTACTTTGCATACCACCTTGAAGACGAATTTTATTCACTTCACACGCCTTGCTTACTGATTTGTAATAACCACAATGCTCTCTTGTATTCTTTGTTGTTAATTAACAAAGCTCTGATATGTTGTTGTCCCATCCAGTGCTTGTTGTGCCACAGAGACCTGAGAACGAGTAGGTTTTTGTTCCTAATGCACTGCAGCAGCAGATTTGATTGCTGTGCCGCTGTGATCACACACAATGAGAAGTGATAAAATAAAAGACAAAGATAAAGACATCCCTTTGTTACACGAAGAGAAGAAATGAAAGGGGGCAAAACAAAAGAAACAAACTAAATGCATCCTCTATGCAAAGCAGTTTTCATTTTTATCCTGGGGATGTTTGGTTGAGGTCACTACCTCTTACCAACTGTATGTATTTGTTGTTTTCGGTAAAGTTTGCGTGTTATCATAGTTTGATTTGCTTCTTGTATTTCTGCTTCCATTCCTTGCAAATGATGTAACATGCTGTTTGGAGGAATTTCTGATATCTCTTTGACAAACATAAAATCAACAACAATCGACGAAGGTTCTATCATAAAATATATATAATTAAACATCACGCAGTTGCATCCAATCTGTCAGTGGATTATGCAGCTTGCATAGCATGGCCTCACATTTTATCTTCACTTATCTTTGAACATCTAAACACTCTTGAATGCCAAAGCCAGACTCATGCTTGACTCTCCCTGAACATCTGTCTCATTTGAATTCAGTCCGTCTAACTTTATTCACAGCCAAACAGATGTGATGTCTTTGAAGGATTTAGCCAAGCTGTCGAGTGATACAGCAAGTAAGCTACAAGAGGTATTTCCATTTTATAAGATGAAATTATTCATCATGTGATTTTTAAATAAGGTTTTGTAACTGTAAACCAGGCTGCTGGGCTTTTATGCTGCATTTTGTAGTCTGCTGCCACAGTGTTGATGCAATGCCATCATTTAGTCATTAAGAGCCTGATTATTATTTACATGTGTTTTGGGTGATCCAATCACAAGTGGACAGCGCTATATAAAATTCTAAATAACCAACAGGACACATTGTGATTTGACCACTCAGACAACTTGCTGAGGTGCGACGCAGCTTTTGTAGTGCAAACACTAATGTTTCCTGATGCGTTGCCCGACAAGGACTACGTTATCAGTGCATGACGTATTATCCATTTTTTTAAAACAAAAAAACGGATAATGGTTGGTTTTCCATGTTTCAATGTGTTATTTCGAAATGAAAAACGAATGGCCGCGACGTACACGGACCTAAATGGCATTGAAAAGATAAATTCATGTTCGACTTTTCACTGGCAAGTTTTCATATGAAGTGAATGAGATGCTGGAAAGGGGCCATTCATAGAGGTGGGTGCTGGTATGTCTGCTCCCTGGCATGACCAGCTATGACCACACCACCAGGGACTTGTGCTCCCTCCCTCTCCTCTCCCTCTCCTCTCCTCTCCTCTCCTCTCCTCTTTTGCCATGATACCTATTCATCAAGCTGCTTTTATTTTTGAACAATGCCACTTCAATGACACAGGGGAGAGGTGGCTGGCCTCACGGTTTTCTGTCAGAAATTAAGAGCTGAACTTGCAGATGGAGCCTGCTGGCCCTTGAAGACCTCTTCCTTAGGTTTCTCTTCCTTTAGCAGTTGCCAGGAGAGCTCAGCGTATTAACCCATTCCTGATTTACGTCCAGAGATCAGTACCTGCAAACACTGTTGCATTGTCCACCACAGTGTAGCTTCGCTTTCTGTGTCACTCACTCGATGCTGAACTGAACATTGCAGGCTAACTGTTTTGTCAGTTTTATACGTTTTGCTCTCTATTCACTTTAAAGACTTCTCTCAGCCACAGAGTCCTGGCCTGACTGTTGTGAAACTATATTTAATCCACAAGTGTTAGCCTTGCAGTAAAGCATTGCGGTCTGATTCACAGCAGCACCCTGAGCTTCACTAATCATATGTTCAGTAATTATCATAATTCAAAGCGCTACTTTTTATGCACTTACTATACCATTAGTGTGCCCCATCTAGAGACATTGTGGCATTTTACATATTTGTTTTTAGCCGCTGTTTTACATTGCAGAAAAGAGCATTTTCAGCAGCGTCACAGAGCCAGTATCAGGACAGATTTTAGCAGCAAAGCTTCATAGCATGCTCTGCTGCAATGATGATATTCTCAAACCATTGCTTGGCCGAGTGGCCAATTCTGATTAGACACAGGATGTCTGTTATGATTACATAATGGAAGCACTCCAGGTAAACATTTCAAGCAACACTCTGAGTAAAGTTTTTCTGTCGCATTTAGGCCATCAGTCTGATAATACATTGTGAGTGTGAGCGTGTTGCTGTTTCCCTCCGAGACGGCTCGGGTGAATCGCATGAAAGGACAGCTCAAGTGTATTAGCGAATAAAGTATACACATTTTATTACCCTTCATCCCTTTATCTTTGGATGTGAAAGGGTCTATTCACTCGACTGGGCTTATGCAGTGCACGAACAAGCAGCCAGTCCCACATGTGCCGGCTGAGTTTGTCCATGTTCGCTTCAACAATTGAGAGGGACAAAGGTGAACCAACTGATTTGTTGCAGTCGCTAAAATAATAGAGCAATTTCTTTCCTTAATGCTCATGGTCTGCTGTTGACTCACACAGACACTCGGGTGTGCGCGCACGCACGCACACACACACACACACACACACACACACACACACACACACACACACACACACACACACACACACACACACACACACACACACACACACACACACGTAGACAGCCAGGTCTGCTGAGAACAGGCTGTTGGCTCAAATCGTCCTCAAACAATGAAGTGCTGAACAGATCACATCAATCTCTCTCAAGAGAAATATTAGTTTCCCCCACCTTCCTTCCCCCCCACCCACACATAGTGGAGGAGGCCGGGGTTGTGTATGTGTTTTTGGGGCTTGCGCTTGCTTGAGTGAGTGAGTGAGTGAATGTGTGTGTGTGTGTGTGTGTGTGACTGACAGTGTGCACTGAGCTAGACAGTGGAAAAAAAGATACATTTTCAGCTTGTCTCAAATTTACCTCCAGTCCCCCGCGAGGCTTACACAACTGGCAAGAAATAGTCGGTGAGATTCCACTGCCATGACCGTCCCGCCGAGACATAAAACAACCTCTAACTGGCAACGCACTGCACATCAATTACACCTTTATTTGTTGGCTGGAGGTAGGGTGAAAGAGGCCTTATTTTCACAGCAGCTTCAAAAGGGATTTTACTGCAATAGCCGTGCAGTGATTTATATTTTTGCCTATTTTTATAGCAGCAGTATCATCCTAAAATGTATTAACAGTGAGTAAATCATATGCCTTCTCTGTTGATTGCCTCTTTAAACGTCAGGAGAAGTTTTTAATATCAGAATTAGAAATTGGTTTTGAAAATTTGAAAGAGAGAAGAAGGAAGGCTTGGCTGATAAGGCAGGTTTAAGGTTTAAAGTAGCTTTTCCTTTTTTTTGGTGCACTTTTAAAATTTTTTTTTTTTTTCAAGTTTTAAGAAAGGCATTCTCTCTCCGTCTCCCTCCCCCCACCCCCCACTAATCTCTGTATATTAGCTCTCAGGAAGGGAAAGCTCTTTCGGTGTGTCCTGGCTGTTTTAATATCTGTCAGCTTCATCCTGTGCTCCATCCCTCTGCTTCCTCCTCTCTTATTTTGGCTCTCTGTTTCCTCCTGTCTTCATATTTCACTCCTTTGTTTGACTCCTCTGTCCCCGTCTCCGTTCACTCTATCAGTCCTCGTCAGCGGTCGACGGCGGACAACTGCGTGTGCGCGTAGTTTAGAGACGGATGATGAGGTCTACGCCATTTAGTGCATTGTCTTGGCATTCCTCGTTTCACCCAGTGCTTTTTGTCACAGCAACCCAGGTTCCTTGACACTCCATATAAACACACTGATTACAGCTCGAGCAATGGGACTTGTGTGTGTGCGTGTGTGTGAGACTGATTCCTAGTGTGCACCTGTGTTTAAGTGTTAACTCTGCAGCGATGTCTTTCAGCAAACCATCTATTCAAATTACATTTGTTTCGATACAGCTTATGTGCAGAGATACACCTTTGGACTCCGAGCTAAATTCCAAGAATGGCAAATTAACTTAGAGAAATGCATAAAAGACACCCACCACCCTTTGATATCTAATACTGTCAAGCCTAAATTGACAGCATGCCCTTGGGACGTGGATTGGATGACTGCAGAAGGAAACATTCTTTCAGCTGAATCGAAACTATTGAATCAAATTTCACTCTTAAGAAAATAAATACCGTGCGGTGCTGAACATTTTATCTTCATATGATCAATTACAGAATTACAGAAACACTCAAGTAGCTCACAGTTCATACAAGTAGTCCTTTATCATAAAAAACACCACTAAACATACATACTTGCATGATGTATCATTTACAAATTGTCTTTAAAATTTCTAGAGAGTATTTCTAGAGACTCTGATGGTCACATGTTCTGTCCAAATTAAACTGTTGATTGCAGTGGATCTGTAATCTCAAGACAGATTCTGCGAGTTACATTGTAAAGCCAATCACAGTGGAGGGGGCGGGCCCGAGACGTGCAGGTGTCCCCAGGAAATGTGTACCTACAGAAACAGCAAGCTCCGCATCCGTGGCGACTGCTCCACCCAAAACACTGTCTCGTCAACATGAAATTTTTTTTTTTCCCAGCGCATGTCTTAGTTACAACATGATTGAGCTAACTGGAGTAATATCATGTCGTATCCGACAACAGGAGGCTTTTAAGAGATGACGTCCTGATGTTAGCTTTGTTGCTGCTAGTGTTGTCACGATACCAAAATCTTTGTTTCTGTACCCATACCAATATGAATTTCGATACTTTTCGATACTTTTCAGTACTTTTCCTAAGGAAAAGTCCTTTTGGCTACAAACCTTTAAAACAATAAATAGTAGGGGTGTAACGGTACCAAAACATTATGGTTCGAAAGTTCCTCGGTACGGACATCACGGTTTGGTTGCTCAAATGTTTCACCAAGTTGGTGTTGTCTCGTGTTGTCTCCCTTAGCGAGGCAGACTTTCTCTTGTCTTTTTCCACATGTTCCAGGTGCGAATGTTGATACAGGTGTTGTCATACACACCACTTGTGCAATCTGTGCTCCAATAGGAACAAGAAAGGCGTTTGTGTGCATAAATGAGTAAAATAAATTAACAAAATTAATGAATTGAATCAATTTCAAAGTACCGGTATTTTCCAAACGCAGTATAGTACCGTTTGGAATACTCTAGTACCGCGGTACTATTTTAGTACCAGTATATTGTGCAACACTAGTTGCTGCTGTTAGCTGTCCCTGGCGATTTCCCAAAACTGAATAAATACCACACATAGCAACACAAAACTGCTTTGCTAGCTCAATCATGTTGTAACTAAGATATCGGCTGGAAAAAATATTTTGTGCGCGTGCTGTGGCCGTGCTGCCTACTCTCTCTGGTTTTACACCAGACTCGGCTCCTTTCAAAGACTCCTTGCGAAGCACTCCTCCGGGGGTTTTTCGGACCTAACTGTATTACGGAGTTTTGGCGACCGGATCTTTGCTCTCAAACCACAAAAAAATGCGACGGCACAACAGTCTCCTTCAGTACATTGTTCTGTGCTTTCTTTTGATTTTCACATTGGCTAGTCATCCTGTTTAATTTGTCTTCTGATTAAATCAGAACTGTTGAAACAAGTTGTAGGAAGCCTCTGCAAGTAATTGGTTGCTGGCAGACACTCTGTGCTGCAATAAAATGGTTAATCAGCAGTGCCGTGCACTGTAGAGCCGATGCACTGCTGGTTCTGCCGGCCTGAATAGAATAATGTCTACTGTTGTGTACAGCCTTTATAGACTGAGCTGAGTAGTGATGCGCGGGTCGACCCGTAACCCACAGGACCCGCAAATGGACCTGCGGGTCGGGCAGGAGTGATCGTCTGTTAAATCGCTCTGTAAATGATATTTTGACATTATTATTAAAATCTATTAATCTATAATCTATTACTGTCATGGCATCCGAAGGTACTGATGCGTTGAGCAGGTGACAGTCCGCGGCCGTTTTCAAAACACACTTGTGTCACGCACTCCAAAAGAAACTTGTTGAAACTTTAAACAATACTTTATTGTACAAAACGGGGGAAACAAACGTTGACAAAAACGGTTCCATAATTCATATTAAATTCAAAAGATAATGAAAAAACAGTTTCAAGTTAGAGGGAATAGTGATAAAGTAGTAAAACTTAAAAAGCATGCCGAAAAAAAAAAGGTACATAAAAAAATGTATATCGAATACCAAATTTTCATAACGAATACCTACCCATAGAAACGAAAATTTGAATATCCGAATATTTGGGTACAGCCCTACATAGCAGGAATGTTTGCAGCCAAGGTTCTTAACACTGTCGACCACACTTTGCAAATTACTGTTGCCAAAAAAGGACACCTCAGTGATAGAAGCCCTGTTGGTGTGAAATTTAATCGACAAGTCTAATGAGTGGTGGAGCGCAAGTAAGGCTTTATAGATCTATAAGCTCAGGCATAAGGGGAACTTCATGTTACTTTATCAAGCAGTCTGTCAGTCACGGTGGTCCTGAGCGTCTCCATAACCATGGCAACAGTGACGATAAGTGACAGAGCTGTCATTTCGTGACATTCTCCTCCTCAAATTCTGAATTCATATTTCTCCGCTATGTCTCGTGAAACTCTTTTGGTTTAATATTTCTCATGTCTTTCCAAGCATGTAAGAACGTAGTTTATGCAGTAGAGCAGGGTGCGCACAGACATACGCGACAAATTGTGTCCCATATTGATTCAGCAAGTGACAGAACGGGTGGCAACCCTAGGCACCGAGTCCAGACTGATACAGAGAGCGAAAACAGAATGTTGAGCTCACGTCATCAGGATAGTCTTACCACGTTAGGAAACCCCGTATATCACACATCAACTTTTAAGGAGCTAAGAAAACAGGCTTGTTTCAAACTTAATAAGGCATTTTTTGTGATAATCCATTGTGTTTTGAAAGGATTTCTGTGAGCCTTAGTGGAAGGGGAATTTCTGATGACACAATAGAGCATGTAATCCCTCAAGTTTATTGAAAACACAAGAATCACCATACTTGGAGAGACCTGAATTTCACTGGATAGTGATGATACTACTCAATAAAACAATTACCTTGTCTTCTAAGTTTAGTCATTGCCAAATTCATATTTGTAGCACAGTAACAAATTTGCTGTTGTTCTGGGCAGGCTCTTAACCTGCGGCTGGCCTCAGTATGAAGCTAACAGCCTGACTGCAGTCAGTTACTGACCCACCTCGAGAGCAGAGAGGCAGAGGTTAATATTATCTCCTCCAGATCTCCTCTCTAGTGGACAGGTGCCCTGACCCACCATTCACATGTTGTGTTTGTTCCTACCAGTGAGTATTTCACACAGAAATAAAATGGAGCAGCTGCTAGAAGCTGAGAGTCCTGCAGCTCTGTACAAAGGGCTGTGATTTCATTGGCAGAACATGAGTCTTTCTAAAAGCTGGAGAACCTGATTGTTTCCCAAAATACCAACAAACATAGAACAAATGTTTGTTGAGAACTTGGTCATTGGAATAAGTATATTTACCAAAGCAAATATGCATGTAAGCAAGATAAACAGTACAACTGCACATGAAGGTTATAAAAAAAATTGTACAAAATGACATTTTGAATTTTCTTTTTTTAAACTTAAACCTCTTTAGGCAGGAGTTTTCCGCAAAATCTGCATCCAGGATTGTCCGGCTAACCATTTTTAACCAAAATTTTCACGTGCCAGTCATCGCTTTTGTACAGATTGTCATTAGGGCATTGTGTTTGGTATGTAAAATAGACACTCATGTGCAGTTTTAAGTAGTAATGTAACGGTGTGTTGAGAGCAAAGATGAATCAAATTTTACATACAAAATCAAAGCAAAGACACAAATTTGAGTGTTGAGATTCTCCTTACGTCACAGAGAATCGCGAATGGAGAACAAATGTATATTCACTATCTGTGGGCACTCAGAGCTCTATGACTTCACTCGTCAGTACTCTACTAAGACAGTTCAATCAGGAGAGACAGGAGAATGAAGTACAGATGATATTTAACACAGAATCTAAGTGTACAGATTAACAGAAAATTTGTGCTGATTAAGATTTAACAGAAGTCTTTGGCGCTTGGACACCAGAGGGAGATATGTTGTGATCGAGGGACATAAGAGCAGCAGCAAGATAAATCCCCCCATGGGGTCCAGACACTGCTGCTGGTGGTGGCTGCTGACTCTGAGGCTGCTGATGCTGAGGATGATGAGGCGCATGAGGCTGATGAATCTGTAAAGACCAGGTGGTGATGGGGAGGTGAAGAGCGCGCACGACTGCAGCAAAAAAGAACTACAGCAGAGAAAGAACCAAATTTAAAATAAGGAGCTGTAAGATGATAGGCTGACAGAGAAGATGTGTTGCTGTACTGTTGGCTGATTGTGAATCAGCTGAAAAACACACAGGTAGAGATAGTGAGTGAGCATGCATGCAAGGAGTGAACGGCAGGGTGAGACAGAAATCTTACAGCCTGAGCATGAAAAGTGTCGTCCTCCTGACTTAACTTTCACGAGAGCTTGGTAACACAAGATAAGTGCTACCTCCCCTAGTTAGTTAGCACAACTGTTAGCACACCTGATAAAGGTGAATATTTGCAAGTTATTAAACACTCCAGTGGCTGTCGGGTTAAAATTCGCTTTGGGTTTGGTCTGAAGACACCTCAAGAGCTCCTATAATTTGCTGTCAATGACATCTTTGCTGCTGAGCAGACTTGCAGTTAAGTCTTTTTGCGTTGCGCTTTTTGGAAGAAAAGAAAAATGTTTCATTGCTGTTGTCTTTTTCTTGGATTGGACTGAACATGTATAAGGGCCAAATTAAAAAAAAAAAAGGATATTGGCCATGGCCTTGAAAAATGTCATTTGGTGCGACAGTGATTAATCTTAAGATTAATTAATTTACATAACCTGCATTAAAAAAAAAAAAAAAAAGGAGTTCTAAATTGTATCAAGTGTTTAGAAACAACATATTTTGCATTGTCTCAACCCCCTTGTTAAATGAACTGACTGAAATATTTTTCTTGTATATTGCATAAAACTGTTAAATATCTTTAAAAACTACCATGCACTTAAGCATACTGTAGCTGTGATTAATATGTCAGCCACAGAAACTAGATACTGTTTTTAATTTAATACAAGTATTACTTTTATCAGACATAAACATTTCATATCATTACAAAAAAATATTTAAAGAGGCCGATAAACAATTCTTTAAATACAAAAACGTACAGTTTCATTACATTTTCATAACATAACATAATCTTTTACAATAAAAATCTCAACAAACAAGCACTGCACATATTACCTTTGTTTTTGTTCTGTAGTAGCGTGAGCTTGCTGGCTCAGGTTCTTAGATGCCAGCATGGACATCTCTTTTAAAGCAAAAGAGTACATCTGGAGTTTGTGGCCTTATGACTAAGTTCTTGTCACCCGACTGCTGCATGGAGCTAACCTGGACTTCCCCTCCCATTTCCTTAAGGACCTGGCCCACATTTGGAAGCTCATCATCACTCACAATCACAAACTTGCCAGTCAAATCTTGAGGACTACCTTGTTCCCTTGGTAGCTCAGCCCTGCCCCTTGCAGCCTCAGTGTAGCAAATGGTTTCTCCCAGGTTAACTTTTACTGGTTGCTAACAGAGGTATGACTTCATTTCTGCATGCTTGCAGAATCACTGACTAATTTGTGCTGCTTGTGAAGACAAAACCTGGTGTATTTTAAAGGTTTCTCTCATGGCAGTCATATCGTTTAGAATCAGCTCATCATATTTCTGAATGCTCTCTCCCTTTATCCAATGATGAGTGATAGCTGACTCAGATTTTGGCCAGCATCTTACACAGGTCCAGTGGAGTCTGTAGCTCGCCTCCTCGTCGAATGTAGAGAGCTGCATCCCTCTTTAATGCCATCTGGAACAGCCTTTTCATGGGATTTTTCTGAATAGTTTCATGCCAATAATTAAATATATTTCATCCAGGTGATGAAATACACACCCAAGCAATATGTCTTGATGTTGCTTTATTAAGTTTTCTTTCTCTTCTCCAAGCAAGTTATTCTTGCTGCAGGGTCAGTATTAACATGCTGCCTATGAGATTCGGTTTTTACTTTGCTTGACAGAGGCATCTGGTAAAATAGATTAAACCAGTTAAGAGTAAATAACTAATAAATACATAATTACCCAAGTGAAATTACATGCTTCATTTTTCTCATAATTTTGTAAAAAGAATAAAGATAAAACATGGTTTCTGAAATATCGGGGAAAAAATAATCAAAAACTGTCAGTCTAAGACATATATCCATCATTAAAAAACTCTGTGCAATGGTCGCACCACATGACATTTTGTTGCACCGCATTATGCTTTTTCAAGCTTAGCCATTAATTAGTGAAAAAGTATAACCCTTTTTAACAAAACCAGCTACCTTCCAAGAAAAGGTATCTTTGAAATGTATAATCACTATATATATTTGTAGAAACAATTTATTAAAGAAAATTCTAACACATTTAGGGTGATTTCAAAGAAGTGTACTACATACGATATATGGTGTTTTTTTAATGCATTTCAACCTTTTTTTTTTAACTATAAAAAATGCAATCGGACAGAAAATGTAGGCGTCATGTCATTGACCCAGGTGCCATTTTTTGTCTCCTCTATTTCTGTTCAGCTAAACACACTTCCCAGATCTATTTATATTAACTCATACAAACTGTTGTTGCTGTTGGGAACATATAACCCACTGTCCCCTGCGTGGTAGACTTTCCACTTTTGCAGTATTAACAGCAGTTGCTAAAGCTTTTATGAATTGGCTTTAGGTTAAATCACTATTCTGTAACAGCACATTTATTAAGAGTATGTTGAAATCATTCCAATGATTACTTTAAGTAAAAGTCTGGTAATAGGGAAGCAGTCAAGTGCTTCCATCTGAATTGAGCCCTAAAGGGACAATAGCTTGCTAACCTCTTTTAGCAACTCTGACCTCATTACCTTCACCTTGCTCCCATAAATGTATAGATTGATTTCTCTTTTTGTCTTCAGCAGGCATGCCGATGATTAATACTTCTACTCCATTTACAGTGTAATATGCATTTGAATCTCCGTTCTGCGTTGTTTACATGGACTCTGGATATCTTTTATCTGAGCAGACACTAAGGTCAAATAAACATACGTGAAATAAGCACCTTGTCGTTTGTTTTTTTTCTCCATTCCATTCAGGTTTGTTCCTTTATATTTATTCGACTTCCGCTCCATCCAATTCTCTCCTTTTCTGTTCCCTCTATTTTATTGTGCTCTATGCTGTAACATGTATGTACTCATACAGAAAGAATCCCTCTCAATCATCACTTATGACTCAGTCGCAATGCGTGGGGGTGTATTTATCTGCAGAGACTCTGACCTCTAGCCTATAGTTTCTCATTTTCTTCTTATTTTCTGTGTTTATGGGTGTCTGCCCCCACAGCGCTCAGGTGAGGTCAGGGCTTTAGGAAAAGTTTGCGACCACAAGGCTCCAGACTAACTTTTTCCACTGGGAGCACCAGCGCTCCTTACTGAAAATTTTAGGAGCACCAGCACAAAATTTAGGAGCACTATCTATATCAACACAACGTATTCATAATTTTGTCGAGATTAACTGCATTACTGATAATTTAGCAATAAATACAGCCCTGCAGAGTTCAACGCTAAGGTTTTTTTTCACTTGCCCGAAGTCAGTTTATACTTGCCCTATAAAAATTGTTTAATTTAAGTGGCTATCAAATAACAAAGACTGCAGTTATTTTTATGTTATGTAGTCTTTATTCACACTGTATCGTTCTCTCTCTATAATTTTGCGCCCTACTTGAGCCATGCCCACCTCTATTTATTTTTCACCCCTTTCTCCAGTTCTGCTGTATTAACACCGGGTTTAATATATTTTGCCTCCATCTCTCTGCCCTGCTCTACTCTACTTCAACACTACTTAGCTCTCTCTCTACTCTACCAGTAGACTACCACATCCACCTGCTGCACAAAACGCACACAGCAGTGTTTCCCCTAGGATGGAGTTGTAGCAGCAGAGGTGAAGCACACACATGAAAAATAATTTTCACATGTGTGAAACTTTTTTGTATGCTTGCAAAGCACAGCCTGCTGAGATGTTTCTGTTAGGGATGTCCCAATCCGATCACGTGATCGGAAATCTGGGCCGATCACGTGGTTTCAGACTATATCGGAATCGGACGTCAGGGATCGGATATAGGCCTATGACATATCAGCTACATGTCAGGGTTTTCCCTATTTGTCTAAAGCAAGACGGGCCGCATGGGGGGCGTTCAGATGTAGCTCTTTTGCACTCTCAAACCCATTACTTTTACTGTAGACGTGCGTCATGTGCGCTCATAACCCAAAGCGACGCCAGCGGCGCGCATTCGGTGCAATGCACTTGTTTTTCGTGCACGTCCGTGTGTGTGTGTGTGGCTGCGTTGTTGTGGACATGTAACGATATGAAATGACGGCGCTTGCGAGAGTGTGAGAGACGATCGTCCGTGTCACCGTGTCAGCTGACTGTTTAGTACGTGTGTGTGGCTGCATTGTTTCACTGCTGACTTCCAAGCAGCTGTTGTTGTTGATATTTGAGCGCTACAGACACCAGCAGCAACAACAGTCACTGCAGCTTCTACTGAGAGTGAGTCAGATGTAATGCACGTGAGACAGACACACGGACCAACTGCGCAGATGTCGCGGACATCGTTAAACTTCTCACACTGTTGTGTGACGGCAGATACAGAACCAGGTATTTATTTAAAGTTAGAGAGGGAGAAGGAGTGGGATGAGCTGGGTGAGGGAGGGAGGGAGGGAATGAGGGAGGGAGAAGGGGAAAGAGGCTGGTGATTGAGAAAGGCATGATAAGCTATTTTATTTTTGACCAAATGTTCTTGTTGTTGACTTATGGATAATGGAATTAGTATTACACCATGGAGCTACTGTACTATTATCATACAGTGAGGTTTTGATATCATGACATGTTTTAGAATACTGCAATAAATGTCATGGGCTTGTTATTGAGGTACAGTATTGTAATATTGTGAGATTGTGATATTGTTACATCCCTAGTAGAGCACAAAGAACAGAAAAATAGTGGGATGATACAGTTAATCTACAGTAAAAAATTTTACTGCATTGCCACTCAAAATCAAATGACTCGGACTCGGGGGCAAAAAAATGTGATCGGGACATCCCTAGTTTCTCTGTATACTGGCACCAGAAGGGCTCTTTAGGACTAAGTACATACAGTACATTTGTGCACAGTAATGAGCAGGTGAAATGTCTGTCTAGCTTACATATGAGGTGTCTCAAGATTTAGGAAAATACAATTTTATTGAACATAATAAAAGTAAAAAGTCACATGACATGCTGCTGCTTTGTGCTATGACCTATTTAAGTGCTGGAAGTTATTTACGTGACAACGCCTGAACGCAACACAATACAAGCTCAGCACCGAGTGCCGTGCTGCGCTGCTGTGCAAGCCGCGTGTTTGTCTGTGCGTAACAGAAGTCTGTTGTTATTTACACACTGTCCATAACAATAACTTTGTCAGCTGACAAACTGCGCCGGGCTCGGGTCAGGTTTGGTCAGGAAAATGCGGCCTGAGCCGCTCTAGCGTGCTCACCTGTGTGTGTGGCGGAACTCCGCCGTGCGCGATACAGAGAGCAGAGGAGAACTGTTAACGCGTGACCATGTAGAGACAGAAAAGACGTGATGACATAACACCATAAATAGTATATTGTTATGTTATTATATGAAGTGTCCGTCGCACAAAATAATATCAGTGGGGGGCTGTGGGCAGGACATTGCTGACTCGTCCTCTGATGTATCGTTGTCGAAAGTTTGGGAAATTGGCACAGGACCGACAGGAGTTTGTGGATAATTTTTTCTTGTGAAAAATGAATCTATAGTTCGTTTCATAACGTCACTTTATGGTCAAATGACACAGCACTTTCTACTCGACACCGGCTCTGTGACCCCTCTCTGTCTAACCCCGCGTACAGTACAAGTAGGTAGGCTACTAACTGCTGCACGTTGTTATGGTTACTGGCGCCCCCCCCCCGGCCTCGCAGTGCGGATCCAGACACACATGACAGGCACACACACATAGAGACACTTGCTTCTGCTTCTCCATGAAATGCAATTATAAAAAGAAGAAAAAAAAAGAAAGAAAAAGGGGGAGAGGAGTGGATTTGTAAGTTGCGCTGGTGCTCCTAGTTAAAAAACTATGTTGCACAACCTCCAAAAAAGGTCGCAAAATGCGACCAATTAGGCGCAGTCTGGAGCCCTGGACCAAGTGAGTGTGAAGGCGCCACTGGCTGCACACGTGTGAGTTGTTGACGTTGACAACGTGTGTGTCAGCTTCGTTGAATGTTCCAAGTGCAGCACGATGCTGGTATATGACAGCAAAAGGACGGGGACCACGACACTTAAGAGGCACATGACGAAGGCTTGACATGGAAAGAAAGACGACAGTCAGCCTTCAGTGTCCACGTTCGTATCTATAAAAAAATGTCGGGTTTAAATCGGGCTTGGGCTCATAATTACAGTTAAAGGGACGGGCCAGGCCGGGCTCGGACAGAGCATGCACGGGCTCGGGTGGGGTCGGGCTGGATTTTTTGGGCCCAATCCAAGCTCTATCGCCATGTTTACTGCTTTCTTTTATACGATAGCTCAGAACAGACAAATCAAACACTGGCTCCAGATAGGGCCATTCGCATTTTTGGTTTCGCCACCATAGTTAGCAGCCCCTCTGTGACAAGCAGTGTCAGAAAAACATGAAACTGCTTGATTCTGTGTTCTTACTTGTTTAAATCACTTGGTCTGTTTGTTGTATGGAGGAAGAAACCTCTGTGGAAAATACAGCCTCCGATAAAAACCTCCTGAATGCCTGGATCTTCAGTTATCTGAGATAAAAGGTCAGTACAGAGTAGGAGATGCTAAGTTAGCGTCCCAATTTAGACATGCCGAACTGCATCCAGAAACACTGATTTGTAATGTGAAGACAAAGGACTAGAAACACTGCTGGGTCTTATTAGTAGTCCGATACAGGTACTCTTTGGTTTACGTTCTAATACTCTTTGCTTTACGTTCTAAACCAGATGCTGCCGATTGGACCATCATTCGCTGGCTTGATTGGAGCTCAGACTGGCCAGTTCACACCCCTGCAACAGTTTCATCTTTTCACGAATCTTTGGTCTGAACTGAACCTAGATCTCACACACGGTTCCTTTAACATGGGTCAGCTATCAGTCACAAAAATAACCTAAACATTTCTAAATGAGTATCCCTGTGTAGCATTCTATCAGTTCAGTCCTCCTCCATTTACATCTTCTGTGTTGGGTTGTACTGATCTGTGAGCTGTGGACATTAGTGCTGACACCCCATCATTACTACATTAAGCATGATATTTTGTGGTCTTTAGCTATGACGGATTATATAAATAAACATTAACAAACTGAATTATTAAACTATAACAACTTTCCAGCACCAGGAACTATACTGTACAATACACACACACTATTTAAACAATAATCAGCGCTCACTGAGTGTTTAGAAAGGTACATCAGTAATCTGAAACTGATTATGTTTAACTTTCAGTAGCTGATTATGTTTTATAAGCAATTATTGGTCAGCTCAGAGACAAGTTTTTGGACTGGTCCACCCAGCCCTTTATATCTCCTTGAATAGGTTTATTCCACACACCTTCCTGTTTGCTGATGTTGGCAGAGCTGTAGCTTTGGATGGTCGGCCAAACACACAGATCAGCCATGTAGAAATGGGTTGTATTCATAGACCATCATCCAGTCTGCATATCTGTGGTGACTGTTGTACTCCTATTGAAATTCAGAGTGTTTTTCTGCCTCTGATTGTGAAACCTGAAAGGGCCAAGGTAGAACTAATTCTGTCAGCCTTGTTAGCAATGCTGTCGCACTTTGTTTGTGCGCCGCAGAAATGTGTCTACCCATCGAGGCTCTCCTGTTCTCATTTCTCTATTTGCTTTTATGTCTCAAGTACATTATTTTGTTATTATTATTAACCAAAAAAGCCGGGGCTCTCTCCCTCTCTCGCTTCCAGGAGTGCGGAAATTGAATATTGCATTTAAAAGTCAATTTCCACGATGGGATTACGCAAATCAGCCTCTCCCTGTTTCGCCCTTTTGCTTCCATTCATCTCTCATTCATACTCCTCCACCTTGATGCATCTCTTCATTTGCTGTGGTTTACTCTATTCATTTGAAGACATCTTTTTTTTCTCCACACTCAACAGCCCGACTCATGTTTTTCCACTTTGCATTGTTACGTTGCCCCTGGCCAACCTGTGTGTGTGTGCTTGTGCGTGCATATACAAATTTCTTGTCCAGGCTTTTTCAACTGCAAAAAAAAAAAAAAAAAAAGAAGGAAAAAACAAACCCTAAAAGCTATTACTACTCTAAAATCTAATGCTTTTGGTCAATGCAATTTAACTATTAGAAGGGTGAGTTATTTATTTATCTTTCTATCTATTCATTTGTATTCAAAGAGGGGAAATTGGTGAAATTGTGCCTGGGAAGTGAATTGGGAGACTGAACAAAGGCACAAATTTACACCCCACAACCCCACCTCACGCTGAGTCAACCTGTCGGTCTGTCTCTCAACAGAAGTAAAAACATACTCTGAAGAAGAATCCTATACAGGTGTTGACCTTTTGCCCCAGCACTCTTTTGTATGGTTTTGGGAAAACAATAAATGTAGATGCAGGAGCAAAGATACACGGACTAAGATGTAAGACACGATTAGTGCTGTTGTGAAATTTGCTCAGTTAGTAAGGTTGTGATATTCTAAGATAAAGTATCAATAAGTAACAAAATATTATTTTATATATCATTTGGTGTGTGTGTGTGTGAGAGAGAGAGGGTGAGAGAAAAAAATATATCAAGCCACATCCAGAAAAACAAAATTAAGGATAATCATCTTTAGTTTTTGTTCTCCATGGCTCTGGCCAAATGCTCTGGTTAGTAACTGAAAAGTGTTGTTGTAGTAACACGAGGCTGCAGCTAACGCCCGACACAGCAGACACATTTAATCAACACTCACGTGCACACACAGACACACATTCACACACTACCTGCAGAGAAAAGAGCAATCTTAAAGGAATGTTTGGAGGACAGGATTTCTTGGTGCATTAAGTGCTGCGACACCAAAGTTGTACACGTGTTCAAAGATAGAAGACGGGGAGTGAATTTGTTGGACTTCTGAAAGTTAATGATGAGAAATGTGTGCAAAATATTACCCAAAATCTTTTAGTGTGTCTCAGAGTAATACCTTTAATGAAGACATGCAAATACATTTAGACTCGCATGGATTACAATTTTTTGGGCCAATACCGATTTCCGATTTGCAGAGTGTTTGGATGGCTGATTTCGATTTTGGCCGATTCCGATTTCATTTTTTTCCAAACCACTTTACAGCACACAAAATATTGCAATATTTTTTTATCTTTCCTTTATTAGAACATTTTAACCAAAATATAACCAGCTTTTCAATAATCATATCAAACAAACAAACAAAAACAGTGACACGGGTTAAGAAACATTTTCCTTTTTGCTCAAATATAACTTCAGGTACAGTATTAAAATGAATAAGTAACTTGCATTTGTATAGCGCCTTTCTATTCATCTAGTGACCATTCAAAGCGCTTTTTTTTTTTTTACACTACGAGTCACATTCACCCATTCATACACTGGTGGCTGAGGCTACCATACAAGGTGCCACCTGCTACTCAGTTTTAACACACTCACACGGAACAGCCATCGGGAGCAATTTGGGGTTCAGTATCTTGCTCAAGGATACTTTGACATGCAGCCTGTAAGAGCCCAGGATCGAACCGCTGATCTTTCGATTAATGGACGACCTGCTCTACCTCTGAGCCACAGCCGCCGGTAAGAAGCCATAAGAAAGGCATAAATAAATAAAAATATAGATAAATAAAATCATAATTCTTGGTGTATAGCATTTGTGGGTAATTTCTTGAATAGACAAAAAAGTAAGAGCTCCGCAGTTCAGTTTAACATGGACAATTAACAACTTTCTCCTTCTCTCTTTGAATTTGTGTGCGTGAATGATTAAGGTGAGAAGCTGCCCATGTTTCACTTCCTCACATCGCCCAAGCTGTGAGTTGCACATGTGCGTGTGTGTGCGCTGCTGATGCTACACGATGTTAATCATGCTGCGTGCCGGGAATTTGACCGGCGTTTTAAATATATTTTAGACATATTTTAGACTGACCGGCCAGTCGCAGGTCACGGCCGATCACATGAAAAACTGCCCGATTCCAAGCACTGCCGATAAATTGGTGCAAGTCCAAATATATTACATCTTGACGATGTAGGAGTCAGGGAGCTTTGCGTCACAGTAGTGTAATCAAAAACATAAATTTAAAGACACATATCAATTCTGAATATTTGAGCCGTGTGATTTGGGAGAGGTAGATTTTTAACTATTTATTTTATCATTTATTTATTTCATTTTTATTTTCAACCAGATCTGTCACCAAGGTGTGGGACGTCTGCGCAGTTGAACATGAAACAAATCATTTTGTGCCATAGATTAATGGCTTCAGGCAGATTTTGACTGGCGAATGGGCCGGGAGCTCCCCAATCTGTCAGCACAGACGGCGCCTCAACACCATTCATCTGCACACACTCCCAACACCGCGGTGACACAGACCTGGTTGAAAATCAGCAAAGCATGCCTTTAATTTAATTAATATTTATTTTGATTTCTCCAGCATCATACAGTGTTCTGGATGTGGCTTGATATGGATTTGTGGCATGTTGTTAGGGAGCTGGGCATGTGTGACATTGACAACTGTGACTTGTTGAATGCTAAATATTTAACTGTGCTTGTGGCGGCCATGGACAACTTAAATGTAACACAAATGGACTACTGACACATGCTCCCTGATCATTGAACTTTTCTGTAAGTTTCCCCCTGAAACTAAACGTCCAAAGGAGTATAGTTTTATTGATATGTGTATACCATAAGCAAATCCTCTGTTTGACTTGAACTGGAAAAACAACCAATAAGCCCAAAATTGGCCCCCAGGTAGACAAAATATCACACCGTATGGGAATGAAAAATACATACACACTGAGTGGCAAATTGAGAGCCTATTAATAAACCCGGAAACTGTTTGTACATTATCTAATATACAGTAATACAGTGAATCCTGTCTGGCATTAAGGCCCTAGTCTTGTTTGATAAGAACTAATGAGAGAGCTTCAGAGCTGAGGAGATAGGTATATGTTTTTCTTTTCATGTCTTTGAGTTTCTAAATGTTGATGTTTTTGACAGTTTCTGTAATAGTTGTCTTTTTGTCTTGGATTTCCATGTTGTGCGTATAGGAGATAAAATCAGGGAGAAAATAGGAGGGATGGAACGTGCTAGATCTTCCTGTTTTTAAGCTGATTGAAAATATATGATGACAGTGGAAACGTATAATTAATTGATTGCTTAAAATAGCACATTTTTGTGAAAACTTTGTGTATTATGGGAATATAGTTTTAGTATCCACTTCAATGATATTTATCTGTGAAGCGAACACAATCCGAAACTCTGGCCTCCCTAGTCCTCTGCCACCCTTCACCCTCCCTCTCCTCCTCTCTTCGCTGCTTTCTTCATTTTCTGCACCTCTCCAGACGGCATCTCTCACCCGCTCCACTTTCCTCTCTGCTTGTTTACAGTAAGCAGGTCCGAGCAGGATGGTTTTACCTTTTATGGCCATTCCTCATCCACGGTAAAAGTGCACTAATACAACGGTATGTTACCCACCTCCCCCTCCTTAGTCTGACCTCCCAGATGGGGTACCAGGGTGGTGTGTGTTTGTGTCTGTGTGTATGTGTGTGTGCACAGACTGGATCACCAAGTCTGTGAAGCAGTCAATTTCTGATGTGCGGTAAAAGCACCTTTTTAAAATGTCTTACTCGTCCACATAGACAGATAGAAGGCTGAGGCGGAGGTTTGTTTTGAATGTCTGGCTGTATAAAAAGCTCCTCTCACAAGTGTGTAGGTTAGACCGGGGGTCCCTGTGTCTGACACACATACATATGCATTCATGCACGCAACGTTATTGAGTAAGACCTGCTGTGAACACATCCATGCGTTTTAGGAAGGTGAATGTGCAGGGATAGTGGGCACAGTCATGTTTCAAAGCAGTGTTAATTATAGTTTTATGCTTTAATAGGCAACACACATTTATCAGTACTGAGTTCACTTCACACAGTCGGCACAGCAGAGGTCAGAGTAGATGAAACTGTGGATCACTTTCAGTTGCTTTGACGAATAATGCATTTAAAAGATGACCATGTGTGTATGAGTTACTCTCTGCGTGTGTTACACTGAATTTGTGGAGAAGAGTTTGCTGTTCTCACATGCCTCTATGGTGACTGGAGAATCCAAAAAACATTCCTCATAAATTGAAATCAATGGGGACCACATTTAACAACAGCAAAACTATCACTCACACAACTCATGTGTTATAATCTAAGTCTTACTTATTCAGTTGTACGCTCAGTACTTCCCAAACATATGCATTTAGGACGCTAAAGAGTGTTAACTGACAACACCCTTTTAATGCAGAATTGATGCCATGGGCCAAATTTAAAAACAAAATTGTCAAATTAAAAAAAAAAGAAATGTCTTGCAAAAAGGGCACATATCTAGTCAAAGGGCAAAAGGGCCTGTTTCTATTGCAATACACCTGTAAGAAGTGTTGATCTTGAAGTGTTTCGGTTGCATCGGTGCATTTTGAATGTTTGTTTCCCCATTGTGTTGAGCTGCATGTCTCCAAGGAGAACCTTCTGACCAGGTTTTAAAAAAGTGAACGCAGTATAGAGAAATGTGTGTTACCAGTTATAAATATATGAGGACGGCATTTACTCCTTTTCTCACTTGAGCTCTATCATTCCAACCAACACAGTGTAGCATCAATTCAAACCCTTCAGGCCCTCTCCACTGATGCTGTATGTCAAGGCCGTCATGTTGGCAGGAGCCATCTCATAGATTTCTCGCTGTCACTATGAGCCACAAAGGCTTCTGGTAAAAGTCATTCAAGAAATAACGGTGTATGTGTGTGTGAAAAATGCCTCTGTGAGTGTGTTTTATTGATATATGTCTGCTTGGGGCCTGTGTGCGGGGTCTTAAGTTAGCCACACGGTGTGTGCTCTGGGATCTGACCTCCACTGGTTATGAAAAGTCAGTGTGTATGTTTGTGGGTTTTGTGTGTGCGTGTGTGTGCATGTGCTGTGCTTGTGTGTGTGCATGCATGTGTGTGTGGCTCTGGAATGCCAGTGTCAAGGGCCTGAGAAACAGCCATGTACAAACAAACATAGGCTCGTCTTTCCCTGTTGCCCTCCTCTGGTCCCTATCACTCAAATGAAAACACACACACACACACACACACACACACACACACACACACACACACACACTTGTGCACAGACACAGTGTGGTTGCATGGGAGCGGTGTTTATTGTCTCAGTGTTAACTAACGTTGCTGCCATATCTGGCCTCTGTAATTAGATTTACCTTTCCGTGTTTTTCTTTCCTTTCATTCAGCCCTTTCTTGCCTTTTGCTTTCTCTGTCTCCATCAAAGCTGTTTTTCTTTCACGAGTAGCTTGCGCAGAGAGAAGGGGTGAAGGAAAGGAGGAGAGGAGGATCCCACCTCCACCTCCTCTCCTTGCTTTACATCTTATTCTATATTTTCCTGTTTCTCTTTCCTCCCCCTGACTCTGTCACCTGTCCTCTGCCTCCTTGAGTTCCGTGGGAACAGCAGCACCCTGCGGTTCCTCCCAGAGCATTGCCGACGGGATCCTCACCCTCACCTCACCTGGAGGGATGGGACACCTTGCTGTGGGGCACACACACATAAATCCCCACAACACAAACATACAGGTACAATTCAGGCTGAGCAGGCACTCGATGGGTCCCTCTCAGTCCCCACTGAGTGCACAATGCCTCTGCAGCGCAGCTGAAAGCGAGTGTGTTAGTGTGTGTTTTCCCCACAGAGCTGAGGTTGCAACCTACTGTCAGGGGAAATGTTGTGATCTCTCTATTGTTGTTTTGCCTTTTATCCATTCCCTCCTTCCATTATGTCTCTCTGCTCCTCGTCAACTGGTCCCGGATGCTTTGGGATGTAGAAACAAACCCACACACACACATTCACTTAGACTGTACACAAGTGCTCACCGAACCAATACACATAGCAGTTGTAAACCAAAAGTTTATTTTAATACTCATTATCTTGTGACCCAGGAGAGAACACTTGCACAAAGTTTTGTTTAAAGTAAATGGTAATGTCTCACTCTGTGTGTGTGTGTGTTAGTTCCTGTTTGTGTGCGTAGGCGGCTGATTTTAGCAACACTCATTTTAGTGACACAGTCTCTGGTTCTGTTTTGGAAAGAAAACCTAAAAATGTCCCAGTGCTGGTTGAAGTGACCCTGAAGTGCCCGCTGTAAACTCCTCTTATGGTAGTGTTACGGCCATGTGTACAGTACTGTGTGTGTACGTCTACATGGGCTATGCCACTTTGTTTTCCCTTCTGGATTTAAAGCCTTACATGGATACAAACAGACACCAGAAGCTACATGGAAGTTCCCCGGACAGGTTTTTGTTGTGTGTGCATATACGTGTGTGTGTGTACAAACCTTAGAGGCCCATGGGTGACGGCTACCATATCAAAGGTTCACTGAGCAGGGATTAGATATCACTCCCCCGCTGAAGAGGGTTTGGTCGTGTTTAGAAGTGACAACAATAGGTGGCAAAACATAAGACTGTTACTAGAGGGGCGAAACCCAGTCCGCTATGCCCTGAAGTACATTGGTTTTAATCTTCCCAGTTTAAATTTGAAGGGCTTGCTCCTGTCTGCCGTCCGCTCTCCTTTTTTCCTGCCATTTCCACCTGGCCTGCTCTTGTTTTCAGTCTGTCTTTGAATACTGAGACACATGTCTAGAAGTACCAGAATGAAAGACAGGAGAGTTGAGTGCAAGAGGGAATAAAAAGAAAACTACTCAGCTGCCCCCCTTCTCTCCCTCCCTCCCTCCCTCCCTCCCTCCCTCCCTCTCCCTCCTCCTCCTCCTCCTCCCCCTCAGCCCTCCCCTCCAGGGAATGTTTTGGGGCCCAGCTCATATTTTGTTTGCACAATGCATTCCTGCAGGCTCTTTATTTATGTCAATCTTCCTTTTGATCAGAGTCCGGTTACCACCGGTTACCCACTCGCTGCTCCTGTGAGTGAAGGAACCCACCTGTGATGCAGGACTGTGTGTGTGTATGTGTGTGTGTGTGTGTGTCTGGGGCCTTCGTTCCAGGGCAAGTTTACCGTCAATTAATATGGCTAAATGATTCCCTCACATGGTAAAGTATTTATGTAAGGTGATCTGGCTGGTGGCGGAGCCCGGGACATCTGGCTGTGATCTACACCACAGATGGTTCTACCTGCTCACACACTAGCTTCACACACACAAACACACACAGAGTCTGGAGGTGGAGAGGTGAGGGAGACGTTTTGTGTGTGAGCATGTGCGCGGTGAACTGTGTGTATGTGCTGTACATTTTAGGTGTTAGTGCCCCGACTGCGGCTGCTAAAAAGGAAATGGTGAAGTCAAGCCTTTCAATGGGATGCACGTACACACTGCTAAGAGAAGAGGTCACGCATGCTTGACTTCTGGGCTTGGTTAGGAGAGCCAGAGCTTTGAGTGTGCACATGGACAAATTAGAAACAGAAAAAAACAACAGATTTTGGGAAAAAAACTTTTCAGAGATTGTACTTCATGGAGTATATCCTCTCTGAAAGAAAATGGAAAGAAAACAAAAACAGCTGAACAAGTAGGAAAAACCACGCAGACAACTGTGTGCAATATGAACTTTAATACATCCCTATCTATCTGAACAATTTGATGTAAATATAGTTTCCCCAAATTGTTCATATTGCTGTGTGTAAATGATTTGATCCATGATATATCTTGATTTTCTTTCTGTCTGTGGGGTGTCACATGGGTTATGATGTGCATTGATCTGATAGATGCACAACATAAGTACAGTATTAACCTTGCCCACCTTGGGGTTCCCTGCTGCCTAAGTTATTATTATTATTATTATTTTACAATACTTGTAAGAGAAGGATTATATTCATCACCATCATTATCATGATGAGGGGAAGGAGTATTGTTGCTTCTATCATCATCTTATTTGGGAAAATTATGTTAATTTATTTTTCATATTCACAGTATAACAAACACACAGAGACAGGTCCTTTAACATCCCTGGTGGCACAGTGGTACAGTGGTTAGCACTGTTGCATCACAGCAAGAGGGTTCCTGGTTTGAACCCTGGCGTGGAGGAGCCCTTCTGTGCAGAGTTTGCATGTTCTCCCTGTGTCAGCGTTTTCTCCCGGTACTCCAGCTTCCTCTCACAGTCCAAAGACATGCAGGTTAATTGGTGACTCTAAATTGTCCGTAGGTGTGAAGGTGAGCGTGAATAGTTGTCTGTCTCTATGTGTCAGCCCTGTGATAGTCTGTCCAGGGTGCACCTCGCCTCTTGCCCCCCTGCAACCACCAACAGGATGAACAAAAATAATATTAAATATTAAAAAAAAATATTAAAAATTAAATAAATAAATAAAATAAGATAGCAAATTTAAATGGATCTATCTATGCCATCAATGGATCCCAAGTCCTGTCAAACAGCCCTGGGCTAACTCTTGGCATAGTTTATTTTCTACAAAGGAGCACTTGAATTTACTTCTTAACTGCACTGAGTAATATTAGTGGGATCCTCATGATTCCACTCAGATGAGATGCATCTTTTAGCAGCTGTAATTACTAGGCTAACAAAACCCCTTATCCATTGAGAAGGAAGATTCAGATTGGCCAGGTTCCCCAACTTTGTAGTCACTGGAGATAAAGATTCCTAATCTCCAGCCACCACAGTCTTAGCTCAAAACAAGACCACTCCTTATATACAAACAAATGTACCAGTCTCCAGTTTGCAGTGGGGGCAGAGAGGGGAAGAATGGGCTTTAAAATGGTTCAATGGCTCTGTGGTGTAAGATATACTCTATGTATAAAATTTTAATTGCAGAGTTTATACCTGGGCTTCTATCATCTTTTTCAACATCGTCATTGTCGGTGTCGTTATTGCTGCAATACGTGTATCATATGTGCTAGGGTTTGTATTTTGTTTAATTGTGCTGTGACTGCATTTATTCAGTTTTCAGGCAGTTGCCGATGTTTGCTTAATTATAAAGTCTGCCTATAAAACTTTGCAATGACAAGTGTAATAACCATAAACAGTATGAATTTTATAAAAGATACAGGTTATATAGGGTGAGACACATTAAAAACAAATCTATATGTTACAAATAATATAAGAAACTTTGTTGTAATGAAAAACAAAATGACATAAAATGAAATAAATTAATAACTCATAGAGACGACAGAAATACAGCAGCTTTATGTTTTGCTAATTTCTGTAATGGCAATTAGCTTTATGCATTTAATTGAAGATGTAGTGACTGATGCTTTTTATGGGCTAACCCTTTAGTTCTTAGTTGATGTTGATTCACATTCATAGCATAGAAAACAAGCTCACATTTACACACATATATATACTGATAATGAGACTGATCTTGTATAGCATTTACATGAAACAACCAGTAACAGATTTTTTCCTGCATATTTGGAAATGGTGTGCATGTACTTACCCTTGATGTTATGTTTAATGAAAGCTGAATGTTTTATAAGGACATGAGTGTGCTTTAAAAATCGGCAAGGCCAATGTGTGATGAAAAGGAATTGATGCACAGAAATACCAAAGATATGTTTTGAAACAGTATCACCATTTCATACTTTGTCCACCAGAGAGTAGTGTTAGGTTTATTCTGCAGCTGTAAAATGTCCTGTTCAGTACATTTGTTGGTCGCAATTGTTAAATTGTTTATAAAGGAACTATGTTAAAAATGTTTTATTTATGTTATATGTTGTGCAGAGAATATTGATATCGGCCGATATATATTAGTATCTGAATTTTTTAAAGGTTTATTATGCAGAAATCGTCAAATTGTGAACACAGTATTCGAACTTGGCCCCTACTCCCTACACTGCTTGTTCGTATTCAAGTAATTATTGTAGTAAAGTTGCATTTGTTGTAATGGAAAAGCTGTTACTTCAGCAAGCTAACTAATGCTGGCCGTACACCAAAAGACTTTTGAAGCAGTTTCACTGTCGCAGACAAATTTCCAAAGTTGGAATAAAAGCATTAGAGTTTTGGGACGTTGGTGGCTTAGTTGTAGAGCAGGCGCCCCATGTACAAGGCTGTTGCCGCAGCGGCCTTTCACGCTTCATTGTCCTGTCTATTAAAGGCAAAAAAAAAGCCCTAAAAAATATCTTAAAAAGATGGTGTGTGCTCCCGTGATCTTCGTCATGTAGTGCAAGGAAGACGTAAAACTCAGTCTGAGTTTTTTGTCATCTTGACGTCCAGACAAAATCAAACATGTTATATATTATCATATGTTTTTATTCTTGGTTCATGCAAACACTGAAGTGAACATTGTCAACAACCAATAGCTGTGCTCTCTCCTGCACCAAACAGGAAGCAGCAAACCAGGTAGACCGTAAACATGGAGGGGACTCTGGAGAGATGCAAGATCATGAACAAGTCTCCGTTCTCTTGCACTCTGGAAAAGAAAGAGAAAATGGTAGAGTTGTGGAATGTGTTAAACAAAAAACCTTGTTTTATCCGGCATGTATCTGATCCAACAATCTGCACTTATTTTATAGAGAAACCTTCATTTTTGAAACAGTCCACCGCTCTTTCCCACGGTCCCCTCCCACTGAAATAATACAGCTAACCAATGGAGGCAGGTAGCGAGTTGAGGCGACAGAATCCGAAATGTAACAAATAAAATTTATCTTTATATTGATGCCGCATTGGGGCCTCAGTAGTGTAGTGGCAGAGAGCAAAGGTATGCGGTCACAAGAGGTTCCCACCGCCGAATCAAACAGGATCAGATTCCTCAAGGAGTCTTCAGGATAAGAGAGTAACTCCCGAATCTGAGCCAAGTCCTCAATGAGGGTGCGTCTCAAGCCCGTTGTAGATGGGTGGTTCCAGATGTAAAAGCGGATTCATTGACAAGAATACTATATATGTGAATACTTGACATATTACGCCTTCTATCATGTGTAAATAGAATTGTGTGTTTTTGCGGGCACATAAGGAATGCTTAATGGAAAAAATCTCTAAAGGAATCCAGTTGTAGTTTTGCAAATAGTGACCTTGCAAGATCACCAGTTTCTGCAAAATCTTATAGGGTGTGATCAGTGTGATTGTTTTTAGATGCGAGAGGGTGTCAGACTTTGGTGTTTTTAAAGTCTTCTAGGGTGTAGTAGGCATAAACCAACTGCTGGCAACAACCTGTCCAACAGAAAACAGGCCATCACTCTTCATCCTCTCCTTCTGTGCTCGGCAGCGAAAGTGAAAGCCAGTCCCAACCCCGGAGTGTCTGTCTGCTTGGTGTCACCATGGTCACCATATTTGCGGGGGTTATTTTGCGCTGTTTCTGCAATTGCAATTACTTCCTCTTAAATGCATGTTGCTTGCTTACAGTCTGGCATCTGGTCACTAACTTTCCATTAAGTCCTGCCCTCACTTGTGCACTTGTCCCCGGGAAAATCCCAAACACAGAAAAAAAGAAATTACAGGCAGGTTGTGTAGTCTCTGCAGATTCATACACCGCCACACACTTCAGGTGGGTTATAAGTGGTGACTGAGAGGTTTAACTTTTGTTTAAGTCTAGACATTGTGTTGCAGGTAAATCCTGCATGCTTTACCTTGAAACTCTTAAATGTCGACATCAGAATCTGTCTCAAAATTCCTGTATCAGTAAGGCTGTAGCTGTCACGGCTTGAATTGAATGTTGTGTTATGAGCTATTACACCATATATTTGGTGTTCAATCCATGCACTACAATTACCATGAACATTTTCTATTGAACGTGATTGCAGCAATTTTCATGGAAGGTTTAACCGAGCCTACAGAGACAGTAAGATTTTCCAATTCCAGGGAAAACTTGGAAAGGGAAAAGTGAAAGAATAATGCCCTTCCTCCATCAGTAAGTGCTGCTGAGGCGATTCCTCTCAGTTGAAGCATGTGGTCGTACAGGGCAGCTTCCAGGTGTCAAAGCGTGTCCTTGTATAAATGTGAAGGGAGGCAGTGAACGAAAAGACGCAGTTAGACAACTTTCCTTAGATGAATAAAGGTGAAAATACCAAAGCAAACATGACTGAAAATCGGATTTCACCGCTGTGGCTTCCTCATGGACGATGTTCATGTTTGTGCTGCTCTTGGCTTGAAGAGAGATGGATGCCAGTGAATCTTTCCTTGAAACCAGCCTTCTGCGCTCCACTCTTCCTCATCTCTCCCTCCTCTCCAACCCTCCATCCTGAAAGAGCCCTCAAGAGATGTGTGTACCCTCTCGCCGCCCGTATCCAAATAATTAATCCAAAGCAATTACTCTCCTCCTTCATCTGTCCGTCGGCCCGCTAACAAAACATTTCGACACGTGTCCTCATCACTCCCCTTTAATTAAGGCAGCACTATTTATCACTCCCCTTTAATTATCCTAGCCTGTTTATCAGTCTGCCTTTAATGGAATAGGCACCAGAGAGATACTCGTACAAAACACACCCCGCTACGCTTTCCTCGCTTCTGCCAGTTTTGAACTCAAGAAGAAGAAAAAAAACCAACAAAAAACAATTAGTCAAGGCACGAAAGAAAGCAAAACAGAGAATTAAAAAAGAGGGAGAGGAGAGAAACTCGGAGAGCTGAAGGAGATATAAGTTGTTGTTTTGCTTCCTTCTCTTGGCAATCAGGGTGATGGCCACACTCGCACACTCCGCTGTGCTTTTGTTCCCCCTCGCAGAAAGCTTCCGCAGACTCCATGCAGTTCACACTGAGTTCAAACACACACACACACACACACACACACACACACACACACACACACACACACACACACACACACACACACACACACAAACTGAGATCAAACACACCTCCACAATAGTTCTTTTGTGTTCAGTAACCATGGTTTCTGTCAGGTTTAATGCCTAGCAACATGTGTCACGGGGCAACCACTCACTGAGGAGGGGAGGGCCTCTGGTACACTTCATAACAGCACAAGTGTTTGACCATGAAACAAATTTTACTATCGTGGCACTTGCTTAGAGGAGCTGAGTTTGAACATGGCAGTAGGAGTTTTTTTAATACCTCCACACAGCCGTGGCCTGAGGGATTATGTTTCCGGGTTGTCCATCTGTCCCATTCTTTTGAACATGATATCACAAGAGCAGCTTGAGGGAATTTCTTCAAATTTGGCACAAACGTCCACTCAGATTCAAGCACGAACTGGTTAAATTTTGGTGGTCAAATGTCAAAGGTCACTTCTGGACCTCATAAAACACATTACCATGAACGTAACCCAAGAATTCATATGCTTTTTACTTCACACCAACATCTAATAGAATAAAATGATTCAGTGATGACATTTTAAAAATCAAAGGTCAGGCTCGCTATGACATCATAATGTTCTGAGAAAGCACTTTTCTGGCCATCACTTTACGCCATAACTCAGGAACACAAGTGGGGACATTTGGTTGGATACTGATCTGGTGACATTAATCTTAAAACTGTGGTGATTGTATAGATCTAGATTTGTATTTGAAATTGTTATGGCTACAACTTCGTGTTCTCTCCTGTTCCTCCACCGCCAGTCTCGCAATCCATCAGCTATCGGTCTGACAACTACAAAGCCTCTGGTCAATATTCCAGGCTGATCCAGTGTAGCCAGCAGATATCTGAGCCAAGCCCTCCTCTTCCCTGCTCCTGTCATTTTGGCTAATCTCTATCAGCCAATATCTGCATTTCATTCTGGCAAATTTAAAAGAAGCTAATATAAATCTACCTTGTCGTGAGACGATGGTCATTGTATTCCAAGACAATACTTCGGCCAGTGTGTTGCGCCTCTCCATGACTGTTTGCCTGGACCACAGGAAAGACCATGTTTTGCCTCTTCTCACAAGCTGCATATTAACAGAGTTGTCCATCAGCCTTTAACCAGCTCAGACAGAGGAGAAGCCCACAGGAGAAGGGAGGCAGCTCCAGAATCACTCCCAGATAGAGTGCTCCTCCCCTGGATCCACAACTTACAGGCCAGGCTGAGGCTGGCTCAGCCTGGGAGCAATTTGGTGAATGTAAATTGTAACCACACATAGGTTGGACAACTAGTAGGGTCTCACACATACACTCATGGACAAACACGCACACACACACACAAGCTGCTGGTAGGGTCAGAAGTCTGGGTGTCACACCCTGTCATTGCAGATTAAGTTATGCAAAGTGAGGTGGTCGGGCAGCCAACCCCTAGGGCTTAACAAGCAGGAAACACTAATTGGGTCGGCTTGCTGATTGCTATAATTGCTACTGTGTGTGTGTGTGTGTGTGTGTGTGTGTGTGTGTGTGTGTGTGTGTGTGTGTGTGTCTGCACATGCCTGACTGAGAGAGGAGGGCTGAACAACCTGCTTGGTAACATGGCAGCTTTCAGCATGGACCACTACCCTCTGAGGAGAAGAAGATAAAGGAGATGAGGAAGGAGAGGGAGAGAGATAAAGCGGGGGATTAAAATTATCATAGGTCAGGAATTACACGGAAATTCACGATAAACAATAAAAACTCATTTCACAGTTTATTTTTCATGTGATGAAGTTATGATTGAAGAAAAGTCCATGCTTTTCTCAAATAAACAAGGGGTCTCATTCATGAAACATGAGCAGAAGGAATTTTTTATGTGTAAACTGTTCGCAGACAGAAATTTACGTGCATGTCTGCATTCATCAATATTTTAGTAGCTCCGATCTTTTCGTAGCTACTAACAAAATCTACTCCTGCTCCTGACCACTCATAGTGCTTGTGTAAATTTAGTAAAGCACATAAATATTGCTTTTCACTATTGGAAATTAAAATGTTAACTCGTATTGCGCTCTGTTATGTAGACAATACACAGATGCCTTTGAAACACGTGATCTAAACATGACAAAATATTAAAAATATAACACATTTAGTTAAATTAGTTGGCAATTAGCAGGTGTAAGATCCAGATTAGGTTCATGATTGTGAATTATCTACGTAAATCGACTCAATAGATTACACGTTCTTTCTACATGTTGAATGATGATAATAAAAATATCTGTAATGACAGCCGGATCACAGCCTCTTCGGCCTTGGTGCTTGGGTTCAGCAGCCCAGCAGGGGCAGCAGGTGGTGGAGCCACGAAGGAGCATGCGCCAGCTGAAAGAATTATTTGAGACAACACGTTTTTTTGGGGGGGGGTTTTTGTGTGTGCCTTTTTTATCATTTGAATGAATAAATCTGATTTGAAAATGTTTAATTAAAACAGAAAACAGAACTTTAGGCTATTAACCGTGGCGTTCCTGAATCCGGAGTAGGTTTTTAGTTGAGTAGGCTTTTGTGTGCAAATCTACACACAGATTTACTCACTTTTCATGAATGAGACCCAAGATGTTTTGAACATTACGGCACAATATGTGCACAAAACTGTATCAGTCTGCAGCATTTTTCCATTTAAGAAGCTCTAAATCATCATATGAGGCTTTCAGACAAGTCAGTCATGATTCAACTATGAAAAACAACTGATCAAAGCATATATCATTCACATTGTCGTAACAGATTTGTTGTTAGTAGTTGATAAAACACACCTTTTATGGGTATTTTAAAGGTCCAGTGTGTAGGATTTAGGGGCATCAAAAAGCAGGAATGATATAAAATATTTATAGTTTTTTTTTTTAAATGTTTATTTATTGAATTTTTAATACTTGCAGTCTTGCTTTTATTAGTTTATTATCCCCTTAAATTAAGAAATATTGTTTTTTCGTTACCTTAGAATGAGCTGTTTATACGTACATATGGAGCAGGTCCTCTTCTGAGTCCACCATGTTGAGTCCACAGTAGGCCAGAATGGACAAATCAAACACAGGCTCTAGAACAGCACGAAAATGCAATGGATCCTCCATTGCATTTTCTTGCTGTTCCTCTACACGCTTGGCACACGGGGGAAGTTTAAATTCTGCAACCTCACCACTAGATACAACTAAATCCTACACACTGGACCTTTACAGAAGAGCAAAGTGATCAAGAATGTAATAATTGACAATACAGTATGTTAGAATTCAAAACTTAGATTTATTAACAAGTCCTCCAACCCATATGACCTCATAGGTTGCCTGTACTTATGAATACAACGCACAGGAGCGGTCAAGGGGAGTGGTCAACAGAAGAGCCTGTATGACCACTAATGGTTGCAGTTTTAAACATGTGGGTAACGTTATGAAATGGTCGCAATCACAAACTGCAGGATTAGGCGTAGAAAAAAGCATCATGGTTTGGCTTGAAACAAATCCATTTGTTATTGAGGTAAGTGGCATATCTCACATGACATATGTCACATAACATACTGTAAGTCGACAAACTATGTTGTATGCATTGGGCATGAACACAGTTTGGTGTTTGACCCATCCACCCAAGCGGACTTTCTTGCTCTTTATATGACCTTGTCTGACTTCCTCCTTTGCTCCTGTAATGATTACTACAGCTACAAGAGGTTGCTGCCTAATGCAAAAAAAAAAAGTAAATAAGGGTGGTAATTTCTGCTTGTTAAAACACCCTATGTGGCTGTATTTTGGAGGACAGTCTCAGATTTATGATGTCCACCCCGTGGCACCAGATACTGCACATACCATAGGTGCTTTATCCAGAAATTTATAAAGCAAAGCATAAAGTCATCCCTTTCAGCCACTGCAGCGTACAGCCTCCCTCTTTCATCGATTAAGCAAAAACTAAGGAAATCTTTTATTTATTGAGGTCATAAAGCCCTTAAGATCATTGCATTGGACACTCACCATGATCACTTAAAAAAATTGTCTTTATTAAAGGTTTTCTAACTAAACAATAAAGAGTAATCCTGCATAGTGCAACTGAATTTCTAACTGACGCAAACTGAGGTAACATGATACGAGAAACATCTGAAATATGTCATAATATTCTTATGGCAGAGAATTCAGCCGAAGTGTATTCTGATATAATAAAAGATTCATCAAGTGTTGTACAAACCTAATTATGCTAAATATGTTTGTTAGCTATATAACTATGGCATCAAAAATGTCTCTCTAAATTTCACAAATGCATCAGATGCTTTCTGAGTGTCACACTCCTCTGAATGGCATTCTTCAGAGCCATGCCACAGCACAATGACACCACACACTGCTAATTCATTAAGTGCATCCTATTCTTATGCTTTAGTTAAAAGTAAAAAGAGCATCCGGCTTCACTTGGAGAGGAGATATAAGGATTCAGACAGAAAAGTAATCATGACGAAAACATTATTGTCAGTCACACATTAATGCTAATAAACCCCGAGGCTAGTGTGCTTATTAAATTGAAATAGGCTGCATTGAGTTGCGGTCTACGGCAAAATGATTTCTGCAGAGTTTTGCTAGACTGATGTAATTGGGTATTAATGGAAGCAGCTTGTGTGCACACAGGTATGACCTCTCAATAGCGTCTCATCCAGCCAGCTATGCCCTATTGCGCATCATTGTAGGGGAGAGCTCGAAGAAGTAACGCAGTGCATGATGATGATGTTTTGGTAACCTGAACACAAATCTAGAGAATCAGATTCAGAATTTACTTACAAAGAATTTTCTTTGGTCTTAAGTATGTATGATTGATAAAAATTAAACAAGATACATAATACAGAGGGATAATACAGAGGGATTTATGTATACCTGTACCTTAAAAAAACTCCTCTCTGATGTTGTATTTACAGAAATAATCTGCTCAAAATTCATCCCCATCAGCAACTTCCAGTTATTGCTCTTTCTGTTTGAGTTAAGGCCCTGATCACACATAAAGCATTATAGCAGCTGTCGATGCCTTTTTTAAACAGTTTTTAATGAGATTTTTGCTCATGTCTTTTGCATGGCACCTGGCATTTTTGCTGGAGGGCCCTGAACTCCTTGAGTTGAAAAATTTCAACACAGAGTGGAAAAGTGCCCCATGTCATCTCTTTTTTATATTGAATATATATATATATGTATATGTATATATATATATATGTATGTATATATATATATATATATATAATCCAACAGCTCTCTGAAGTACCGGTCCAGCTCTAAAAATAGAAAATCAGTATGCGGACACATATAAAAGAATGTGTGGGAAACCCTGGAACTTTTGCATACAGCTATTTCAGAATACTCATTTTAGCTGTATTATCTTGAATACTATTTTGAACCCTTTACACAGAGAGGAGCTTCCCACCACTGGTCAGCCTAATCAAGAATTTGAAAGTTTGTGTCCATGCATGGTTCATCTCAAAATATATTCTTTCCTTTTGCTCTCTGCATTATCTTTTTTGTTCGCCCCCCCCCCCCCACACACACACACAAAGAGGTGTCCTAACCTACACCGTCTCTCTGCCTAACTTCCTTATTTAATGTGCTTTGGATGGTTCCACTTGTGGAGCTGAATGAACCAGCACACTCCTCTGGTCTAATTGCCTGCTTTCGTCAGCCCTTCCCTGACACACTCACACACATCCACACAACCCCTCGTGCACTCACGCACCCTCTGTGAGGTGCTAGCGCCCAGCGTGGCTAACGATGCACAGCTACAAAGGCAGCATTGGGCCCAGTTACTCCGTTAGCCAGTCTCTGTGCAAGTGCTCCCAGCAAGCGTGCTGGATTTTAGGGTTTAGCATCCCACTGAGACAGAATAATGAGTGTATGTTTCTAATCTGTGTGCATGGCTGTGGGTGTGCATGTGTGTTTGTGTGCAACTGCAATGCTGGAGAATAATGAGTGTGTGTTGCTAATCTGGGCCCTAGGAGACTACCTCTCCCTGCTCCTCTCACACTGTCTCAAATCAGCGGCCTCTCTCTCACTCTGTCTCTTCTCTCCTCCTCTCACTCTCTGTATGTAGGCTAATTTAGCGCTGGCTTTGATGCGTTCTCCTGCGGGCCTGCGTTTCTCATATCCAAATGCAGGGATTAGCCGTCTTTTATTCTCCAAAGCCCATCTCATCCTGTTCTCCCTCTTTCTGTCTGCTTGCCGTCTCCCCGACCCTTGGAAACAGTGGCAGGGACTTAACAACCTGACAACAACTGCTTTGTTGTTGTGTTTTTGTGTATCGGTTGTTAGCTTAGGCGCTTAGGCCTTTGTGGGCCTGGTGTTTGCATGTGCGTTCTGGGGATACGTGTCAGTAGGGAGTGGGATGTAGGGGAGATTTGCCAGGGATGACAGGAAATAAAGATGAGGAGAGGTGAGGAGAGAAGAGAAGATGGAAGAGGAGAGTAATTTAACAGCCACTATCTTGTTTTAAGATTCATTAGGAGGAATAATGGGAAATTATGTGGAACTAAGTTACGTCTCTGGGTGACATCATGAATCCCTTTGTAGCAAGCTTTGTGCTGGTATTTCTCCATGTTTGTGTGTGTGTGCAAGTGTGTTTGTGTGTGTGAGAGAGAGTGAGAAAGAGATGGCAGGTCTCTTGGTGATATTCTAAATCCCTTTGTAGAGACAGGGACTGTCACTTCTGAGCGTGTGCGTGATGAAAGTGAGTGTTAAGCAGCAGACGCAGCCAGCATGCTCCCACAGAGACAACACACACACACACACACACACACACACACACACACACACACACACACACACACACACACACGCACACACACACCCATAGATTGAGAAAAAGTCTCTTGATGATCTTTCAACAGATCTGCAGAAGTGGCTTAGGCAGCTAGTGCACCTCTGGGACCCTTCACAGACTTAGACACCACACACACAGACACACTCACACACCTTTCAAACTCATACAGCACTCAGTCAGACACACGGTGCTTAATTTGTATATGAGGGTCACAGAGTGGCTACTGACCTGATGGGTCAGTGGTGAGATAAATACTCACAGTGCACGTCAAACACAAACCAAACACCAACTGCAGCCCTTAATACAGTCATTATAAACAGTGCTGTGTAACTTCAGCCCACCTGTTAGGGGGACTAAGATCTTATTAAGTGCGGGCTTATTATTAAGAAATTAGTAAAAGTTACAGGATAATTTCCTGACAAATAGTTAAAAAAAAAGGTAAAGACATTTATTTTACTGTACTATAATTTAGAAGTACAGTTATAATAATTATAATACATTTTTCTCAGCATTTCTTCCTAGTTTAAAAAAAAATTTAAAAAAAAATTCTAATAATTTCCCCCATCTCAAAGTGCCTTTTTAGCACTTTTTCAAAAGAAACCAAAGCAATCTGCTCAGGCTTCAAAGGTCTAAATGCTTGTGAAAGGCACCTGAATGCAGCACAAGAAAACTTGATTTCTCTCTAGGTTTCAAAGGGTTAAGCCTTGATCAAATGTAAGGATGAGAAATATAAAGATTAGCACAGTCGCACAGTTGTCACAAATGGGAAAATTAGCTGTAGAGACCAAACCTGCTGTTTGTACAAGACTGTAAAGATGTTTATTTCTGCTGTAATATTGGGCATTTTAACATGGTGGTCTGTAGGGATTGATTTGCTTCTGCAGCCAGCCTCAAGTGGTTGTTTGAAGAACTGAAATTTTTGACACTTCCATGTTGGCTTCATTTTTCAGACCCGGAGGTTGCCACTTGGGCAGACTCAACCTGCATACCACCAACCTTATATCTCACAAACACCTTGAGAGAATTTCTTAAGATTTGGCAGAAACTTTCACTTGGACTTAACGATAAACTTAGATTTTGGTGGTCAAAGGTCAGAGGTCAAGGTCAGTGTGACCTCACTAAACGTGTTTTTGGCCACAACTCAAGAATTCTTACATTAAATATGACAAAATTTGACACAAATGTCTAATAGGATATAACGATGAAGTGATGACATTTTATTTCCAAAAGGTCAAGGGTCAACTTCACTGTGACATCATACTATTCTGCATAAAACTCTTTTCTGGCCATTACTCAATGTCATGTCTCAGGAAGAGAAGGGGAGACATTTGGTCAGATACTGAATTCGGGACACTACCAGCTTGAAACTGTGCTCAGTGTCACCATAACAACAATCACCCAAGTCAAAATAAAATTCTAACTAATCAGAAACATTACTATCATCATCGTCATCATCATGCTACTCCTGTTTCTCCTCTGTGTCTCTGTCTCCATGTCGTTGTCATGTTGTGGCTGTAGGAGTCTCTTGGTTCTTTGCTCTGTGTTGACTGTGATTGAGGGTGACCTTTGACCTTTCTGACTCTATGGAATTCCATACATGGTGCGTCTGTGACCCTCCGACCTCCAGCTGCGCTCTGATTCTATTGGCTGAAAGGCTCCCTGTTGCTTACAGCAAAGGGCCGCCAGTCAGAATCAAGAAGGTCAAAGGTCAAGACTCGTGGAAATGAGACTATGGAGTACGGTCAGCCTTTTACAGCTCACAGCCACAATACCATCATTCTGTACACACAGTGGTGCACATGAGACCAAGAGAGGGACAATGAGTGATATACGAGAGAATTTAAGAGACACAGAGGACATCCAACTGTTTTTTTAGGATGTAGTTTTTGCAGGATGAGACTGCAGGGATATATCTGTAAAATGGGACTACGTCTGCTGTCTGACAGGTTAAAGTTTAGATAATAATATTACTCTTTGTCATTGTCCTCTCTTTATAATAAGTCTGCATACTCTGGGGGTTTTGTTTAAAATACATATGAACATCTGACCACTTGTGTTCCTCGTCTCATCTGACCTATTTTCAGCAATGTTGGCCTGTTTATAGATCTCAGCAATCAGTTTGGTGAATACCATATAGAGTTAGGCGATATGACGCTAAACCATGCAACAGTAGAAATGTGTCCACCAGTAGAGATTTAGCAATACTGTTTATACTCTAGGAACTATTTGGAGCAGGCTGTACCACAAATCAGGACTGAATTTTTGCGTGATCTCATGATTCTCACGTGGTCTTGTGAATCCAGCTGCCTTGCCAAGGTACTGTGATTTGGGTGATACGGAGCAAGAGAGGGAAGCTGTAAATGGAGAAACTTGTGAAACTCAAAACTGCTGTTTGCTTCAACCTTAAAGCTTCAGATTTGAAAGACTTTTAGTCTAGTTTTACTCTTTTGAGTTCTTTGTATTTAAGTGTCATCTCATGTGAGGCAGTTGTGTTTTTGTTTGCATGGAAGTGGATGGATGGATATCACTGTATCAGTATATATCACAGTACAATAACTGTTCTGTAAATTCAATTACAAAATTGTTTAAATGTAACTACTGTGATATACTGATACATATATATACTGATATATACTGATACTGATGCAGTAATATAAAATTACATATACCATGATGGAAGATTTCGGCAATACTGCCCACCCTAAGAACCATGTTATGATAACTGAAATCATGGCCCAAACTAAAAGAATAAGATTTAAGTATTCTTGTTAATGACAGAAGAATCTAAATATGCAACACCAAGTCAAGGTCAAAGCGAATCCACACCATTGGTATCAAGTCAGATGAGTGGCAATTTAATATCTAACATGAGTCACAATGTCTTACACTTTATAGTGAATTATAGAAACTACTTCCTCATATGACTTCAAAAAAACAAACAAACAAAAAACAATCTCCTAACATGCTACAAATCTTTTAAAAAATCCCAAATCTCAACAACCCCAGTTATGCCTTAACCAACTCTCAACATACATCGGTGGTGACTGGTAAATAAAATGATGTACTTCATACTTGAATTGTGATTTGATCCCAAACCTCCGAACTTACTTCCAGAGCCGCAAACCTGTAACCCCCTGAAGCTCTGCCTTTGAGGGTATGAGAACTTCAAAGATGTGATAACTTTGCACGCGCTCAACAACGTCAGTGTCCAGGCTGTCCAAAACTTTCTGTGATTCCTCTGTAGTCAAACTGCACTTCAAGTATTCCCCACCAACCCTACCCAGGCCCCCATACTTCTGTCTTTGTCAAAGTGAAATGCCCTCCATCCTCCAGACAGAGAGGTGGTTGGGGGTGGAGGTGAGGCTGTCAGCAGTGGCAGCACCTGGCTGCGGAGCATCCTTGATCAAGGCCCTGGATTGGACATGAACATCGAACGCTCGTCTCCCTGTACCGCTCAGCCCGTGACACCGTTACAGGACAGGCTGACAGACAATGCCATTACTGTCTCTCTGCCCAGCTTTGAATGTCCTTTAAAAACAGGCAGGTACAGGAGAGTGGAGGAGAAGGAGAGCAGGTCCTCCTTCTTTTTGTCTTCATGCTGACAGGTCAAAGACAAGCTCCTCTCAGTTTGGTCTTTGCACCTGTCTTTACTCCTTTTCCCCTTTTGGTGCCAACCCTGTCTGCCTTCACCTGTCTCTGCTCTTCTTCTACCCTCTCCATGTAGAAAGAACAGACTATAGTCACACAACAAATGATAAACACCACCTACTCCTATACTCCCTGCAGAAATGAAGCCGCCAACAACCCCCTCTGTCCTCCCATCCCTCCATCCTTAAACCCGTCCGCAGCGTGCTGTTTTCTGTTGCTTCTGTTGTGGGATTAGTTTTCATGGGAGGGAGGGAAAGAGGTGGAGAGCTGGAAAGAGAGAAGAGAAGGTCCAGAAAAGAGCCCTAAAATAACTGTCATGCAAGTGGACAGGCAGTGATTAAGGATTTAACTGATCATCCCGGGGCTGACAGTGAACCAGCTATTATCTAGCAGGAATCAAACGCTGCTCAAAGCCCTGGGAGGCTCTCTGCGCCTCTCAGCATCTCTCAGCTCCTCTCAGAGGCCTGGCCAACATGAAAGGAGACGTCAGGGTCTGGCAGCTGACAAGCCATGGAGAGAGAGAGGGAGAGAGAGAGAGAGTAAAGTAATGAGATCTTTATTTTGGCCGTTACCTCAGGGACTGTTGATCTGTGTTGTGGTGATGTGCAGCGGAATACAAAGACCCACTCTGTTTGTTTATGTGGGAACTCTGTCAGTGTGTGTGTGTATTGGCATATGTGTGTGTGTGTGTGTGTGTGTGTGTGTGTGCGCGTGCGCATGCTGGATGTCACTCAAAATTAGTGGAGTAAAAGTCATTCATTAATCTTGCAACGCCTAACAAATGACAGGAAACTAGATGCTACCAGATGAATAAAAGTAAATCTTATTGAAGCTGTGGTGAGAACATAATTACAGTTGGGAGGAAATTAGTGAATTGGTTTGTGTGTGTGTGTGTGTGTGCGTGCGTGTGTGTGTGTTTTATGTTGGTGTGGTTTCTCTGTTTGTGTTCTTCTTCATCAAAGGCCTTTCCATGACACAAGAGACTTTACACTTGATCCTCCTGCTGATCTCCCCACTGAAGTATGTGCTTCTGTGTGTGTGTGTGTGTGTGCGTGTGCGTGTGCGTGTGTGTGTGTGTGTGTGTGTGCTCACCCTGCTGCACCATGTTGTGGTGAAGTCTTTGCACTGTCGTAGTTAAGCTTTACTTCCTGGATGTGTTACAGCACAATGCTAGCACTGGTGTCCGCTGCTTGTTGGACAGTAACAGCAGTGGTCATGAGCGACCCATAGGTGGCGCCTGAATCGGAAGTAAGCAAGTAAGAAGTAAAGTTTTGTTCAATTAACTGCATTTATATAGCACTTTTGTACTCAGAGCAACCACTCACATCGCTTTACAACACAAAAACCTGTTGGTGGCCGAGGCGACCATACAAGGTGCCATCTGCTCATCGACTGAACATTCAGATGAAGTGCACGTGCCCAAGGACACTTAAACGTGTTAGACAATAGACAACCACTCTACCTCCTGAGCCACAGCTACCTCATAAGGACAGTTATGACTTTAGAAGTTTGTTTTATGGGGAATATGAGGAAATTCACTTTGTTAGCATAACTGCTGCAGGTTTATATTTTCTGATTCCTTTTTTGTGCAAGAGAGGGTAATGTGAGGCAATTGTGATTTGTGGTGCTGAGATATATACATAAAATTGAATTGCATTAAATTTGGCAAGAAGAAAATATACATTATTACAGTATATAGGTTCAATTTTATATTTGCATAATTTTTCAGACCTACATGAATGGAAATACACATGATCCCCGGCACCCTTCTATAAGGCAGGGTATAATAAATGGCATGACAACACACAACCGTTGGGGGGATGTTTTTTCTGGTGGCGCACTCATGGAAGTGGAGCAGTGGGCATCAGTGGGGATGGATGAAAAATAACGAGGTAACGTGTTATGTGACATTGTAAATGTAAAAATATTCCCCCAAATCCTGTTGGTAAAGGGTTTTATTACTTTGTTACCAAAAAGTTATGAACTGATATACATAAAAGTAATATATTACTGTACCCTTCAATACTGAGAAGGAAAAGCTGGAAGACAGTGAGAGGGCCAAGACATGCATCAGAGGTAACCAGTCAATATCAAACCAGGGCAAGCTCCCCAAACACAGGATACCTGACAGAAATTATTCTTGCATTAACACCACAGAAGGTGAGAGGTATCAGCAATAGCAGTAGCTTAGTCCATAGGAGTTGGTTTGGGAACTGAAGGATTGTCATTTCAAGTCCCCATCCGGACAAAATATGATGTGGACTGTTAGCTGAAGAGGTGTCAGTTCACCTCCTGGGTACAGTGAACTCCCAACTGCTTGGGACGCCTGTCCATGGGCAGCCCCCTCAACCTGCCATCTCCATTTAATGCATGTACAGGTCTTGTTTGTGCATGTGTGTGTATTTCAGGCCTGTGTGAACATGAAAACAGAGTGAAAACCTCCCTTGGGAATTATTGAAGTACCTCTTCAGAAATTATATATTTGTATATATAAACTCAGAACAACAGCGAAGTTTTAAAGTTAAGTTAGAGCTGCAGTTGTATCCCTGAACTCTGGAAGAACCCTGATTATCTGAGATCTGCTTAATGTGTCCATTTGACTTCTAGTCAGGAAAAAAGCTCGTGTAAATAACATTGTCTGGTCAAGGAGAGGCATTGACGAAAACAGCATACAGTAGTTAATGACGAGAAATTACATTTATTGGACACTGTAAAATAACTTAAAGAAACCATGCTAGGACAAATATTCCAAGTGTTTCGGCTTTGTCTGGAAACTGAATGACAGTATCATAATGGGCTTTCTGTACCACATTTTCTCAACATGCCTGGCCCCACTGGAGGCCAAGGTATAAGGATCATTCACACAAGATGCCACTTTTGTGGCAACTGGTGTTGTTAACACTATAGCACCACTACATTCACGTGTAGCAGCCTTGAACTTGGTACTTCAATGACCAATGCGTTTACTGTGCTTTAGTTGCGAGAACACATACACACATGCATGCACATACCCATACACACAAGCTCAGTTGCTCATGCAGAGATGAGTGCTGTGTTCCTTCCTGAGGTCCCTTCACACATTAGACCAGCTCTAATAATAAAAGGGAGAGGAGTCAGAGTGGATCCTTTGAGTGTTCAGTTGAGGGCGGGCGACCCACTTATCCATTCCTCAGGCTTTGTCTGGGCCTCTGGGTTAACCCACTTACCCACTCCCCAGGCTTCTGCCGGGCCCTGGAGTGAAGGCCGGCTCCTTTTCTCATCAAACAACTGCTCTTAATAAAGGCCAGGGGCTGGGGAGCCTGAAGCCCATGGAGCCTTGTGTGTGTGTGTGTGCATTGAGGTTCATACACATACAGACGTACACAACAGTACACTCAGAGGATCAGCACAAAAACCCACTTACACGGTCCTCAATAGTTTTTTGCTCAAACAGCAAATTTGTTCTAAACCTTTATCAACGCTTGCTACATCGACACGCAGCGTCCCTGCTTGTGTGTGTTGTCTGTAAGGGGTTTGTGTGTGTTTGTGTGCGCGTGTTTCTTCTGCGGTGCTTCTGTATCTGTGTGCATATCAGCTTAGAGATCTCTCTCTGTCTCCTCCACCACCAAACTGCATTTGCATTTTAATTATGTCAATGTTTGTTCAAAAGCATGACAGGCGCTCAGACATGACAAAATGGAAATAAGGGACTTAAACTGGGGAATTACAGCCCATTCGCACATGTTTTGTGCGACGCTAACATGATGTACATCCCTGTGTCCCGCATGTGAAACCCTTCTTTTTCACGCCTCTTAATCCTGCTGTGGGGGTTACAGAGGAGGCTCGCTCAGGGGAACCTTAGCGGTATCAGGAGCAGCACAGGAAGGAATTTATTATCTGTCATCAAATTTGCTATGTTCCATTTTTCAAATAGTTTTGTTTCATGCTCTTTTGCTTTTGTGCACCTGTTCATCTTCAGTGTTCATCCACCTTTCCCTTGCTGAACACATGCAACTTTTCTGTGCAGTGGTCAGTGTGGCAGTAGTAGCAGCATAATGGCATTTCAAATTTTCCTAAATCGTCACAGGTGGTCTTCAGTCCAGTTGCTTGAATGGAATATTTTAACATTTTGAGGAAATATGATAGGGGTGGAGACAGGACGCACATTTCCATTTCCTAGGACAGCGAAAGCAGGACCCCCCTACTCTGCCTTTGATTGGCTTACCCTGACATTCTTTGCCTAACCATGAAGCCATAAAGCCAAAGATTATGATGAGACAAAACTGTTTAAGAATGTTGTAGAGAAATGTTGCAGTGGTGTGAACTGGCCTGTCTGGACCCAACTCAAGCCGACCCAGCCGGTCAAATCACCGGCGGCTAGTTTTAGAACATAAAGTACATCACCTGTCTGATCAGCTTGTAGTGAAGTCCAGTGGTCGAGTGAAAATGACCACAGACGGCGTGTTTGCTTGCTGTGGCAGGTGCTCTGTTCTGTCCTGGCAGAGCCCTCTGTTTCCATCCTCACATGTGCCAGTGTTAGACGGTGCATCACTGCTGCTGTATGTGCCCTATGTGTACAGTATCTCACTATCACTATGCTCATTTATATTTTAGGTTGCATTGCAAATTTTTTTCAGACACAAAATAAGCCTGAAAAGCTGGACTGTACCGAAATATTCAGATATTCGAATATTCGTTTCTATGGGTAGGTATTCATTATGAAAATTTGGTATTCGATATTAATTATTTTATTTCCTTTTTTTTTTTTTTTTTACATATTGTTTTGGTGCTAAATGTAGTCTTTTTGTTGTTGGTAAATGTAGGTTATCAATAAAAATCAAAACTTTTAAATTGCATCGTTAAAAATGTGAAAATATAGTATAGCCTACCAACGGAGCTTGTGCACACAGCACGCTTAGTGCATCCATCTGAGGCTGTGGATCAATGCCAAGTTCTACCACTTTATCACTATTCCCTCTAACTTGAAACTGTTTTTTCGTTATCTTTTGAATTTAATATGAATTATGGAACCGTTTTTGTCAACGTTTGTTCCCCCGTTTTGTACAATAAATTATTGTTTAAAGTTTCAATAAGTTTCTTTTGGAGTGCGTGACACAAGTGTGTTTTGAAAACGACCGCGGACTGTCACCTGCTCAACGCATCTGTACCTTCTGTAGCCAATACAACTTGTTTCAACGGTTCCGATTTAATTAGAAGACAAATTAAACAGGATGACTAGCCAATGTGAAAATCAAAAGAAAGCATAGAATAATGCTGAAGGAGACTGTTGTGGCATCACATTTTTTGTGTGGTTTGAGAGCAAAGATCTGGTCGCCGCTGTGCAAAACTCCACAATACAATTAGGTCCGAAAAAAACCCGGAGTCTGCCCGGGACTCAAAAGGAGTCAAAAAGTCAGCAAACTGTCTTGCACAGTAAAGTCACTTTCACAGAAATATTCAACTAATTTTAATATTACCTAACATTGGCAACTCCCGAGTGTATTCATTCAGGCCTTTTTCATGGACGTGTGTTATAATAGGAGAAGCAGAGGTGTAAATAATAAAATTAATGATGGCTGAATTCCATTTTCCTTTAGCTGCATGGTTCCAGGGTCCTGGAATTGTGCGTGCTGGCTCAAAGTCACACTGCCATCTCAGGGCTGGGTATGATGTAAAGAATTATGATACCAGTACCAATACCAGTGCCCTTAAAGTGATACAAATACCAAACGAGCACCTCATTAAATACCTATTTTTTCAGCTTCTTTCGATATCCATCATGTGAATAGAAGCAATCATTTGCTTATAGTGCTATACTGCAAGCCTGTGGGGGGGCTTGTAGTATAGCCATACTTTCAAACATTTTGGTGGCATCTCGGCATGCTCAACTGCCAAGTCTGTCAAATTCATTGTGCTCGATTTCACCACACCACACACTGTATGGTTTTAAATGTCTCAATAAATCGCAGAACGCTTGCAGTGATTGGCTGCGAGCAAAAATATAGTCATTTTTCTCGATCTGAGTACAGAAAGATTGAATGCAGGCATCGCTTGACTGGAGAAGTTTCAGTACTACTTGGTAGTGGGTTATTTTGGTTGATACATTAAAGGTTTCGAGCACTGATACCCAGTTTTAGTGACAAGTGTCTGCTGTGAATAAAGTCTGTTGAGCATGGGTATATTTTATTGCTATTGTGCTATTTCTCCAGTAAAAAGTTACAGAGTCTCTCTTCACAAGCAGCATCCAGATGTGGATAAACACCTAAATAACAGAGCACACAAAGTTCCCTTGAACTCCTGACACACTACCTATCCCTACACTCCCCCCTTTTATCACTGCCTGTATTTTTTTCCCCTCCTCCTCCTCCTCCTCCTCCTCCTCCTCCTCCTCCTCCTCCTCCTCTGTCTCTCCAGTGAGTGGCAGGGCCAGGATGGTGCTTCTGTTGTGTGTAATAAATGCTGTTGTATTGAGCCCACAGGGAAACCCTACTCTCCTCTCCCAGCCATTACTGTCTAATGGCCAGATGATGGGAGAGACACACACAGAGCCTGTCACAGACAAGCTGATATACTGCCCTGCTATGTGTGTGCACATGCATGTGTATGTGTGTGTGTATGTAAGCGTGTGTGTGTGTGTGGATGTGTCATATAGAGGCTGATATACCACCCTGGCCCCTGGGCAGAGGAGGGGGGGTAACAGCAGTAACTCACTCGCAACCTGATCAAGCAGTGATAAATCTTCTGAAGCCATCCTGTTTCCTGACACTCACACACACACACATGCACGCACACGCACGCACACACACACACACACACACAAACACACGGCTCCACCCTCTCACTCCCTCTCACCCACTGAACCCGTAGGGTGACATTGAAGAGGATACGTGCATCACTTAAACTGTCCCCAATGTGCATTGTATTACAGGAGAGATGTTATGGTTCTGACTCACTGGAAGTGTATTAAAAGTTTTATCTTTTTTTTTTCTTGACCAGATATATAAACTCCCTCTTGCCATTATCCTTTTCCTCTAGCTTTAAAATTGGATAGTGGCCGCTCTTGCTTAAGTAGAACATGTTATTGCAGTCAGTTAATGTCATTTCAACAGTTAGCAAAGTAGCCTTGCTCCTCCTTTCTGAGCACCAAAAACATCGTCCACATTGTAGTCATTGAATAGAGGTTTGTGATGGATTTTCAGTGTCTAAAGGCTGGAGAAATTCGGTCTGGTGCTCAGGTGGTTTAAAGATCTCAATCTTTCCCCATGGCTATATTTTGGAGGGAATGTATCAATGTTACACTGTACACAAATAATGCCCAAGGACAAACAATTGAAGTTTTATTCTTTTTATTTTTTTAACCAATTCTGTTTTTTTTGGTCAACAGTTATCTTTCTGTATCAGTATGCAGCCATTATTTGTGCTTTGGACAAGATAATAGCAGCCTCTTTTAATTAGGAGTTACAGTACTTGCGTCAGCTTGAATATTTTATTATGTGCCGAACTGAGTAAAACTGTTTAAACTTTTCAAGCCTTCAACCTGTATTCAGTATTTGATCTTGTTGTCTTGCTGAACGCTAAAGCGTCCTTAATGAATTCCAGACTTGGAATTCAGACTTCTTTTGTATTGGGGGCACAGTGGCTGTCAATAAAAATGTTTTTTTATATTTTATTATTATTTTTTTATTATTAATGTTTAAATGCATGCAAGCACGTGCATGGGCATGCACACTCACACACCCGCACACACATACAGCTTCATAAACACTAAAGAGAACTGGACAGTGCAAGGACACCAATCCACTTCAACTACAATCAGACCAACCTTGAGAGGCACAGGTCCTTTCTCTTCCCCCCAAGCTTAAAAAATAATTTGAATACCTATATAACGAAATTTGCTTGCTTTGAATGGAAAAACTCATAAATACCCAAATATTTTTGATTGCACTCCTTTAAAACCTTGTCTCTAAAGATAAACACTGAAAAGACTCTATATTTTATTTTTCAAATTTAGCTTTGACTTATTTTACAGCACTAATTGGAGCTGTTTAAACCAGCGTAAGGAACCAATTGTACAAACTGACAAAGGACTCGCTGCCTTCTGTTACACATTGTGGATGTGTGTGCATAAATACACTGTAACACACCAACAACATTCTAGCATCTGCTTTTTTGGAGATTCAAAATGCACACATCAAGTCAATGTCTGTTTTTTTTTTTCTTTCGCAGACATTCTTGCTAGTCTGTATGTTTGTGTATCTTTTATAAATCATTTAAGGTGGTAACTGAAGTAAAGCATATTACATTTAGTTTGCCATGGGCCTAAAATTTCTAATAAGACCTTGAAGAGGTCCAACCACCTATACGTGTCTTCGCCAGTGACACATGAAATTAATTCAGATCGTAAAGAAGATGTGAGTCGCTGTCTAGGGTCAGATGTTCGTGTGTGTTTTTTCTCTGTCTGGCCTGCGACAGTCTTCCGTCGTAAAGCTCCCGTCTTACCTGAGGATTAGGTGGATCAGACATTGATTGACAGATACTCCTCTTACCTCCTCCCCCTCCTGCCTCCTCCTTGAGCAACGCCGTGTTTGGGGTTACGGAAGAACACAGGCGGGAAACCATGACTACAACACACCCGAGAGGGACTCCTGAAACATGAGGTCTCCTTGAGACTGTGTACCTCGTGTGTGTTTGTGCGTGCACTCATTCGCGCAAATGAGCCCGCTGCGTATACAAGCCCGCGTGTGTTTGTTATATGTGTATGTATATGTGAGAGTTGGTGTGCTGGTAAAGGAAGATGAAAGGTGCGTGTGTTGAGCCCTGCTGTCAGTCCCTGCCATGTTTTACAGCCCGTCCGCTCTGCACAGTGATTAGAGCTGTCGACTCTGATGTGATGACATGGGCTGAAACCACAGCAGGGGAGTGAGAGAGAGCGCGAGAGAGAGAGAGACAGACAGCAAGAGGCAGTTTGAGGGTCAGTTGGAGATCAGAGAGAAAGTTTGAGAGAGAGGGTTTAAGAGAGAGTGTTGACCTTGACAACAGCTGCAGCAGCAGCTCTTAAAAGTGCGGGCCGGCGTTGGACCGCGTCTCCAGCCCTGATGGTTCAACATACAAGTCACTACCTGCCACTGTAAAGCTCTCAGCCCACCCATTGCTTACTGAAAGTCGGCACACAGGAACACCTTGTATGGCAGGGTTGCAGACAAAACTGATGATGTACAGGTGCACCGTGTAAGTGCATTAGTCTTTTAGTGAATACATTCCATGACAGCTATAAGAGGGAAGAAACCCAGATTTTTTTTTTTTTCATTTACGAAGCTCTACTTTAGAGCCTCAAGGAAGGCATATACTGTACATAGTTGCTGACACTTCTTCACATACGTGCACTTCACAGGCGTTCCCCTCCCCTCTCTTTCACCTTTAGCGTGCCCCATTTCCATATGTTCTTAATCGGGCCGGAGGGAGGGAAGAAAGAATTGTGGGGGGGGGGGCACTACTCAGGGCCTGTTTGGGTTTAACGTCTGCTCCCGCTCTAATAGAGGATAAATAAACACTGCTCTATTGTGGGGTGCACGGCTCCCATAGACACACACACACTGAAACACACACAACCCACCTTCTGGTTGCGTGGCCAGTCAAAGCTAATACAGCAGAAAATGGCTTGCTCCCCTGTCCTCCCCGTGCGCTGTTGCTGTTATTACTGGAGCCTAATAAGGCCCAGATGCCTAATATTAGACGTAATCTGTCAGAATAGTTTTGTTTATGTAATTTAATTTTTCCAGGCAGTTGTTTCCAATTAGGTTGTTTAAAAGTTTTAATTGAATTAAATGGGAGATATCTACATGAAGAGAAATGGCACAAAAAAGCAGGGCCAGGGCCACAGTAGACATGTGGGAACAATGCTGTTTTGGCCTGTGCGTGCGCGTGTGTGTGTGTGTGTGTGTGTGCTCTCCATGATACACACCTATCATTACAGCTTTCCCATTATTGTCAAGCCTCTCAGAAGTGAGTGCTGTAGCGTCTATGGTAATTATGACGTTATGAGGTGGCAATTACATTGAAATGTGTTTGACTGTCAAACGCCCACTACAATGACATGTCAGCCTGCTGAGATGAGCATAAAATGGTTGAAATGGAGAGAATTAAAGAAATAATATTGAGTGACTGCTTTGCTAAGAAACTGACTCAGATGGAATTCTAGGCAAGAAATAAAAAGGCCCTGCGTTGTGCAAGGTGCTTGACCATTTAACAGCCTTTAGTTATGATGGCCTAAAATAAGACTTGTAACTTGTAATGTGTAACTTTGAATTTGCAGAAGTTGGACTTGGTTTCTCATTACTTTTTTGGCTGCTTATTATTCTCTTTTAAGACACAGTGAGTGTTGGGAATTTGGAGAATATCTTGACCTCAATCTATTCCCATTTCAACTCAGTACACAGTATTTATAGTTGTTCTCCTTTGTAACCACAAGGGGCACAAATGAGCAGATATGAATGAGGCCTCCAACCCTGCAGCTCATGCCTCAGGCCTGACTGTGGAGTCTAGCCAGTGTGGTGCATGATATATGCTGGAGGATGTGTTCATCCCTGTTTATGTGGCACCTACCCACTCAGAGTTTGAAAGAGTTGCCAGGTTACACAGCTGAGAGTTTGGGAGTGGGGGGTGAGTTGGTTGGTTATGTTACGGTGTGGAGTGGGGTTTGGAGGTGGGGGCAACCTGCCCGTCATATATCCCGAAGACAGAAAATGCGTGTTACAGAGCATTCCAGAGGGGGGGGACAAGGATCCCTTCAGCAGGCAGGGCAGTGTTGCCTGACAGGCATTTCATAAACACACACACACACACGCACCGAACACAGACATCGCCCAGCTATGAATTGTGTCCTGATGTGTTTTCTCTCACTGGTAACTTTAGTATGGATGATTTAACGCTTAACTGCAATCAGTGTTAAAGCGTTCCACAAGGCGCACTCAGACATAGCTGCTGTGTGTGAGTGTGTGTGTGCGTGTGTGTGTGTGTGTGTGTGTGCCTCCCCCAGCCATAACAGACTCCTGGGCTGTTTAGAGAGGCTGGCTACAATGCGGAGGACAGATGTGGAAAACCCCTGGCTCTCCAGACAAGGGCCTCCTTCATCCCTCCTTCTCCTGTCCTTCACTAAGACGGAGGGATGGAGGGATGGAGTTACTGAACTAACTTCCTGGATTACATCAAACACCCCTCTGCATGCAGGGCTGCCGAACCTCCCACCTCCTCCCTCCTTCTCTCTCTCTATCACTCTTGGCTTCTCTCTTTCTCTCTATCTCTTCCCTTTGCAGGGAGTCTATCTCTCCATCTTTCCACCCAGACATTGCTGTGTTTGTGCTCCGTCTACTTTGCTGAAACAGGCCTGAATGGCCTTTTTCTGCCCTCTCTGTGCTGAAATGGGTGTCAATTTAAATGTAGAAGAGTTTGAATATACTGTATGTGCGTTCATGTACTTGTCAGTGCGAGTGTGTATTAAGTTGTGCCAGCAAAAAAGATGAATTATTAATTATTAAGACATTATTCCAAACTGCATAATTGACAATGAAACCATACAGCTGCACACATTGGAAACCGTGTTCAAAATCATAAAAAAAGCGACAAATGGAGAAAAGTTTTACACAGCCAGGAGAGGAGAAACTTTGCTGTTTGACGAGGGATGCTGTGATTGAGTGAGTTGAAGCATTAAGCAGCAGGTGTTTGTGCTGTGTAGAAGGCATGGCCAAGGCAGCGAGCTGCAGAGGGCAGTCAGTAGCCACTGAGCCACGGAACAAGTTGGGGATAGGGATTGGCTGTTATCTGCCCAGCCGTCTGCAGCTGTATTTACCGCCTTTGTTTGTTGTTCCCTAAGCAGTCGGAGATATGTGTATGTGTGCGTGTGTGTGTGTGTAAGTGTGTGTTTGCTGTTCCCTGTGCGGCCTGGGGAGGACTGGGAATTTTCTGTGTCAGTGCGTCGGAGGATTTTGGCTGGAGCTTTGTTGATCCTGTCTTTGTTGATCCCGTGTTGTTGTAGCGAGGGGGGCAAGAAGATTGAGGCATTAGCCATGGCAGCCAGGACTTAACCCTCTCCCTGCCCCCTCCCTGCCTTTACCCCACCCATGAGCCTGGCCACTGGGCAGGGCCAAACACCCCCTCTGACCTATCCCAAGTACCTACTAACTCCCGCATAAAAACAGTGCGAAAATGCTCTTGGTTCCCCTCTTGGTTTTGTGTCATGCTCTCTGAAGCGAGCCAACTTTCAATTATTGCCCCTCCGGTTCACCCAGGCACCAGTGGCCAGAGGTGTGTGATGTTGATTGTGTGTGTTAACGCTCAGTTTGTTTGTGGCCGTGAGCCAAGCGATCCAGACACCTTTTTGCTTGTCTGACTTGTTAAAAGATAGCGAGTTGTGTGGGTGTATGTTTGTATGATGTGTGATAAAGCCTCTGCTTTCATTTACACTACACTTCTCTGCATCTGATGGCCACTGCGGTCTTGGCACTGTCCTTTTGGCATCGTAAATACGTACATACAGTGACTTGTTTCTCACTGACTAGTTCTCAGCTCTCTGTGAGCTGTGACCTATCCCTCTCTGAACATCCTGAAGGTCAGGATAAAAAGTGGCCCATCGAAAGGGTATAGTGGAGTGGAGGCAGGCTGGAGGCTTTAGCTTTCCAGTGTGACTCTGCAGTTCCAACCGAGCAGTGGAAGACACACTGCTCTGCTCTGCAGGAAATCCTAATAACACTGGAGAGAGAGGAGAAACTTCTGCACCCTGCAGTTTAGGTTGCATGATTTAGCATGTTCGCACTGTGCATGTGTGTGTGAGAGGGGCAGACAGCAACCACAGAAGAACAGAAACAGAGCTAGTTAAAGACAGAAACAGGAAACAGTGGAGAGATGGATAAAGTTTTTCTTTATATATATATGTATATAGGGAGAGCGAGAGAGTCAAATAACTAGAGAGAAACACAATTTGTCTTTGCTGTATTACATCGTGCGTGCAACATAGTGATGTGCAGTTTAATTAAACTGTGACCAGAGGCCAAAGCACATCAACCCACTGGGTTTGTCCAGACAGGTGCAAGCATATGTGCATATTTGTGTCTCTCTTCTCTGTCTTTTAGTGTTTGCAGCATTGCCCAGGCTTGCCAAGAGTGTTTTAACAGTCTTTGCTTATCGCATATAAACACGTGTGTAACAGTGCTAAAGACTGATTCAGACCAACCAACCACACTGTTGCTAACTCTGCTTTAAATTCACAGTATTTCATCAGAGAATGTAGAAAAAGAAATTCTTCCTCTTTATGTATTCTATTCTTTCTGTTTCATAAATGCCCTTTACTAAAACTAAAGCAGTGTATTTAAATACATTAAGTCCTGATTGTGTCATGGGGGAGAAAATAGTGGGGATGCACCGATTTATCAGCTGCGCATCATCATTTGCCTGGTTAACTGCCATTGGCCTATAGTCAAATATGATGACATTCACCATATCTGACATAGGCTTAAAAGCAGAGCTCAATGATGAAAGTTGTCCCGGGGACAATAGAGAACTTCTTTGGGCCCAACAGACATCTTCCCTGGGACACCTTTGGGGAAAAGGATGCCCTATCTTTTCCCTGATAATGGGACATTGTGGGCAACAATTCCATGTTGAAATAAGTAATACATGTACTCATCTAACATCCATCCATCCAACATGTACTCATCTAACATACATATCTACTTGTGTTCGTCTAACATGTCCTTATCTAACATGTACTCTTCTAAAATACGTCTGTCTAACATGTACTTCCCTAACATGTGCTTGTCTAACATCCATCCATCTAATGGGTACTCGACTAATGTACTCTTCAAACATGCATCGGTCTAACATGTACCCTTCTAATGTACTCTTCTAACATTGATCTAACATGTACTCGTCTAACACGTACTCCTCTAACATGTCCTCTTCTAACATACATCTGTCTAACACGTACTTGTCTAACATGTACTCGTCTAACAAACATTCGTCTAACATGTACTCGTCTAACATGTAACCCTATAACATGTACTCGTCTAACAATCATCCGGCTAACATAGACTTATCTAACATATACTTTTCTGACATGCATCCATCTAACATGCATCCGTCTAGCATGTACTCATCTAACGTACTGAAGTAACATTCATTCATCCAAAATATACTCGTCTAACAGACATCCATCTAACATGTACCCCTCTAACATGCACTCGTCTAGCATGTACCCCACTGACATGGACTCGTCTAACGTACATCCATCTAACATGCACCTATTTCACATGCACCTGCCTTGCATACACTCTTCTAACATGCATCCATCTAACATGTACTCCTCTAACATCCACCTACTGTACATACACTCGTCTTACATGTACCTGTCTAACATATATTTATTTAACGTCCGTCCGTCTAACACTCACTTGCCTTGCATACACTGTTCTAACATGCATCCGTCTAACATGGACTCATCTAACATGCACTCATCTAACATGTACCTGTTTCACATGCACCTGCCTTGCATACACTATTCTAACATACATCCCTCTAACATGTACTCGTCTTTTATGTACTCGTCTAACATACATCCTTCTGCACTCTCTAACATGCATCTGTCTAACATGTACTCCAATGGCCGCATCTTACAGCAACAACATGATGCATTCAAGCACTCTTCAGTATTGGGCGATGGTAAATTACAACATTAGCATGATATATGTCTATCTTGTAATATTTCGTTTTTGGCTAGAACCCTGAACAAAGATAGTTGTTTGTTTTTATTTTTTTTACAGCAATTTTAAATAGATATTATGGAAGGAATTAAGCCATGTAGTTAAAAAGCTTATGAAGCAATAACTTTCTCCTGTGAAAGAAGATTATATTCAAGGTTGTTTTATTAATTTGTATGATTGAATTTGTGCCTATTTAAAAACAGTGTAATGAAGAAGTGAATGACTTTAAAACTGTATTTTTATGATAAAGATTTTTTTTGTTTCCCTGGTGCTAACAAAAACAAAATAAGCAACAACAAAAAACATTGTTATTTGCTATCGGCTAAACTGTTATATTGTGTTATACAGTGGCACTGGTATCAGCCCAGAATTTTATAATCAGTACATCCCTATAAAAAACTCATGGATTGAACCACCAACACCTGTCGCTATAAACAACACCATTTGGCCCACCTGCTAAAGCACAATATTTTTATATCTAATGTGACGATGAACCTGCAGTACAGCTTCACAGTGTTAGGCTCACCGCCAACTCAATTTATCACACAGCACAAACTCCCACTTGCTCAGCTGCAGCTCATACAAAAATATTTAAACAACAACACTTTAAACCACATGCCAGTATAATCACTCAATACCGTTCATTGGTATGATACTATGTCACCACATAGTTATCACCACATTCTTATGTCACCACATAGTGATCACCATTTAGCCTCATTATCATCACTCTTAAAAATGGACACTAAAACCATTCTTAGAAACTACAAACTGAAATGTAGATCAGCTTCTGCACATATAGTTTTCCCTTAAAATACTTTCTCACCCTCTCCGATTTCAAATGAGCATCCTCCCTGTGGCTCTTCCCCCTTACCAGCAGACACAGCAGTCACCTGCAAAGGATTAAGAGGGTGTGGAGGCGGAGGGTAGCTGGTTATTGTGAGTGTTATGGTTGTTTGTGTGTGTGTGTGTGTGCTTGGCGGGTGGTTGGGTAGTTTCAGAGTCTGGTGGGTGTTCAGCGACCTGCATAGTTAGTCTCTTTTGAAATCTTGACCTGGCTGACTGTGCTATATTGGTTGATCTGTCTTTCTTTTGCTCAGACTGGTTGGTTTTAGGTCCATCTTGTAGTGGGCAGTTGTGCTCCATTTTGACATGGAAAGCCTGAGCAAACTTTTACATGCACTTTAATAATTCGTTTAGAACCAGAGGAGGACGATACTTAATTTATTTAATTTATTCAACTTTTACTTAGGGTTTTGCTTGTCATTATCAGAGCATCCTTAGGTCTTTCAAATCACATTTTCCACATGCACATGCTCACTGCACACAGTTTTAAAAAAAGTATAGTTTCAAAATAAGTAACAAGTATAGCAGCAGGAGAACATTACTAAATCAATTTAAATACCAGTGAGAGCAAACAATTTTTCTCGGGATGCACCAATATTCTGGGCCCATACTGACACCGATGGTTAAAATAGGAATTTGGCTGATAGCCGATAACATTTTTAGTACAGTTATGTATTCTCTCTTTTGTGACAGAGAGACAAAGACATTTTCATTAAAAGAATAACTTAACTGTTTCACAGTCATTCAGTCGTTCATTACACTAACTTTGAATGAGCACAAATCAATCAAATTTATGAAACGGTCTTACATATAATATAACCTTTCACATGAAAAACATTTTTTAAATAATTGCTTCAAAAGTCTTTACTATATTATAATTCCCTCTGCCTATTTTATATTGCTGTGAAAACATCAACAAATTTCTCTTTCAATTAACCCCATTTATCCAAGTTTCTCACCAAAAGCTACATTTTACAAGATTGCATTTAAACACATCATGAGAAGGTTAGAATTTATATTATATGAATATATTTTTCACTCATCATCACTCATTTTTACAGTAGAGAGCTTGAACGCATCAAGGCGTAACGCAATGCAACCTCTGTTAGCTGTTAGTTCCAGCCACTGACTGCTAACAGCTAATGTTGACTAGCTCTCTTCCTGCTAATTTTAATATGGATTTGTTACTCACAATGTAGCATTATCAGACGAACAATATACCTCCTGAGTGACTTTATTACATCCTTTCATCCGGATGGTGTCCTAGGGAAGATCTCTGTTAGTCCCAAACCTGTTTTCTATTTGCCCCAAGATGATGGGGGGACATTACTCTTGAGCCCTGCTTTTCAGCCTGCGCATATTTGATGTGACACAACAGACAAACATCAGCCACTGCCATCTGTGAGTGTCATCTTATTTGCCGATCAGCCAGTGGCAGTCAATAAGGAGAATATTGGCTGATACTGATGTGTGGCCGATAAATTGGTGCATCTCTAAACGTTTCTGTGATGGTATGGTGTTTTCATTACTGGTAATTGTACTGTCATGTTGCTTATGGCCAAGGCGCAAACACTGTGCCTAGAAAAAAATGTTTAATAGTATAGCAGTGTGACAGTCACCAGCATTATGTGTCCCCATGCATGAATGCAGACTGAAATAGATTTAATTGAACACAAGAAGTGTGGGTAAAATTGCTGGAAGCAACAGGTGATGCAAATGTGTACAGATCTCAGCTACAACTAAACTGTAATTATTCTGTGTAAGTGCAATACAGATAACACTAAATACCTTACCCCACAGAAAACACAGTCTACAAAATATAAAAACAACATCAATATGTGGTTCATAGTGAAGTACAGTACACAGTGATCACAGAAGACATTTTGTGATGGCACAGTAACAGAGGCACAGGTGTTAATGATAAAATTAATGATGGCTGAAGTTAATTTAATGCTTCAGTTTCAGTGTTCTGGTATTATGCATGTTGGCTCCCTGTCACACCGTCAAGACTTACTGGGACACGTGAATAAAACTGAGCCATAGTTAGGGTTCTCATTAACACCTGTGCTTTTTCTGCTCTGACAAGTAAAAATATCTGCTGTGAAAAAGCCTTATGGGGCACATCCTCATCTCTACAAGTGTTTTAAAATGCCCTTTCTATGCCCCCTCCAAATTTATTGCCGTTAATGACATTCCTATGTTTGTGTGCCTGAAGACAGGTTTGAAGCATGATAAATGACCTGCCTACAACCTGATTGGACACGCCATCCCACTAAGCTATCCATTACCGTCACGATAAGGATGTTACTTTGCTGCAATAATGATGATCATGGCAAGTAAATTATGATCTTGTCAGCCAAGTATCAGTCAAGTGTCAATATCCAAACATGAATGGCCCCGCCATATATTTTGATATTCATTTTTGGTATTCATGAAATGTTAGCTTAAAGGGACAGTTTTCCTCTCACCTGTAGTGCTATTTATTGTTTTGGTGGGAGTTGCTGAGTGTTGGAGATATGAGCTGAAGAGATGTGTGCCTTCTCTCCAATATAGTGGAACTAGATGGCACTCGGCTTGTGGCGCTCAGAGTGCTAAAAAACACATTTGAAAAACTCAACAGCAATGTCTCTTTCCAAAAATCATGACCCGGTTACTCAAGATAATCCACTAGGTGTGTGGTGATAAGTTCGGTGGGTGTAGTTTGGTAGAGAGATACTGCTCATAACAAGGTCTGTGGATTATCTTGAGTAACTGGGTCATGATTCTGAAAAGAGACATTTACTGTTGAGTTTTTAAATGTATTTTTTTGGCACTTTGAGTACCACATATTGAGTGCCATCTAACTCCATTATATTCAGAGAGGGCAGACATCTCTATGGCCAGTATCTCCAACACTTGGAAAACTAGATTCATAAATAGCACCACAGGTAAGAGGACAAATATGTCATTTTGATTTGGGGTGACTTTTTCTGATGTTATTGAAGACTTCTGGAGACTCTGTTGTGAGCACGTATCATTCTTATTCTTCTCAACAAGCAGCAGATGCTGCCGTGGGCTCCTCTCTCTCACCCAATAACTAGCGCTATTGGCCCTACTTTGTACAGTAACTGTTAAGCACGAGATCAGTTGCTAATTTATTAACATTATATTGATGTTTTATTACATGGCAAAGAAAAACTGGAAAAGCAAACTTGCTAACATTTACAGCAGGTGTCCGTACCATCGGCTGTACACTGCTTTTCATGCTGCATTGTGGGATACTTTGGGACCAATATATAGATTATAATAATTCCCACTTCACATTCAGACAGCACCACAAAATGGTGAACCCACTTAATAGTGGACTATGTAGTGAGTAGTGTACTAGGTAGCCTTAAGGCGCTTGCACATGACCAGCGTTAAAAATCTCTTGATGCCCACTGTGCCATTGTTTTCCTATGGAAGCTGGCATTAACGCTGACATCGGGGTACTTTTCGACTTCGAGGTCGTGTTGTGGACTTCACCAGCGTTTTGACGCGACACCAAAAGTTCAATTTTGTTAAACTTTGACCCCGTTTGACGCTGACCTTCTGTGTAGAGCCAATGATTCCACCGCTGGCAGTGCGTGTGTAATCAGCGTTGGGTCAAGCAGACGGTGAGTGCTAACTAAAAAGTGCTAAGTTGCATTTGTGTTGTTGCGGGAAACTAGGAAAGAGCAGCGTCGGCCATAAAAACCTGCAATAGCCTTATTTAAAAACTTAAGTTTATAATGATTTTACACTTAGCTTAAATATTTAATATGAGGCTACTGTATAAATCATGGCAAGTGTTCTCTTTGATTTCTGTTAACCCTTTGTGTCCCTGGCAGGCTAAAAACTAGTGAATACTATCTCATACACCTGAAATGGCCGAAGAAGACCGCTCACTGAAGACATGCCCTGCAACAAGTCTGAAAATTTCAGGTATAAAATCTAACTGTATGTATATTCTTATGTGTTTAGTGCATTTAAAGGAGGGAAGCGGGCAGCGTATTCCTGTTATACTAATGAATCGAAAGGTGATATTCAGAAAACTGTTTTAGTCTCAGTCACTAGTATTAGTTACAGTAACCATCACAACAGGTTGTGTAAATAAATACATGCAAAAAATTTATGCATGCGTCGGCGTCTGTAGCTGCCTGTCTGTGCGCTCCCTAACCCGCGATTTTAAACCGATTTATTTTAGCTTTGGAGTGACTTTTAAGCTATCTGCTTGGACATCAGTTATTTTTATTTTTGTTTTTATTGATCTCTTTTAATCGGACGTTATTTTAATCACTGGATGTCCAAGCATTAGGGGTTTTAACAGCCAGACACGGCCTGCTTGACAGGTGGGAAAATTTCTGCCAACTGACAGCACAGCAATAGACTAGGCCTACGTCTATGGCTACATCGCTGCACACCGATGTGGACCCCCAGCTTGTAAAAGCAGACAAAAAGATTTCTGACCTGAATGAGGACATTCGCCGGCTCTCTGGTGAGCTAAACATCAAATCCTCCATGCTGACCGCCCTCCAGGAGGTGGCTCATGAACAGTCGCTCCAGATCGCCTCTCTCACGGCGGCCCATCAGGACACGGTGCACTGGGGTCCCAGCGCTTGGCCTCCACCGTCCTCCAGCTCAACACCAAGTCGCTGCTGATCCTTGGTGGAGGTGGTTGGCAGGGGTAAGAGAGCCCCTGGCTGTGCTGGCTCACCTCCGTGCCTCAGCCTGTCAAACTGCTACAGCGGCTTGGCATCGGACAGAGATCCAGACGCTGGCACTGCAATCGCTGCCGCTGCAGCTCCTTCCCCACCGACCGGTGCTGCTCCGGCTGCTCCCCACTTGAAGAAGTCGGCCTCGGCGTCTAACAATGCTGTGGCTCCCTCTCCGCCAGCCAGTGGTGCTCCTGCGGCGCCCTGCACGGATGGATCCGCATCTTCCTCGCTGGCACCTGTTGTGGACCGGAGCGCTGCGGTTGCAGGACCCGACGACCGACTTCCATCCTGGGCATCGGCTTCTGCGACGCGTCGGAGGCTCCTAAAGGAGGCTGTACGAAGATGCCCCGGGGTACTCCTCTCCCACAGCCGGGTTGGCGCTCCTCCTGCCGAGGCCGGGACCGCCGAGTCGCCGCAGCTCCTGCCCCCCAGGTCACGCAGCATGGACCGTCCACCTGCCTCATGTGGGTCCCCCAATCCCCATCGTGTTCCTGTTCGTCCTCTTTTCCCTCCTTCCACCATGTTGTTTGGAGACAGCATCATCAGGAATATTCGTTTTTTCAACGCCACAACTCTCTGCTTTCCTGGAGCCACAGTCCCAGTCATCCTCGGCAAACTTCCAGAACTGCTTCATTCACTCCCTTCCTCCATAAAACAGCTGATTTTCCATTTGGGCTCAAACGACACGGCCCGCCGGCAATCAAAGGTGACAAAAATGGATTTTGTTGCTCTTTTTAACCTTTGAAAAAACTTTGGTAAGTCTGTTTTTATCAGCGGTCCCCTGCCAACACTGCCCCGCAGGGCAGAACGCTTCAGTCGGCTCCTCTCCCTCAATACATGGGTCCAGGCTGCCTGTAGCACTTATGGATTCACTTTTATCAACAATTTTAACTTATTTTGGAACCAGTCCTCTTTTTACAGGGCTTACGGGCTTCACCCGAGCAGGCTGGGCAGCCGCATGTTAGCGGCTAACATTCAGAACGCTGTTCAGTGTGCCCCATGTGACTGACGTATACATTTGAAGCACACGCCCCCCTGCTTTCCTCTCTGGTTCATCCCCAACCACTCCCACATCCATATCCATCCCAGTCAGACTTTCAAACAGATTTGACAGACCAGCTTCATCATGGATCTATAGCAACCCCAAAAACTTAGTTCCCCTCACACCTGCTCCACACTCACCACACTGTGATGACGAGTGCACGTTAGGCACGAACATTAACTTGGCTGTGCTGAATGTGCGCTCTCTTTTAAATAAAACTTTTATCATAAATGACCTGATTTTAGATAACAAGTTGGACAGTATTCTTTTAACAGAGACATGGCTTGGCACTGACGCACCTGTTGTTCTCACAGAGGCCTGCCAACCAAATTTTAATTTTTTTAATTTGTAAACCTTTTAACCTGCATGGATTTTAAACAGCACGTCACATAGCCGACTCACAACAGAGGACACACCCTGGACCTGGTCATAACCTACGGCCTGTCCACTGGTATGTCCTCTGTTGTTGACCTGGCTGTGTCTGACCACTACTGTGTATATTTTAACATCACCAGTTTTAGCCATCAGGAGGCCCCGGTGAGGAAACGCTACCTAACTTCTGAAGTGGCTGCAAATTTCATCGAGATTTTACAGAGCACTCCTGCTGAAATTTTACCTGCACCCTGTGATTTTATTGTGGACAATTTTAACATTAAATTAAAGTCAACACTTGACTCAGTGGCTCCAGTTTTATTAAAAACAATTAAAAACAAAACCTACACCCCTGTGGAGAAATGATAACATCAAAAGACTGAAAAGAAAATGCAGGAGTGCAGAGAGGAGGTGGAGAAAAACAAAACTAACTATTCATTACGAAATATTACACGAACAACTCAAATCCTACAATATAACAGTCAAGCAGGCAAGAATATCCCACTCTTCAAAACTCATTTCCGATCATAAAAACAATCCCAAATTTCTTTTCTCCAACTTCGATCTTTTAACCAGCACCAATTTTAATAAACCAGCCAAGATTTCAACAGATGCCCTCTGTAAGGACTTTGCAGACCACTTCAGAAGTAAAATTGATGATATCAGGTCCAGTCTTTTATCCCAACAGAATGTGATTTTAAACACACCTGGATCATTGCTTTTACCTGAGGAAACACTGGAGAGTCTTGCCCTGGTTTATGCAAGGACACTTGGTCAAGTTTTCTCACTAGTAAAGCCCACAACCTGCCTTTTAGATCCGATTCCCACATCACTTTTAAAAACATTTTATGGGTTCCTTGAGGAACAGATTTTAAAAACAGGAAACTACTCTCTTCAGACGGGTGTCTTCCCCGCTGCCTTCAAAACGGCAGTGGTGAAGCCCCTTCTGAAGAAGAGTAATTTAGATCCCAGCATTTTTAATAATTACCGACCTGTATCCAACTTAACGTTTTTAAGTAAGATTTTATAAAAACTGGTTTTTAACCAAGTAAATGATTTTTTAAAAAGAAACAGTATTTTAGAGAAATATCAATCTGGTTTTAGGATGAACCACAGTACTGAGACAGCCCTTTTAAAGATTTTAAATGATATCAGGTTGAATGTTGATTCACAAAAACTCACAGTCTTGGTACTGCTGGATCTAACCGCCGCCTTCGATACAGTAGATCATAGTAGAGAGACTTTTACCAAAACTGTGAGATTTTAAACCTTCACAATGTGTGAAGAACCTGGGCGTCATTTTTGACTAATTTTATTCCACACATCAAAAATGTAACAAAGATAGGTTTTTATCATCTTAAGAATATAGCCAGAGTCCGCCCGTTTCTCTCTCAGGCTAACACAGCGGTGCTAATGCATGCTTTTATTTTTTGTCGTTTAGATTACTGTAATGCCCTGCTCTCTGGTCTTCCCAAAAAGACAATCTCTAATCTGCAGCTACTCCAAAACTCAGCCGCACGAGTCCTGACGAGGACCAGAGTGCGGGCGCACATTACGCCAGTTTTAAAATCGCTGCATTGGCTCCCCGTGTGTTTCAGGATCGATTTTAAGGTTCTTTTAGTTATTTAGTTTTTAAATGTCTTAACGGTCTTGGGCCATCTTATTTATCTGACCTGCTTTTATCATATCAACCCTCGCGGATCCTGAGGTCCTCCGGCACCGGGCCTTTTAATTGTTGCAAAAGTCAGAAGAAAAACCCACGGGGAGGCTGCATTCAACCATTATGGCCCTCACTTATGGAACAGCCTGCCAGAGAACATCAGGACTGCAGAGACTGTTGATGTTTTTAAAAGGAGGCTCAAGACTCACCTCTTTCATTTCGCTTTTAACTGATTTCTTTTACTCTTTTAAGTCTTCTATTATATGTTATTTTTACTTTGTAATGTTTTTAAATGATTTATTTTTAAATCTTCATGCATTTTATTATTATTTAGTTTCTAAATCTTCATCATTTATTTATTTATTTATTATTAATATTATTTTAATCTTTAATATTTTCTAATCTTACATTTTTATGCATTTTATCATTATTTTATCTCATACTTGTTTTATCTTATCATATTGCCTTTTAGTCTTTTAGTTTTTAGCTCCAGTGTTTCCTCATGGGGGGCCTCCACACTGAGAGGTGTGTCCGATCTGCCCGCGGGGACGTCGCCCTGGAGATCCCTCAGGCCCAGAGGACTAGGGGGCCCTGCACCATGTGTGGAGTCCACCCCAGTCTGTCTGGGTCGGGGTGGTCTCTGTGGCGGCGCTCCCTGTGGCCGTAGGCTGTGGCGCCTCTCAGTGTGGATGACTCCCCATAGGTGGTTCTTTCCTCACCTGGTTCCTCAGTGCCCAGCCATGTTATTGACTATATTGACTGTGTGTGTGTGTGTGTGTGTGTGTGTTTTTATGTGGCGGTGGAGTTTTCAATATGCATGTAGTATTTTTGTTTATTTTTATTCTGTGAAGCACTTTGTACTGCATTTTTAATGTATGAAAAGTGCTATACAAATGAAGTTTGATTTGATTTGATTTGATGTATACTGCTTAGGTTTGTTAAACTGACACTGGTTGCTGGGCCAGGTTACTAAATGCCTTAATCAAACCATAATATTTGCATTACTGGAAATTAACAGATTTTTAAAAACAATATTTTTTAACCTTTATTAAACCAAAAGAACCTCTTGAGATTAAAAATCTTTTGTAAGAGTGTCCTGGCCAAGACAGGCAGCGACATAAGTTACAGACAGACAATATAGTACAATAATACAGAATTTAAAAAAAAAAAAAAAGATTATTTCTGTGCATATAAATACTGATTGTCATCATTTCTATCTGTATCTTGGATTTTTGGGGTGTATTTAATATTAAGTTGCTCAATTCATGCATTTATTTTGGGAAATCTGTGTTCAGCCGTAAACCGAACAAAATGACCAACACCTGTCACCGCCTTGCGCTTCCTCTGTCTCAGCAGATATTATGCGATCAAAGGGTCCAAGGTTTCTGTTGTGAGCTCTGCTTTTGTCACAAAGTACACTAAAAATCACCCCTATGCAGTTCACTCAACAAACTCCTGATGCACAGTGAGGGAGAGCACACAGAGAGGGACCGTTTGAAAGCTCAATTCGGTGTGGAAACATGGGTATTAACAAGAGGAAAGCCAAACAAAAGACAAGGAAGTGAAGAGTGAGATAGTGAGGGGAAACCAGATATTAAAAGAGAGATGGAGAAAGATTACGAAAGGGGGAGAGCTGTAGACTTCGTCAGTGTGTGTGTGTGCCGAGGTCTGTTAGGTTGGTAAGGTGACAGTGTTGTGTGTGTGTGTGTGTGTGTGTGTGTGTGTGCGTGTGTTTTAGTGCGTGTTGGTGAATATGTGTGTATACGTGCACTGTGGAAAAGCAATCACACAAACAAATTAATTAGTCTCCCCCAGCAAAGGGGTTTGATAAATTGAGCTGCTCATCTCTTCCACCACCTCCCCCCTCCCTCTGTCTTTCTGTCTTTCCCCCCTCACCATTTATCCCTCTCTCACATCCCCTTTTTTCATGTCCTGGTCTCTTCTATGCAATAAACATCTCATTACATTGTTCCACTATTAATTGTATTTGTTCATTGTCTGGCGTTTTCCTGTTTTGCATCGTCTGTCAGCGCACATTTTGTTTACATCATTGCATGTACACACACACACTCACACAGTGTCATGTGTTAAAGCCTACAGGAAGCCCCGTAGTACTCCCAGAACATACAAGCGTATTCTCACCGAGCCTGAGTGGCTTATTTAGGCCTCCGTGCCACAGAGCTTTACTCCACCTGCATTCAGATGAAGTAATATGTTTTAATTATTCATATTTCCCGTTTTTATTAGACCACTTAACTGCAATATTATTCCCCCCGTTTGTCAATGGGCACTCTATATACCCATCGCCAGGAACAGGAGAGAGCAACTTGAACAACAGAAATGTGCAACGGACACACAAAATGTATTCATGAGTTATTTTCCCTGCGCGGGCGCTGGGGGCTGGAATGAAGACTGTGTCTCTATTCAATTATCACACTCACGCACGCACGCACACACACATGCAGACTTACACACACGCACGCGCACTGACACACGGAGGCGTTAAGCAGTGTGCACTCATTAAACACTCTCATTATACACAGGAGGAGATCCCTGCAGGTGCAGTTTACCAGAGTTTAGTTCATTTCCTGCTCCTCCTCTTCCTCCTCCTCCTCCTCTCTCACATTTTTTTCTCTTTTCTGCTCTTTCTTCTTGTGGCATTATTTACCTCTCTAACCAAAAACTTTGCCCAGTGGGGGGGGGGGGGTCGTTGTGTGTCCGGTGTGGGCTGAGTGGTGCTCTCTGACCCCTCTACTTATTTAAAGGGATGTGTCAAATGATTAAAAGTTTTTCTAAATCTGTGTGAGTCCGATGACTGAGTCTGAGGAACATGCTGCAGGTGTATTAACATTTTATGAAGCGCATTGGACATAATAAAAACGGCAACATCAGATCTTTATCGCTACTTATTTATTCTGTTTTTGCACCTCTCAATGCTGCTGCCATCTAATTTAAAGGCCTTTCGCCTGGTAGAAACTTGATTATTCACTATGATTCATATGCTAAAGTGAGAGAGTCTCTGAATGGCTGTTGAGCGGTATTATTTTAGGCGGCTGAATGTTTCTTTGTGGCAAACCTCTCATTTTCTCTGCATGCTCATAGGCTTTCATACTTCCCTGATTGACACGCACACAAAAAAGCCCTTTATACCTGACCCATTACAACTTCAGATGAGCCTGCTCAGGAAGCGTTGGGCCGTTCTCTGTGTGCGTGTATGTGCGTGTGTGCGTACATTTGAGCATGTGATAATAAGGACAGAGAGCACTCTCAGCTGGTGGTGCTGTTCAAATAGTTTCACTGGACTGTGGCTACCTGAGCGCAGATAGTTCTATTGTCTGTGGCCCCGGCAAAATTTGCCTTTTATGTTTTATAATCTTAGTGACAGCTTTGTCCCTCCTGAGGAGAGCAGATTTTATGACCTTCACAGTAAGGAAATTAAAATTGCCGAAAGTTCTAAATGTATAAAGTATACGTGAGTACAACAGTGTTGGCAGTGTTTAATCACACTTTTTTTTTTTTACTCTGAATAAAATAAGCATTGTGAGTGACAGACAGTCTTTGGTGAAATCAGTTTGTATTTTCAGGTTCGAGCTCTACATTAATTCCATGTATACTATGCAGGGCTCCATGAAGTAAAAAAAAAAAAAAAAAGGATTGAACGCCTGGAACGTCTTTGTACTCCTACAGGGGAAGAAAAGGAAACTGTCACATTTCAAAAATTTAGAGAAGAGTCCATGCCAGATGTTTTAATTAATTTACTGTAATTCATTCATCACTGTCCTGGCTTTTTTTCCTCCGCACAGTGAAGAAATAATCCATTTGTCTCTGGTGTGCAGCACTGCAGTCCTTCTGACCTACTTTCCTTTTCTTTTTCCGCTCCCTGCTGCCATCTTCTTTCTTCGGCAATGATGGAATAAGTTTGGCATTGTTTTTGCTCCGTGGCCTCTCTTTCACCAGGTCGGCAAAACTCAACCAAACAGTGTATATTTAGCTTTTGTTTTTAGAGCCTGTGTATATTTACCTCTGCTGTAGCTATAAATGCGCCTCAGCTCAAAATAGAATAACCTGCTTTGATTAGGTAAACCAGCAGTGTGATGAAAAGTAATTTGTAAGAACAAACATTTCTAGGCTTTAACATCATATTTGGTCATTAAGTAAAAAAAATACTTTTGGTGTTGTTACTTATTATTTAATAATCTCCTATCTTGTCCTGTAAAGTACACTGATTTTAAAACGTTTTATTTTCTGTGAAAGACACAGATTTAATTTCTAACACAGACACACCATTTCCATTTGTTTTCAGTAAAATTTGCAGGTGTACTCAATCTGTCTCTCGGTCTCGTGTGACCATGAGAGTTAGACATACACACAGTGAAGTGCACAAGCACAGGTCTATTGACAGCCTCAAGTGTAACAGGACGTCAAACAGTTACCTTGGTATCGAAGAGAAAGAGATAGTTGAAGAAAAAGGAGTTTTGTTAGTATCACTTCACACTTCCCACCCCTCTCTCTGTCTCCCTTTCTCCCATTGTCAGTTTGTCAAATCCTCTCTCCCCGAGCTTGTTGTCACCTATAACTCATTCTTCACCTTGCCTGTCTCCCTTGTCTTTGTATCATCTAATTCAGCAAAAACTGGATCGAAACTTCTCTGCTGGAAGGCTCAGGATGTCAGATGGCATAAAACCCCTGTTCCACAAAAGCTAAACCCCCCAACCCCTTTAGGTTCAAAGCAACAGACGCACTTCACATGACGCAATCATTTTGCATTGATTGTTCCAATTCTCACTTGCATTCAGCTGTTTTTGTTCAGTGAGAGATAACATTCAGGGAGCGGGTGATTGTGAGTGTGTGTTTGCACAGAGATGGGAGTTGAGGAGGCAGCATCCCACTAGGGTTTGGATTCTTAAATATGCCTCCCTTGCTTTTGTTAAATGTGATGCAATAGTGATGCAGGGCTGTCAGTGTGTGTGTGTGTGTGTGTTAGACAATGAATGAGTGAGTAGTTGGGAGTCAGCGCAGATCTGAGTCTGTGTTTAAGGCTATTTTTCAAGCTGGAGGAAATTATAGGTTCTCCATTGATGAGAGAGGGAAACCCCTCCCTTCTCAACCTTGCCATCTCTCAGTGTGTGTGTGTGTATTAATAAGAGCATGCACGCCTGTGTACATGCACATAGATGTGTTTTGCACAAGCGTGTGTGAGTGGCAGGGCTGCTATCTGTGCCATCACACGTGGATGTGTGTGTTAATAGAGAATGCCCCATGCTGCCACTGCCTTTGTTTGCCAAGGACATACATATGCATGAAGGCCGTGTACGTGTGTGTGTGTATGTGTGTGCATGGGGGGGTTTACTAATTACTAGATTTCTATCATGAATATGTATGGCCGCATCCTTTATTATGGGATTGGCTTAAACACATCACACAGACAGACGAGTGGCAGAGAGAGGAAAGGGGGGGTGAGGGCTTGAGAGGGGAGACGCCTCTTCAGAAAAAAAAAAAAAAAGACAGGAAAAAAAGAGTGGTTTTCCGCTTCCATTGATTTGAACCTTCAGCCTCCACTGTGCTTGGTTTTGTTCAGCAAAATAATATTCATGTTTTCCAGCTGCCTAAGATACCTAACCATACCGTGTCCTTTTAATAGGGTTAAATTTGATTACCAACCAAATGACAAAATAAAGTAGAACTGTGGTGGAAGAATCTGGGTTTATTTTAAACTAGTGATTAATTCCAGTCATCAGACATCGTTATGTTGTCTATACTAACCTCTGATGTTGCCTATTTTATCACATAAAGCATTAAGAGCTTCAGGTTGTTGCTTTATGGTTGTGACATCTTTGGTAAGGATGCTTCATGTAATGTTTCTGCTAACTAACAAATGTTTCATTTCATTTATTTTAAATTCTGCTGTTATTAAATGCAAGAGGTTACTTACTGTGTGGTAGAGGATTACTTACAACACGTATTACTACCTTACTCCCAGAAGAATTAAAGCCTCTTCACATTAAGATTTATTCTGTCTGACAATGATAAAGCAAAGTAAACAAAAATGAATACATTAAATTATAGCTGATGTGCAGCAGTAATTTGGGGCTGGGCATTTTGAGGAAGAAGAAGAAGGAGAAGGAAGAGGGAGAAGATGAAAAAAGGGTGAGGAGGAAGACAAAAAAGAAATACAGACGGGTCCGTCAGCAGAACTGCCAGGACCATAACAAACTTACCATAACTTAAAATTTCTTATATGAAAAACACATTAGAAATCACGTGTTGCCTGAGTAGGCCTTAGCATGTTTATTCTGCATGACCCAGGCTCAAACCTAACCTAACCCACAGCCTCAGGCACCAAGGGTACGTCAGGATCTTGTTGAGCTGCCTGCCAAGTGAGAAACCATAGATTGGCTTCACGCTATATGGTGTAGTGTATCACTGGTATTTCATGTAAAGGCAGATTAAGAAAATTTGGTTAATGATACAAAATCCCAATAATTTTGGTACTATATCTAGACAACGTAGAGATGTTTTTAGACTTTTTTTTCCTGACATTTACCACACTACTGCTCCATGACACCCAAATTTTCTATTTTTTTTAAAAATACATTATCAGCTAAGGTGGGTCCCACCTAATACCTCATCTTTGTTGTAGAGGGGCTGTGTAGTTTTAAAACTTCATTTTAGTTTACACTGTGACCCCATAGGATCAGGTAGTACTCAGGTAGTAAAGTAGTGCTGGTTGGTCTCAGGGTCCAGGGCCCAACACCAAACCCCTGCCCCAGCAGTCACCCGGCCTGTTGAAAGGACAGTTCACCCCAAAATCAAAATTACATAAATCATGACCCAGTTACTCAAGATAGTCCACAGACCTTGCTGTGAGCAGTTTCATGTAGGAACTATTTTCTTTCTACAGAATTACCCCCACCAACCTCATCAGTGTGCAGAAGGAAGTGTGTACCTGCTGCTAGCACACCTAGCACCCCTGAACTAGCTAATGCAACAGCTCAGCCATCTTGCACTGTCACGAGCATGATCTGTTCATCATTAGCAGATACGTGCTTCCTTCTGTGCTGTGATATTGATGGTGAGTGTAGTTGGGTATAAAGAAAATAGTCCCTATTTGAAAGTGCTGCAGGTAAGAGGGAAATTATGCATTTTTGATTTTGGGTTGAACTGTCCCTTTAATAAAAATCCCATAATAATGTGTCATCTCTTTTAGATAATCATACATTTTAGATGTAAAATCTTGATCTGCAAAAACAAAAACTATACATTTTTAGAGTAAAAATACACTACCTTCTAAAAAGTAGTTTAATAGCATAAAAGTGACAACTCAAGTAAAGTACAAGTATCTCAAAATTGTACTTAAGTAAATGTACTTTCCACCACTGTTCAGAAGATTATACAGCTATTACAGTCATATAGTCTTTGATCTGTTTGGTGCTCTCATATACATTTTTCTGTATCACTTACTGAAGATAAAACAGAAGACGCTTTCAGGGTCCACGTGTAGAGAATTTAAGCACCATGCCACTTCATCCCTGCCTCTGTCTTTTTTTTCTTTTTTTTTCCATTGCCGCCTCTCTACTCAGCTCTTCTCCCTCTTTTTCACACACAATGCACAAACGGTCCCAATTTAAACTTACATTCATGCGATCTGACATGTATACAAAATACCAGGCATTAAGTATTTTTCTGGCTTGTATTGTTTTTCCACATGGACAAACTCAATTACACGAACCATGTCTCTCCGTGTGAGAGGTGGGAGACAAAAAGTAAAAGAGCAGAGGGAGTGATCAAGGATGTAAACAATGTACACAGAAGGTAGCAGTCGGTGGGGAAGAATGGCAAATCTCATAACAATTATAGGTCACCCTCATTCTTACTGTCAGACTGTCTTTGGTTGTCTGATGTTCTCCTTATAAAACCTTTTCTGACCGTGCTGTTACTTCACTGATATTCAGCATCTGCGTTTGTTAGTGTCCTAAACAGGAAGAGGACTTGGATCAAGTGACACCTATTATCTACCTCTGCTCTTTCTTACTTTGTGTCCCTTTTATTCTGTCTGTACACTTTCCGCTTTCACTTTTGCTCTACCTCTGTTCCACTCACCCCAATACCCGGAAATCACACAATCAGACGACTATGAAAGCTGCTATCTCGTCCTCCCTCCCCCCCATGCCCCCCCCAGTGCTATACCTCTGACAATAGTCTGGCAATCTGAGCAGAGCGAGGGAAATAAAGGAGAAGGACAGGTTTTTAAAGAAGAGAGAATGTCAACTGTCAGTCTGGTTGTGACGTCGGAATCAGTGTAAGCCATCAAACTTCTATCCTGAGAGAGAGAGAGAGAAGAAAGAGAAAAAGGGGGAACAGAAAAAGAGGGCGGCGTGCGTTTAGCCAAACTGTAAAAAGAACGAAGGGGAGGGAAAAGGGCAGCACGAGTGCACGCCAGCTAAAGAGGCTGGTCATCCTTAGTTTGTAGGGGCTTGATTTGTTATTTTATTCCAAAGCTGCTCTCAGCATCTCTCCACCTCGTGCAGGGGCCGGTGTGATGGGTTTGAGTGTTTGAGAGGGCACGCTCCTTTTTTTGCATGGGAACGGTACTGACGTGAGGTGGAGCGACTGAGAGGGATAGAAAGAGAGAGAGAGAGGCGATCAGGGCCGCTGGTGTTTGTGAGTGTTAACACAGACATCACAAGTTACCAAAGTGAGAGAGGGCAGCGGGGTGCAGCAGGGCGTTGAGCTGGAGTGAAAGAGAGGTTGCAGAAGAGAGGAGAAGAGGAGGAGAGGAAGAGAGGCGGCCGTGTTTGAAGAGAGCTGTTGAGATAAATCAGTATGTTTACGTTCTGGAGGAACAAAGTGTTCCGTTGGCAGAAGAGCACTCGACTGTCCGTTTCCCCTCGGACTGTTTTTACCGGACCCTTTTGTGTGTATGTGTGTGTGTGTGTGTGTGTGTGTGTGTGTGTGTGTTAAACAGCAGCGTTAAGGCCAGTTCTTTTGCCATTTAAGTCTCAATATTTAGGAGATCTTCCTCTTGCGGACAATAACATTAGCACATTAATATTGAGACTCAGTGAGAGTGAAATGAAGGTATTAACATTAAAAAAATATTGCTGTGGTTTCTCTCTTTGGAGACTGAAACCACCATAAATGACAAGGTCACTGACTGATTATATGTAACTTACAGTTTCTCTGACCATGTTGTGATTATGGGCCTTAGTATATGTGAGAGGTGTGTAGGTGTGTGTACCAGAAAGACAGAAATATAATAAAATACTCTCCATGCTTGTGTACCGCATTTCTAAATATTTACTGTGTATTCTCGAGATTTGTGGATAGTCTGGGTGAAACACAAGAGGTCCTTGTGCTTTCTATTGGTGTCAGATGCCTGTGTATGTTATATAAAAGCACACTTTTAACAGCGTTCATGAAAATCTAATCGTGAGGCTTTTTTTTACACTGTTGAGGACTTTTGTGGAAAGCAAAGTTTCGAAAATAGTTGTTTTGTATTGGCACTGACGCTCAGATATCGCATCACGGCAAGTATCAAAACAGTTTCTGTTGCTATTGAGAGCAGGACAGCGTGAGACAGAGACAGACATGTGCAAGACTTGCTCTGTAATTTAACATGCAACATTATTACAAGTGTTATTGTCCTAATTTACACTTTTTTCATCCTTAAAAGCCTGTTTGAGCTCACAGTCAGCACGGTGTCAACAAGGCACTTAATACAGCCGAGGTGCTGGAATAAACGCCACTGACTGCTGCCATTAGACAGGTTAACAGTGTCAACAATGTGGGAACTGATGACAAACACACACATACACAGAATATTGCACTACAGACACAGACAGGCAGAGACTGTGAAGCAGAACAAGGACTAAAAGCGAAGAATAAAAACAGACAAAAGCAGATAGCAGAACTTGAGCGTATCTCCTCCAGACTCTAACATGTGTGACAGCGCCAAAGTGGAACGGTGCTGCGGTAATGCACGATATCAAGCAATGAGACGAGAAGGAAACCCTCTATATGTATCTGTAGCGATTCCCTCCCTTCTCCTATCCATTGTCCTTACATATGGTTCGTCTATCAGTGTCCAAACTGCCCAGAGCAGAGACAGAAAAGGGGCGTGTGGGGTGTGGTGGATGGGCTTCGGCGCTCTTGCGTACAAGAGAGAGGAGAGAGTGATAGCCATTCTGCTTTTATTATCTAGAATGTATCAACTTAATCACAGCTCCATTCTCTCCCAGTCCTCCCCTGGGCTCAGTGGGAGACACTGAAGGAAAATTGGAAAAGTATCGCTGGGCTGGAGGTAGAGACGAGTGGAGATGGACAGAACAGGGGGATGGGAAGGGGGGTGTACTAAGAGTAACTACCATAAAGAGAGGGGCAGAGAGACACGGAGGAGAGAGAGGAAGAGATAAACCTGTTAATTTTTCATGGCCAGCCGGTCGTAATCACAGTGTTCGGTGCCCTCAGAGCCTTTAGAGTTGGCCAATTTGAGAGTGTGCATATGCGTATGTGTGTGTGTGTGTGTGAAGGAGGAGAGATGGATCGAGCTTCATTACCAAGACTTTGGGGACGTCCCCTCCCCAGCACCCCCCACCCCAACCCCTCACTCTCCCCTGTGTCCCTGCCTGACTGCCCAAAGTTATAATAGTCACTATCATAAAGACACATTATCCTCTGATAGGAGACTGCACTAGTCTTAAGGCTATAAAAACACTCAAACTTCATTTATTTGCCATATATGGCCCCAGATAGAACTAATGAACTAACGGGGAAAGTGTCAGAGCAATCACAAAGAAACCGGGATAAAGTTTTTTTTTTTAGTCACCAATTTGGAAATTATTTGACCACTGGCGCAAAGTGTGTGTGAGAGCTAGAAGAGACAAAGCTGATGAGGTTGCCGAAGCTCCTCTGCCGCTTGAAAGATGCTGGATTCAAAATGTACCATTTATACACTCCTTGCCCCTACCACTTAGCCCTTAACCCTCTCTTTTGTGCATTCACATCTCACGGTAGGGAGTGTTTTTGTTGTTGGGATAGAGGGGTTGTAATGATTTAGTACAGAACTGTGACTCAGTTGCAGGGAAAAACACCAAACACCAAGAACGGTCGATCAGATCCAGATCTTTACTTAGGAGATCAGGGGTCATACATGTGAAGGCAGTCAGTGAAGGCAACAAAATCTGCTCAGGAAAAATCAAGAGGCAAAGTCCATAAAGCCAAGCAAAAACCAGGGAATCCAACACAAGGAAATGGCTGGAGAGCATGAACACACTAAGGTGACAATGACAATCTGGCACCTGAATAGGGCTTTAAATACACAAGGGCTGATTACTAACTACACACATGTGAGTGGAACAAGACACAAGTAAAACACACGAGGTAATCAGCAAAGGCGGGAAAACTCAAGAAGTTAGTTTAGAAACACTAAACACATTCCAAAATAAAACACGACCTCACTCTACCTCTTAGCCACAGCCTCCCAAGAAGATGGCAGATATTCGCAATGTCTGGCAAGACTTGTTGCATCTGCTAATGTAAATGCTAGCATCCATCAGTAACAACGATGTATCAGGGTCTTGATGGGTTGTCAGGTTTCACAGGAGATTTCAGCCACTACACCCTGTAACTCTGTTCCAAGGGGCGAGGTGGCACTCGAAAACAAGGGGTAGAGGTAAAAATAAGAAACGTGACTGGGCCTTTTCTCTCCCCTTCTTTTGCTAAAACGAATAAACCTAAACCACAGAGAGCTCACAGTGGTGTGTGTAAGATGAAAGATTATGCCCTGTAGAGTGGTGCAGTGTCAGTGACATAAAATACCTGGCACTGTATAAACAACATTGTTCTAGAACATGAGCTCAGTCCAGTACGCTCACACACACACACACACACACACACACACACACACACACACACACACACACACACACACAGACACACACACACGAACACCGAGCAGGTTAATAATGACCATAATCACCCATCCCCAACACACACACACACACACACACAAACAGTTTGGCAGCACATGGCCATGTAAGGGGAAAACCGCTGTGTGTGTTTACACTAAAACACTGCTTGTCTGAGTGGCTTTAGAGCCCAGGCAGAGCGGGCAGCCTTTTTAACAAGCCTTTAAAAAAACAGGCAAACACACACACACACACACACACACACACACACACACACACACACAGTGCCTTCTCTTCTTCTTGTTTCATTTCCTCTGTGACGACTTCTCTATATGCTCGGTTATTTGATCAGGTTGAAATTCGACAAGTGGTGATCAGCACATTTTGTATAAATCATCACCTGTATGTTCCAATGAAACTGTGTCCCAAAATAGGACATGTAAAAGAGCATGCAGAGTGTTTGTTATGTCAGTGACACTAAGCTGTGGCTGCTGCTTACTTTGGTCCCATCCTCTCCCTCCTTTCTTCTTCATAGCCTGTGTCTTCATTACAAGCACTTGCCTCTGTTTCTTCCGCTGGGGAGAGTGTGTGTGTGTATATATTTGCATGCTTGTGTGTGTATCTGCAGGTCAGAAAGGCAGCATTTGTTCTGTGAAGGCCTATAAACATCTGCGATCCCTTTTAAGGGATTGTTTAGATTGACGGAACGGGAAAATAAACGTTCTCAAGGAGGCCAGGCGCTCTCTACTGACAGAGAGATCTCCGCTACCAGAACAAAATGTGTGCGTGTGTGCGGGGTGGGTAGGTGTGTATTTGTGTGAGTTGAGCCTAAAATGACAGGTTCTTTTTTTGGGAGCTGTTTTGGTGATCAGAGGGCTCTTTTTACGCGAACCCTCCGTGACCTCTCTTCTTCTTTTACTTCTTCTTCTTCTACTTCTTCTTCTTCTTTTTCTTCTTCTTCTTCTTCTGTGCCCTCCTAACTCCTAATCTACCCTCTACCTCAGCACACTCTCAGCAGCTCACACTCTTTTTTTGTCCTCTCCTAAAAGCATGGGTGTTGTTTCTACCCCACCCCCACCGGTTCATACCCACGATAACTCCCTCTCCTCAGCAGCAGAAACTTCTCCCCTTCTCCTCTCTTTTTCATAACACTCCTCCGTACACCGAGGAGTTGTTGTGTCTGGGTTGCGAGCAACATGTGGAATATATCAAAACCCTCGCTGCCTCTCTTGTCTTGCTCGCCCTCTCACTTATTCACACACACGCATGCACACACACACACACAGATCTGGTAGCGGAGCACGGGTCTCCTTGAGAACGTCCAGCGTGAGGAAGTGGGGTGTCCGTCCAGCCGTGATTTAGGTCAGAGGGAAGCAGGGATGGGAGGCTTCTCTGCTCTCTGTTTATTTGAAGCAGGAGCCATTACTGCTGTCTCTGGGCCGTATTTATACACAGACACAGAACAGACGCACACTGATACAACCGGACTGCGCGTGCAATTTTCTGTCCGTGTGTGTGTGAGTAAGAAAGAAAGGGCATGCGTATTATGTGACTCGGGTGGGAGATGTGTGTCTGTGTACAATGCATAGTGAAAATAAACTGCGGTGATTTGTGGCCTGGGCCTAATAGAGGAAGGGCCAGCACTTTTAGCGGGAACAGTGTGCAGCAGCGGGCCTCAATGCAGCAGCGTTAGGAGTCCACAGGGACTGCTGGCTTCACTCCAGTACGGTCCCAACATACCTGATTCACCTAAAGAAAGACATCTAATCACCGGACTGGGGTAAAATAAGCAAGCAAGTCCATCTGCTGTGTGGAGTGCGAGTTAAGGGTTTGCAGCAGAGTAAATTAAAGTGTGTGCATGTGCTCCAGGATTGTGTGCCAGCAAGCAGCCCGGCCGTGTGTAGGATCTGTGTGGTGTAAACTAGTCCCATGGCGTCTATTGCCTGTCTGCCATTACTGCAGGGTTGCCACAGCTTGTAAAAGCCTCGTTAACACAAAGACCTGCTCACATGTTAATTGGCTAATTGACTAATTAATTTTTGCATAAAGGCGTGCACAGGGAGAAAGGCTAGCTAATTGAAAGTGACTATAGGTTTAATTACGTGAAGAAAGGGTGAGGAGGGAGGGAGTTGAGAAGGTGGGAGGCCCAGATATGTTGTTCTTTTTCCACAGCATTTGTCTTATATGTTTTCTGTCTCGCCTTTAATAAGTCCTCGCTCTGATCGTCACGTCTCACCTGTCACCTCCATCTGTTTACTGCTCGTTTGTTAACAAATACCTTGCAGTGAAGCCGGGAGTCACCCAAAACTGTCTGATAGGAGTGTTTCTGTGTCTGTTTCTGTGTCTGTGAGATACAAAGACAGATGACAGGGGCGTCTGAGTGACAGTGATGCCAAATAAAAGATAAAAGCATCAAACCGAGGTGCTTCTTATTTTCATAAACATTCCTTGCGCGCTTCATGTTTCTGGGAAATAATTTTGGTATGAATGCCAACCCGCTACAGAGACCACGTCATGCAGCTAATCATCTCCGGACGTCTGTTGCAGAGAGGCATCAGTGTGATCATGCATTCACATCAACAGTAATCTAAGTCCAATTATTGAACAATATGTAAAACTGACACACACATCGGGACGGAGACAGAGGAATGTACGAGCCAACGAATGTCTGTTAATTCAATTCCGACCCACCGCTCGCTAAAACACCACCACAAATTAAATCGGCCATGGGAGCAGACAGCTAACAAAGGAAATTAACAATGATGCTGCCTCTGTATTAGGGCATATGGATTCGCTGCATGTTTGCTGCGTGTGTGTAGCCGCAGCCTCGCGCCTCCGTACGCAGAGAGAGGGGGGAAAAAGGCCAGTTTTAATCAAGAAATCCATTCCACTTTTCTAACCCCTCTTCGCTTCTTGCTCCCCTCCCTTCATGGCAGGCTTGTGTGGAAACAGAAGTGCTAAATTACCCCGGAGCAGTCAGACAAAAACATCTTGTTGGGTTCTAAATTGCTTTGCATGCATGTTAATTGGACAGAAATCCCTGCAGTGTATTTGGGTTTTGAGCATTTGTGTGTAACTTCACAAGTGTGCGCCTCTGTACTGTATCTGTATATGTACAGTATGTGCGCGTGTGTGTGTCTGTGCAGTGTGTGTGTTGGGCAGGACCGGTGAGCTATTATAGCTGCAACGGCTTGCAGAGATTTGGAGGTTATCTGTTTTTGTTGGTTAATTGTGAAGCTGATAGTATCGAGGGTCTGGGCCAATTCAAGTGGGCTTTCTGCCAAATTACCTCAGTAATCGTCTGTGTTCAAGTCCCTGGATGCTCTCACCAAGACAGAGCCTGGGAAGCCCTGAAGTTCAATGGAGAGGGGCAGATCTGACCCCAGCTTTAGACAGCTTACACTGTAATTGAAATGATATTTTTTTTCACGCCGTTATTGGATTGCCGACAAGATTTCACCCAAAATTCCATTTGTGGTCAATTTATCCTGTTTGTTTTTAATTAATGCGGGCAGCTAATGAACTCAGAGGGAATCTTAGCCAAATGATCAGAATTTCCTCCATGTTCCCCCTCGTTATCTTTGAAGCAGTAGGCTTTGGAATTGGAGCATGAAATTGTTTGAAAGTAGGAAAGGAATTCACTTGGATGGAGTGCACAAACACTGGAGCCAATACAAGCAGAGGGGGACATTGGATTTGTAAATCCACTTTTCATTCACTGTAGCAAGAAATTTCATTGACTATGACTAAAGATTATTTGAAACTATAACTAGTTTACTGTGGCACAGACATGAAGGACTAATGAAATACACATACCGTTATCAGAATTTTTTTTAATTTTATTTTTATTATTTTTTATGTGTTGATTCAATTAATTCGAAAGTGGAGCACGTTGCATACAAGCAGTTTGTGGGTGCAGCAGTCTGTTGGTGTCTTGCTTCCCCTATCTGTCTTCCTCTCTCTCTCTCTCTCTTTCTCTCTCTCTCTCTCTCTCTCTTCTCTCTCTCTGGAGAAGATAAATCAACCCACTGCTGTCCTTGTCAAACTAGAAAGTATTCCACTCACTGAATAGGTTTAGAAAATAAATTAAAAAAATGTAGTTGATGTCTTGAAGCTGTGTATTTTTGAATGTAAAATTCTGAGGATGTGGCAGACAAAGTAATTCTCATCTTGGCTGTTATTCATGAAAGACTGAACATTTGTACTTTTCAGATTTGATGGAAAGAACAAAAAAAAACGATCATGCATAACCTTGACAGATGATCCGTTGATGTCCTCATGACCCCTCTGACTGTACTCTGTTTTCTTTTCTGTCTTTTGTCATTGTGTACAAAGTCCCACAATTACTATACATTCTCTGCTTAGGCGTGATATTTTATAGTACTGTAGCTTTCTTTACTTTATATGTATTTCTCAACAGACATCCCTGCGCACGTGTGTGCGTGAGTGTACGTGAGTGTGTGTGTGTGTGTGTGTGTGTGTGTGTGTGTGTGTGTGTTAATGTTTGTGCGAGGGCACGATCTGTGGAAAAAAGCAGCAAAGCGGATTGAGACGTGAAGCACAAGACAAAAAGTGGTATCAGAAAGGGGAGGCCCCTGACACAACCTCCACTTAAACCACCACTAGACAGGAATTAGAGTGTTAGAGTGCACAAGGTGGAATAAAAATCTGCACGTCAACATTTGGCCTATTTAACCACCAGCGTGCTCGGTGGGAAGCACTAGAACAGAAAATCCTTCGCATGGCCTTTTCATGCGAAGAATAAGTTGTCGTCATAGTGTGCTATGCAGGACTCCAGGCCATGAATCCCCAGACAGTGACCTCATATCTCGCCCCACAACCCCCAAACACACACAGACACACACCACACCCACACACATGCATGCACAATTTACATGTTTTCTGCTTTTTACTCTTCATTTCTTCTTCAGCTCTTTTCTGTTTCCAAATCTCTGTCTGTAAACTGTTTAGTTGTGGTGTGTGTGTGTGTGTGTGTGAGACAGAAAGTCATGCACCCACACACACCTCACGACTGTAGACAAGTGTGACAAAATGTCGCTTTTTTCTGCAGTCATTTAGTTTTTGTGTCATTTCACTTTGCTGTTGAAGGTTGAAGGAATATTCTGCTGATCACACAAACAAAATGCGCAAAACAAGCAAACACACACACACACGCAGAGCACGGTGAGAGGCTATGAACATAAACACTTAACCCTGGAAAGATTCAATGATGGCGGATAAAAGAGTGATTTGTGTTCTGCTAAGGGGAAAATGAGTAATCCTATCATTCAGCGTGACATGCAACACAACACGCCGCATCAGTCACAGACACACACACACACAGACACTAAACACTGCCTATCAGGATGATAAAAGCATGCCTCTCCCACACAATAAAGCGTTTGATTTTTCTATTTTCCGTGTCATTCATTTTCTCTTTATGCTGTTGTAAACCTCCTCCATCCTCTCTCTGACTCTCTTTCCCCCAGCGGCATCACTCCTGACACAACAGCACATATTTGTGTATTCATGTAAATATCTCAACTAATCTCTATAAATATATTTATGAGACTTAATACCTTTGTACTGTAATACTATGCATGCTGAGCATCGGGTTTTACACCCTCGTGAAGACAAGCGCACACACATACCCTCATACAGACACACACATCTGCACACAGCTTGCACTGGGTGCATACCAATCCCTTGGTCTTTCTTTCTTCCTGCCGGGGCATTAATTCCTGCCCATATTTCCATCTGATTATGGTCCGGTTATACCCGCAACTAATTGAACATTAAATATAAAGAAAGTTAATGAAAATGTCCTTTATCCCCTCCAAACTAGGCCTGAGAACGCATCCATTAACGCAAATTAATCTGGCCCTGGTGCGTGTTGCAGGGGAGAAGATATATGCACAGTTTGCCGCTCTCCTCTCTGACCCGAATTATGGTCCTTCTCTGCGAGCAGGACAGTTAAATAACAAAAGATGCGTTGTTCTCCCCCTTCTGAGTATTCTGGTAAGCCGTTCCCAGAGCTTGATATCTGGCTGAAAACAACGTGACGCTGATGCCTTGGCTCCCAGCTCAGAGCTTTTTGTCCTGGGGTTCTCCTCTTACTCCTGCTGGCCCGTGTACGGACCACCAGCACCCTCCTGTCACCGGTTTGGCCTGAAAACAGTGTGCAGTGTGGGCCAGAGTATTTTATTATCTGAGAAAGATCATGTGGTTGTTTTAATGGACAGGTGTCAGAACTGTAGCATCGGCGTATAGCACAGACAATTATAAGCCCATAAACTGGACTTGACTGATGTGTCATTTAGACTTCACATGATGCGTTCTGGCAAAAATAAATAAAATATCCGTCAGACTGTATCACATCTGAGGTTCTGAAATAAAAATACATCTTGACAAGTTTGAATAACACTTAGAATTTATTGGCAGCATAACTGTGAATCTGCTACGAATTGAATTGTTTTCTAATGGGCTTGTTAGTTTTACTCCTTCTGTTCTTTTCCTTTCACTAGCGCTTCCCGTGCAAGCGGCTCTAACAGAGCCAAAGACACCCACTGTGAGCGCGGCCGACAGACAGACTGACGCACAAGGAAAAAGGAGGAAACAATGAATGGACGGATGCTTTCATTCTGATGAAAGGAATAAACGCTAAGGCATTTATTTTGTCTATTATCCGGCTAAAAAACCCTCTCCATTCCTGCCCCCCTCCTCTTGCTCCCCCAGGCCCGTCATATTAGCATCTCTCCTGGCCAGCAAGGGGTTAACTAACCCGTTTAAGGGGAACCACAGAAAACAATACTTGGACCCCAAAAAGACAATGCCAGTGCCTTTCTCCTCCGTATTTGTAATTTAACATCAAAAGGCTCCTCTCCCAGCGACCTCTGAGAGCCAGCGTCTCTTTAATGAAGCGCCCCACCCCCCTTAATCACATTCAAATTGGTTAGTGTTCAGAAAATAGAAATATGTATTAGATAGCAATAAATTTTCATCATTGGCTAAGCCTGCTTCTTAATTGTCCTGTCCCAAGGCTTGGGAATTTCATTGTTCGTTAGGTGCTTAAGTCCCCCATCTCATTCAGTCTCTCTGACATTACTGCTGAGGGCTCTAATGCCCAACTAATTTGAATGGGGATTTACATGATAGAGCAGGGAGCATTAAAATGTGGAGGGAAGGGAAAAAAGGAAAAAAGGAAAAAGGGGGAAACGGCTTCTTTCACTTCAAAAGTCACTTTGTTCAAAGTCAAATGACAGTGTTTAAAGATGCTCTATCTCTCTCTCCTCAGGATTTTGGACAGCAGTGCCAAGTTTAATGGTTCGTTATCTTAGCCCCTCTCTGTCTTCCTCTCCCTCCTTACCTCTTTTTCTCTTTCCGCCGCCAACCATACGCTTTTGTTTAGTGGCACCATACTGTGTCAGAATATACATTGTTTTTGAGTGACTTTGAATTGCAAAACACTTCTGTCATTCTCTATTATAATTTCCACTCATATTTCAGTTCCTCCGCGTGTCACTCAATAGTACGCCATCAGGGGTTTAGGAAGCTTATTGAGTAGGCATGAATGTCCATATTTGTGCGCACACATGTACAGTGTGTGTGTTCAGTGTGGTTGTATTATGAGGTTAGGCCTATTGCTATTACTTTCGCTCCATTCTGCCATGTAACTCATTCTGCCTGGCTGCCGGCTGAGCTCTCGCTGACTGAAGAAAAAAAAAAAAAGCTTGGAATTGTTTTCTGTTTGTTCTGGAGGTATTTTGGATCAGAGGTGGATCAGTGTGTGTGTGTGTCTGTGTGCATCTGTTTGTGTTTCTCCAAGTATGTCTATTTTGGATCAGTGTGAAATAGAAGCAGTGGTGATAAAGAGAATCAGATGTTTTCTGATGTGCGCTGTTGGACGCTGCGTGCGTGTGTTTCTGGCAGTGCAGACATATAACTGTCCGTGAGGCAGCCACGGGGCAAACTGTTGGCATGGAGGATTAGAAATTTGACAGCGTAGCAGGTTGTGCATGCATGTGTACAACTGTCTGTTTGTGTGCATGTTTTTTCATATCAATCTAAGTTACGCACCCCCGCCCACCTGTTGTTAGATAACCAAAGTATTCAGAGTTTCAACAACCTGATGGAGGGCCTCTTGTAGAATTAAGCTTTAGGCCTTGTGTCCACCAAAGCATTTTTTCCCCCCAGCCGAAACGCCAGGCACTCCTTGGGTAACGTCCAGCTAGGAGTGTTTGAGAGCGCTTTGGTTGCATCTGGTTGCTATGATACAGAATACCTGCGGAAGTAAAAATGTCGGCGCAAGGTAGAGTACTTGCTTTGGATAAAGGGAAGGCTAAAGCACGTAGGGAGAGAGGGCGGACCTGCTGATTGGGTCATAAGAGGAAGCATATGTTAAATATATACAGTATATTAACATATTTCTCCTCGGTTTTTGTTGTTGTTCAGCACTTTTACATCTAATATGTGACAGTTGGTCTTTGTGGCATTTGTCCCCCTTTCACTGTCATTTAAAGACTGGATAAAAAGTGACAGTGATGAGTGCAGTGTTTTACCCAAAGTTGAACATTATTCAACTCTTGGTGCTTAGAAAAATCCACCTAATGCCAGTGCTCAGTGCTTTGTCATGCTGGCGGCATTTGTAGTGTAGCGTAAATTTGGGGGTCTGCCCATTGGTCTGACAGCCCGTTATTCCGACAACCCATTGTTCCGACCGTATTAAATCCATTGTTCCAAAGTCCCGTTGTTCCGAAATCCTCATGATGCCCTGTGGTTAAGGTCTGGTTAGGTTTAGGCACAAAAATCACTTGGTTAGGGTCAGGAAAAGATCATGGTGTGGGTTAAAATGAAAAATAAAGTGGCAAACACATAAGCCGTGAGCCTGCTTCGCCTCAAGCCTTTCCCAGCTGACCCAGAGCCGGTCGCGGCGCACCATCAAGGCAGAAATACACCCGCCAGGAGCCGTTCAGCACCGCCAAAGCTCCCCACACAACCCCGACCCCAGAGTTAATAACAGGAGGTTATAGTGTTTCATTCTCTCCTCTCTATGACACTTGTATCTCGACCAGTAGCCTACTTTTGCCGCGTTTGCTGATCCTCAGTAGTACACAAATACTGTATAGCCTAGTATAATCACATATCGAAACAACGGGACGTCGGACCAATGGGCTGCCATTTCCAAGGATTAAAGAAATAAGCTGGGCTCAGGAAATCGAATGCTCTGGTGGACACGGCCCCTTATGGTAAATATTAGGTGCGAAAAACTGAATTATGAGACAGTGTCACAGCCTACTGTTTACCCCAGCTTTAATTATTGTTTTCCCCTTTTTAGCTCATAAACATTGATGCTCACTACCTCCGATTCTCCATAATTAGTGTGTTTGGTTTGACCTGCGTGTCACCGGAGATGAGAGGAGGTTGTGGAGGGTCAGGGCTAATGAGAGAGTGGGGTCGACCTTAGACATAGAGTCAAATAAGGGCAAGGGGGCATCATCATACAAAACACAAAATACCACATACAAATGTTGCGAGGAAGGTCCAAAAATGGCAAAGAATTACTCATTATTCCGTTTCTACATTTAGAAAGAAGACAATAAAAGTGCAGCGGAACTGAACTGAAATCAATTTCAGCGAGAGTCATTGTGGGATTTGGTGTCAGTGGGAAAACTATTTCCAATCCGATTCTGTCATTCCACACTTTGAGTACAATATCCAACCAACATCTTATGCCTGTAATGTCGACACTTTTCTATCTGCTGTATGTGTTTGAATCTTCAGCTCGTTATCTGAAGATATCGAACCAAACGTCTCGCTGTCCAGAGACTAAAGATCAGAGTCAGAGAGTGAAGGGTTAACTCTGATAATCACCTGTATTGATCTGTGTGTGTTAGAGGAAAAACTGCTGGTTCCCGAGCAGCCGACCATGAATGGTTATTGATTCTATCATAAAGACCGGCTGTCTCCTGAGTCTATGGCTCTTTAGGTAATCACTGATGCCTGTTTTTTTTCCCGTCTGGCACTCCGACAAGTTCATATCTCACACCTGTCCTCCACATCTGTACACTTTTAAAACTCATTGTACCCCGACAGACCTGCACCCTAAATCTATGTCCAATTTGCCCAGCACTGGCACTTTGCCTCATCTCCTCTGGCATTTCATGTCTCACCCTCAACACTTCATCCACTCTCTCTTCTCGGCTGCTTTCTCACAGTTGCCCATCTCTGCATCTCTCAGAAACCTCCTTCCCCAAAGCCTCATTGTTCACAGATAGACCCACAAGCAAACAGACAGGCAGGCGACAAACGAGGAAGCGCTCACTCACTAATCAGGCTTACAATGCTAGTGGGCTGAAAGAGCGGTGTGCCCTGCTTAGACCACTGCTGTAAATGATTAGCCCGGCTCAGGCTTAGCTGTATTAGCTGGTCTGCCATCACTGATAACTCACGGCTCCCAACTTTATTGCCGTGATAAAGCCCCCGCTAGAGCCTGCATTAGAAACAATCAACCAATCTCCTCTGGTCTCATGTCTAGGTGGTGAATGGCAGGACGCTGAGGCAAGACTGAGAACCGGATGAGGATGTTCTCCCACGATGGCTGCGTCTGATAGCTGGGACAAGTTGTACAAAGAACAAAAGGAAGGTGAGAGACTCTGAAACCGTGTCTGAGGGTCCACATTAGAGGAAGAGTTCTTCAACAAGTGATCACCTTCTCTCTTCAACTCCTTCCTTTTCTCAATTTGATTGATGCATGTTTTAATAGCCCAATATCGTCATCTCGGGCTTAGACTCAGATTAAACCTTAATTTACGTCATTATCACTAATTGAATTTAGCCCTCACCTTGATTTCAAAAAAGTTGGGACGCTTTGTCAAACAAATATAAAAACAGATTGAAATAATCCGCAATATTTTCCTACATATATTTAATTGATTAACATACAAAGACAAGATATTTAATGTTCAAACTGATCAACTTTATTGTTTGTTTGTTTTTGTAAATATACACTCACTCATTAGAAGCCCACAACCCATCCAAAAAAGGTTGGGACAGGGGCATGTTTACCCCTGCACTACATCACCTTTTCTTTTAACAACACTCAGCGGGACTGAGGACATTAATTGTTGAAGTTCTAAGAGTGAAATTTCTTTGTAAAGGTGTACAAATGGGTCCCCAAAATCTTTAATATTTAAGACTGTGTGTGTGGAAGCATGGGCCAAAATCACTCTCGCTGTTCATACAGGAAGCATCTTGAAGCATTGTCAACAAAGGCTTCTCTGACTATGAAACAAATTTCACTTTTTTTCTTGTGTTATTCCACTTTATTGCAAATATTTTGTGGTGGGATTCAAATGTTACAATTTCTTTTTAAGTGTAGTTTGATTAAGTTAATACAATGTTCGGTCAGAATTTGCTCGGAATAGCTGCACTGAAAATATGTGTAATGAAAATTTTGACATGTTGAATACTTATTTTCTCCACTGTCTGTTGAAAAGGATTTGCAAATCATGGCATACATTTAATACAGTGTGTCAGAAGTTGTATATAAACTCAAATTGTTTCAGTATGTGAGTGTTAGTGTGTGTGTGTGTGTGTGTGTGTGTGTGTGTGTGTGTGTGTGTGTGTGTGTGTGTGTGTGTGTGTGTGTGTGTGTGTGTGTGTGTGTGTGTGTGTGTGTGTGTGTGTGTGTGTGTCCATATTTGTGCCGTCCAGCACCTCTAATGGCCTGGAGAGTGGTGAGCCCTTATTATGAGCAGTTACACACCAAAGACACACTGCCGGTGACGCCCACCCATCAGCCTTGGAAGCATATACACAAACACACACACGCTCGCGCACACATCCCAAACCTTGGACTGACATGCTAACGGGAAGTAAGGTATATTTTTATTTTGTACTGGTCGCAGAGAGGTGGGCGTGATACGCTGTGCGGGCCAATGCAGAAACAAAAAAATCACACATGGAACACACACAGGCTTACACAAATAACGCCCACACACACACACACACACACCGTGCCCTCGCACAAGATGCACGCACACAAAGACACAGACAAATGAGACCTCAGTGAAATAGCTGGTGGGTTTTCTGCTATGGTCATGATTTCCTTCAGGGCTGTGAAAACACTCTGCATATGGAGTCCATCTCCTCTATGGCTTAACGCTGAAACGAACACACACACAGCGTCAACATGTGCACGCTCACACACAGAATAATATTCTTCTCCTTGCACTTTGGGCCCGCTACTGTAGAGGTGTGGTTTTTGGCTTGCTACAGGGCAAAAAAAAGCAATATAAAGGCAGAAAGACAAGGAATGCGTGATAGGAAATATTTTTAGTGACATGGCAGGGATTCATATCATATGTAGGAATCACCTTGATTGAGTATCCCTAGATGTAGGCTTATATGTGCGTATGTGCGTGACTCATATTCATTTTCTAGTGTGGGTAAGAATAGACGTTTGTTAAGTGAGTAAGCAGCGTAAGGTATTTCGGCACGGCAGGAAAATCAATAGGAACTGTTTTTTTTTCATCCGAGCGGCTGTCTATTGAGTTACCACAGCTCTGCTAACAGGTTATCAACTCAGGGCAATGTGTGTGTATGTGTGTGTGAGACTGCGTATATATTAATTAACATCCTTATCGCAAAACAGGCACATAGAGACTCTGTGTGTGTGTGTGTCTCTCTCTCCTTTGACTGGGTCGGGGTGTGGATGTATTGACCAGTTGCCAGGGGATAGGAGCTATTGATTGTGACTTATCCTGCTGTTTATATTTGAACCCTGGGTTTAACCTCCATCGATCGACACACACCTCGCAGTCTAAAAGGTGTTCAACTCTGCTTTCCACTAATGGGGCTAAATGGTTGTGCAACAGTGTGTGTGTGTGTGTGTGTGTGTGTGTACGTGTATGTTTTTGTGTGTGATTCAAAGCATGGCCTCCCCCTGTGTTGCTTTTCTTTTAGGGAGCATAGCTTGTAAAATGAGTTTTTTTTTTATCACAGCAAAGTAAAGAGAGAATATTTGATTGATTTGATTGTTGTCATTACATTCGCTGATGTATGTCGGCGTGTTACACAAACACATGCACAGCAGCGGTCATTTTTCTCTTTACTCAAGGAGAACATGAAATTTCTTTTTTTTTTCCCCTATTGAGTCCTCTTCAGTCTGTTACTGCTATGACAACTTTGCAAGGTCCCAGAGGTCGCTTGATTTAATGTGAATATTGTCCTTGCACATACAAGCCTGCACCCACTCCCACAGACACGCGGATACAATGAAGTCGATTTTTATTTTTTGTTTTCACTCGGAAGGGGAAGGTTACATTTTATACACTCCTCTTCCACTTTTTGTAAAACTCTCAAAGACCTTTAAAGACCTTTAGAGCTACTACAAGGAGCTTTTTTAACTGGTTATAAAACTATCTCAGTTAAACACTGATGTTTATGACCTATGTATGCAAACAAGACCATCAATGAGAAGAGTCATCAGAAAAAGGTTTTATTTGTGCCCATCACCAATTGATTTTAATATCAGACAAAACTATTTATGGCACACAGTCCTGAAGAGCCTATGTACATTAGATAGTTAAAAGGACAAAGGAAATTACTTTTCCTCAGAGAAATTTAGTTTTGATGTTATATTTTGTAGAGATAACTGATTCTGGGGCAGGATGAGCAAAGAGAAAAAGAAAAGAATTGACCGAAGAACAAAAAAAAGCTAAAAGGGACAGTGGTGGCGCAAAAGTCACCCTTGGTCATGCATTCAGCAGATGAAGAGAGCTGTGGGATACAGTCATCCTGAATTGGCCTCCTATTACAACACGTGGTTATATGAAAAAAGAACAATAGCATCAAGATCTTTACGACATGTTGTAGTGTTGCTCGCAGAAACACTACAGCTGTTGTCCTCAGGTCCGATAAACAACACAAAGATGAATGTTCCTTGTAGTTTCTTTAAAGGGGACCTATTATGGTAAATTTCAGGCTTATATTTGTATTTAAAGTTTGTACTAGAACACTTTTGCATGCTTTAATGATCAAAAAACAATTGACTTTCCTTGTACTGCAGTAACACCTGAATTCACCCTCTGTCTGAGAAGCTCCATTTAGTGCCTGTCTCTTGAAGCCCATGTCCCATGTTACAACATCAGCAACTAAGATTACACATTTCCCTGATGTCAGCATGTAGCTACATGTAGCAGTGTAGGTTGGGTAATGTAAACACTTACAGTAGTGTACCTGGAGCAGATGACTATATAAGGAAATCTATGATGTCAGCTTTTCTTAAAAGTAAAAAAAAATGTTGAAAACAGAGTAGCCTCTTCAGAACAGTCTGAGGCTTGAGATTTTTGTTCACAGGGATTTTATCTGCTTTAATAATTCTGCTTTGCTTAGTTTTGCGTTTCTCTCCATTGCATTGTCCGTGACCCTCACACCAACACCCCAACCTTAGCTGGTTCAAATACGGAATTATTATGTGTGAAAGTATGTGTGTTCATGTTTGTCTGGAGCCTCAGATCAGACTTTTAAATGGAACTTAGTAAAAGATAAAAAGAAAACTTTTGTTTGGCTGATACCTTTAGTTCTGTGTGTGTGTGTGTGTGTGTGTGTGGGTGCGCACACTTTCATATTTTCATCTGTGTATGCCCGTCTCCCTCTCCCTCCCTCTCCATTTGAAGGGTTGTAATGAGTCATCAGGGAGAGCTGATGTGAATTATTAATATTCAATCATGATGCTGTTCATGAATTAACTGAAGCCGGAGGAGGCGGGGTGGACAGGAGAGAGAGCAAAGGAGGTAGAGAGGGAGATGGTGAAGATTGAACTTGAATTAGATATGTAGGAAGAGAGCAGCAGGGTATGGAGTAGAAAGACAGGGAGTATTTTAAAAGCCTAGCAGAGTGTTAACTATAAGCTCCACCCATGGGACATTACTTGTGAATTATGCAATAATATATTGTATTTCAATCCCGGCACTGATATATACACATTGTGTTTTGTTTTTCATTTTATTGTTGTTGTAAAGAAAGACAGGAACCCTAAACGTGACAGGCTGATAATTAAAAAAAGATGAAAGCATTTTATCACATGAACTGGGTACAAATATGATGATGCATCATTCTCACTCCCAACTCATCAAATATTGATGCTTGGTCAGTGGCCAAAATATGATGCGCAAGGTACCCCTCCAGTGTCAGTTTTGGATACTTGGAGATGGTGTGTCAATTTACACTTGTTACACGCATTGTGTCTTTTCAAAATAAACTTCTGTTTAAACAGGAGATGTGCAATTTCTGCTCATTAAATATATATAGTCTCTTTTCAAAATAGACTTATAACAGGTAAAGAATATGTGTTTTTAGGTTTACTTTGTTAGGTTTAGGCAACACAAGAATGTGGTTAGGTTTTAAACATTGGTTCCCAACTGATCCAGCCATGCCGTCCAGATTTCTCAGTAGTTGTTAGTTCAAGGTCCACACAGTTTAGTGTATTCAGCGTCATACTTGCATTTGGCCGTGTCATTAAGCTAGTTTAATAATTCACTATACAGCAGGAAACAGCTTTTCCAAATAAAATCTCTGTGTGAGAAATGTACTGAACTTAAAAATAAGGTGTGTTTTTTACAAAGTTGATATGTTTGCAAGTCACTTGTGGTCCATTCAGAACGTCCCACTTTTGGACCTTGACCCACCAGTTGCGAACCACTGGTTTAAAAATAAAATGGTTCAGCTTAAAACACGTCCAGTTGTTTCTAACGTAATGTAACGTCACATGACAAACTTCACATATGTCATGTGACATAGATCACAAGCACACTACACTATACATACTAGCACACTACGTTTTAGTAGTGTAGGATTTGATTGGCTTTTAGTTTCACACGGGACATGAACAGCGCCCCCCTGGGCGAAAGTCCAGAGTTTGTTTGACCAAGCCACCACCCGTCCCACCTGACCTATGCAGACTTTCTTACTCTTAAAACTACAGCAGTTGCCTAGAGCATTAAAACATGCCGCAGCCCAGTGCGTCTCATAGCGTCACTAAAGGGTGCCTGTGTGCATGGGTGTCTGATGCCGAGGGCCACTGTAGTTTTTATATTTGGAGAGACCAGGTTGGATGCATACCTCACCTGTACATTCATGACTGCAACTGTTTTTTAATAACCTTTTAGTTTTCATAATATTTCACATATTTAATTTCTGTTTTGTTTATTGGCAACGCTGAATTATTATTATAATTTTATTTTATTTTTATTTTTTTTGCTTTTTGGGTGGGCACTGGTCTGGTATTCTGGGTCTTGCTCATGTGTAGTGTGTATTTCTCATTGTGTAATGGTTAATGAAATAAAAGCAAAAATATTAATTGTTAATGGAAATTGCAGCTCTACAGGAAACCTTTGCTCCTCCTCCATATCAGATTAAAAGATTTACTCCTGGAGCGAACATTAGACCTTTTAATTTCTCATAAAGGTTTCACACGACTTTGAAAAGTCATTTAAAACAAAAAGCATTTCTGAACATCGATAGGGAAAACATTCATCATTCATTGTTATGATCAAACAGTTGTAAGTCCCTCAAGTGTAGATGACTGCAGGCTCATAGTGTCCTGCTAAGAGACAGAGTTTTGCACAGATCAGAAAAATGTGATACAGTACATGCTGTCCACTCACAGATGGTGCTCCGCTCATCTAGGAGGAATGATTGGAAGAGAAACAGTCAGTAGAGAAATGTATTGTTTCAGGTTTGGTTAATCAGGGTTGAAGTAGCTGCAGTGGTTCAGTGTAGCTGGTACAAGATATCATTCTCTACAACTAGTTCTTCATGGTGAAGGTTATTGATATTCACACTTTAATCCTATGTGTGCGTGTGTGTGTGTGTGTGTGTGTGTGCATGTGGCCTGCGGTGCATAAAAACAGCTGTCATTGGGGTTTGGTTTTGATGTGGTGCTGTGTTCTGCTGTCACTGCAGAGCTGGATTGAGTTTGCAGGTTATAGGTTATCAGTTGCTCACAGAGACAAAACAGATACACACACATTCATATTCACACACACACACACACACACGCACACACACACACACACACACACGCACACACACACACACACACACACACACACACACACGAACACACACACACACACCTTTTTGTGCTTGTAAACCTGACCAAGCTTGACAGTTCTATCTGTGTGAGCAGACTCCTGGGCTCTGTCGCTATCGTCTCTCTTGTTCTCCCTGCAGTGTACATTAATGTTTGTGTGTGCGTTTGTGGAGTTTGACATGAATGGTAGCATCACTGTCGTCCTTCCCGCTCATCATTCTGCCTTACTCTGTGTGCTGTTCTGTGTGAGGGCAAAAAGGAAAAATAAATTGTGTTTAAGGTAACAAATGTATTAGGGACCATGCTATGACATTCCTCCAAGCCTGTAATCAAAGGTCGACAGAAAATAATATATTATTTAGATTTGCAATGATTATAAATTTTTGGGCCGATACTGATTTACGATTTGCAGAGTGTTTGGATGGCTGATTCCAATTTCATTTTTTTTCAAACCACTTTACAGCACACAAGATATTGCAATATTTTCTATCTTTCCTTTATTAGAACATTTTAACCAAGATACAATAACTATACCTTCAGGTACAGTAATAAAATAAATAAGTAAAAAAGGCATAGGCCTACATAAATAAAAACATGGATAAATAAAATAATAATTCTTGGTGTATAGCATTTGTGGGTAATTTCTTGAATAGACAAAGAAAGTAAAAATATCTCCTGTGGAATATTCACACAGGTCTTCAGGACGCGCCCGCCAGTAAGTGCGTGGACACGCACATCTTCGGCAAGGCGGACATGCGCCTCGTCAGTTTTAAGCGGCACAGTACAGCAGTGAGAGCTCAGCAGTTCAGTTTAACACGGACAATTAACAACTTTCTTCTCTCTTTTGATGTGTGTGCGTGAATGATCAAGGTGAGAAGCTGCCCATGTTTCACTTGCTCACATCGCCCAAGCTGTGAGTTGCACATGCGCGTGTGTGTGCGCTGCTGATGTTACACAATGTCAATCATGCAGCGCGCTGCAAATTTGACCGGCGTTTTAAATTGGTATCATTTAGACTGACCGGCTGGTCGCAGGTCATGGACAATCATGTGAAAACTGGCCCGATTCCGAGCACTGCCGATAAATCGGTGCTAGTCTAATTATTACTTTTACTTTCAGGGATAATACAGTTGTGGGCTTTTGCTTTTAGGCAAAGACACAATGACATTATTTTTCTCTTTTTAAGTTACTAACAAAATTTCCATGTCATTGTAAAGGCAGAATTAGCAGTTAACGCCAAAAAATACTTTTTGTCTTACGGACATATCATTCATTTTTGAACAGCAAAAGAACTGAAAATCTGTACTCAAGTAAAAGTGGAAACTGCCATTGAGAAACCTACTCAAACAAAAGTAAAGAAGTGCCTAATAAATTACTCAAAGTACAAGGTACTTCCCATTTTAATATTTTTAGGGTGTGCAGGTCAGTGCAAAATAATAAAAAAACACAACTTATTGATAGAACTTTATCTTTTATGACGTAAAACAGGTAGGCTAATCAAACAATTAAGCATGGCCTATACTGCACAACTGAGATATGAACAATCTCCCACTCTTTCCATCTCCACCTCTCTACCCCTTCCTTTCTTAGCATCACATCAGTGGTTACTGTTACAAATGAAACATCAACGTAGCTAACGTGAGCTAGCTCACTAAATTTTCTCCTATGTGCAACTTAATTCGATGTGCTTGTGGAGCGTAGAAGAGGAGTTTTTAAAAGTGGATATCTCAGTGTGTTTGGGGAGGTGCAGCAAGCACTTCATCATGTAACTGTTGTCTTTTGTAGATTTTGGTATAAAAAGTGTAGCTAGGGACTGTCACAGGAAGCTGCTGCTTGTTCTAAGTTTTGCTTTGTCAGTATTGCATAGTGGTCAAAAGCTATGTAGTGGAGGGTATACCCAGGTACATGGGGTATACCTACATCTTTTTCTGGGCATTTACAGTATACCTACCTATCAGCCAAGAAGCCACTGAAATGTTTGGGACCGCATACCCACTTCCTCCTTGATAAACACCCACCTCATCAACTACCAGTAGTTAGTGCTTCTTTTTCTTCCAGGCAGCTGGAAACTTGGCAGCTGCAGCAGAGATGCTCCTTGTGTGCTCTCCCCTTACACTCAATCCCTAAATTTAGAGCAGACTAGTTGTAACAAAGATATAAATGGCAAATGTAGTGAAGTACAAAGTTAATACTGGTTAAAAAATATATTTGAGTCAAGAATTGAAGTACGGTTTTAAAAAATGAACATGAAAAAGTTACCCTGCCCACTGGCTTACACTGTTAATCAGTTACGTATCTGGTTTCAGCTGGATATAATATCACACTTCAGATGCCTTCAGGATCGATTTCATTGTTCATTTTTCCCTCCTATGATCTGGAATGGATGCATACTGTCTAACTGAAAAATATGCCAAACAGTGCTTAGTCATATACTCATTTATTGAGACCAAAAAATATACTTCACCATACTGTACACTGTACCACATGTGTGTCCTTTAAGTGCTTCATTGACTTTATAGCACATTTATTTAGTGAAACTTTTTTTTTTTTTCACAGCTGCATGGAAACGTTCTTTTCCTGTTGCATCATTTTATACCCCCGACAGCGTTTGACTTATCAAGTATCTTTGGAAACTTTTTAAGCTTGAAAAGAATATAAAATGAGCCTCTGTGGGTTTTTACTAAAGCTCTGCTGCACAAGACGCATTTGTAAACTGTGTGGACTCAGTAAAAAAACCTGTGGAGCTGAAGGGGTTAATGCATTTTATGAGAGTGGTCCACAGTCTTGGCAGAGGTGCAGTACCCAGCGGTTTGCTGTGCCTGGCATCCTCCACCTGGCCTGGGCAGGAATCAAACCCACAACTTACACAGCTCTTAGCCTGCTCTTCAGCTCAGTCAGCTACTGCCAGTGCGGCCGGCAGTAGGAACTCCTGAGAGGATGCTGACCCACACACGTACAGACACATATAAATACACATTCACACTTGCGGATGACTTTACTGACTGTATTCACTCCATAAACCAAACCCCTAAACTAATCTTTATCTTTACACTAAACTGAAATCCTAACCTCAAATTAATAAGGAGTGGCAAAATATCACTGTGAGGACATCTGATCCTTATAAGTAGAGAAAAATAAGCACAGGCGAACACACATGCACTTCTCCTTCCTCTTGTGCTTTTCTCCTCTCCCTTCTCTCAAGGTATGTTTCCAAACAAATGTTGTGCACATTTCTATGTGAATTTCCAAAACGTCTATCAACTAGTGCTGTTTGAATATTCTCAAGAGGGTGTAACAAGGGCACATAATTAAAAGAGCCCCAGAAGCTCTTCTGTACCTCTGGTACATCAGGGCATTTCATTGCCGCTTTTGACCTAATATGGCATTTATGTTATTTTCATGAATTAATTTGTCTGCTCTGCTGCTATTTTTTTTATTCAGATTTTTTTTCTGCTTTTTGTTGGAAAAGGGAAATATAATACTGGGTTGCAGGAACACACTGATGCCACTGCTGGATTTAATAGAAGAAATTGGTGTTTACTTGAAAAATCTGTTTCAGCCTTTGTTGCGTCTTCTGTTTATGGATCCGCAATTGTTCACTTCAGCCAAGTGTAGAAACAATTCAAACATATTTCCATGCTTTGTTATGAGCTCATTCAGATCTTCAAGTCAAATTGTGCCTAAAAACAGCGCGCACACACACACACACACACACACACACACACACACACACACACACACACACACACACACATTCACTCTCTCTTCCAATGCCTCTAAATCATGGACTATATAAAATAATTGATGTTGCTACCGTGATGTCACCCATCGGTTTGTGTTTTGAGGCCTTGCATTCTGCATTTTGGCAGTCGCCATCTTGTTTTTTTTACAGCCAGATGTGACCACATTTGGATCAGATGGTGGAGCTGTGGAGGCGCGAAGGGTGGATCAGACTGAGAACCCGAGGACACAACCCACAGGCAGCAAGTCACTGAAAATGGTCACACCCTTAATTATGCGTAACTGTTAACCTTAATAAAATGTAAACGGGTGTAAAAATTCATCCCCTGTACAGCTGACAAGAATTTTGAAAGTAGTTATGGAGACCAAAGTCATTTTTGCACCAGTCCAGGCTGTACATGTTTGTATCTGCTGTGAAGTTGGGCATTTTATATGGGTGTCTATGGAGATTGACTCACCTTTGGAGTCAGCCCCAAGAGGCCATTAGAGAAACTGCAGTTTCACTTGCATGTGGGCTTCATTGTTCAGCCCCAGAGGTTGCCGCTCGCTCTAAATATTCAGGTGAATTATGATCGAAAAGTGTGTTTTTAATGAAACTGTTGAAAGATGATCAGCTGTTAGACTTTCTGTGGGTGGCTTGTGTTCGTACATGTAAAATCTAATTTAAATTCCTTATTCATTCATGTCTGCAGGCCTGTGGACAGTCGGTGTGCACATATGACAAAAAGTGTGTGTATGTGCATGGATATCATATGAGTGAGCGTGTGTGTGTGTGTCAGTGAGTGAGACAGGCCAGAGGTAGAATGGTAGAATGCAGTATTCAGGGCAGATTAAATGAGGGTTTTGTTCAGTTTGCTCCAGATGTTGAGTCTATGTGTTTTATTTTTACATTCTTGGCCTGAGGCCCGTATATATTTTGGATTGGGCAGGGAGTATATAATATCAGTGGAAAATGCTGCGGTCTGGTACCTTTTAAATAACATTTCCTCCTTTTTCTGCTGCTGTCCTGTTTTTCTTTCCATGTTGTCTTTTATTCGGGAATGAGCTTTGAGAGGTGATGTTTAGAAAAGCGCTGAAATGAGACTGACTGCGGGGTTCAGGGGATCACTGGAGACCCCTCTGTGCGCGCGCTCACACACACACACACACACACACACACACACACACACACACACACACACACACACACACACACACACACACACACACACACACACACACACACACACACACAAGGAGAAGACACAAAAACCATACACACAAGCCGCTGGTGCTAAATTCAAGGAGTGGGTGAAGAGGAAGAAGTTTAAGTCTTAAATGGGAAGGTCGGTCGGGCAGCCCTGTGTCTTGGGGTGGCCCTGCTTTGGCTGTGGGGAGCGGCACATGTAGTCGTACTAATATTTGGCCTCCCTCAATTTGGCCAGTGGAAGGAATTATACCAAAGGTGCTCAGGGACCCACATTTTAGACTTTCCTTTCCTCCATTTCTGATTTATTTCAGAACAAATCTGGGCCGAAGCGGGCTAAAATCTGCACTAGAGCAGTTAATGGAGTTGTAAAGCTGGGGTAGGCTCCGGGGAAATATAACCACAGGGCTTAAGAAGTTCTCTCTCTCTGTCTGTCTCTGTGTATGTGTGTCTCCCTCTGTCCTGTGGTGGGCCCACTCCTGTTTGAAAAGCCACACTTCCAGTCAGAAACGAACCCTCACATCTACCCTCATGGTGGGCCCTGTCATCACTAATCCTGCATGCGTGTGCAGTACAGTATGTATGTGTGGACCCTGTCTTGCATTTGTCGTTATGTGATCCAAAATGATATACTCGGGTCATAATCTGACATTTTAAAAACATACAATAGCTTCTCTGAATTCTCAAGTGACGTGGAGTATGCCATTGAAGTGATGAAAGGTAGAAGAATAGAAGAGGTGTGCCAGCATGATAGGGTCCCTCTTAGCCTAGGTTACTCCCTCATTCATTGTCCTGCTTTCGTTTCCAGTTTTTTTTTTTAAAGTTAGGACAACAGAGTTATCAAAATTGTGCAGTGGTTAAGCAATGGCCAGCCCCTAAAAGAGAAGAGTGTATTGACCAGAGAAGAAGAGCAACTCTCAACTTTCATGGTGGGGAGGGGGATGAATGAGTGTTGTTGAATGAGAGAGGGGAGAGGTGCCGCAGCACTCCTAGTCTGCCAGAGAGGGTGGGAGGGTGGCGGGTCAAAGGTCAGCGAAGGGGGGTCGTGGGGGGTGGGGGGTGGTTGGGGGGGGTAGTGGCTGTGCAGGACGGGTAGTGAAGGATGAGGGAGTGAGAGAGAGACAGCATCTGGATTCAGAGCTGTTTCCCAGCCAAGTTACATTTGTTTAGTCTGAAAGACAAGAGTGTAGGGGAGCAGAGGGGGCAGAAAAAATGTAAGGCCAAGAGAATAAAAGCAGTTCAATAACAGGGAGAAGAAGAGGAGAGCAGGTGTGTGCGTGTGTGCCTGCATAACATGTCTAAGTGCTGCATGACTGTGTGTTTGGAGGGTTGTTTTTGTCTTATTTTAGTAGTCTGGCCATCAGTTACAACAGTTTTGTTTTAGATTTCATTGCTAGTGTCTGGAGATGTATTGACCACCTCTTGACACAGCTTTAAAACCATATTCACTATAGGGCAAGCAACAGGTCAGACAATCACACAAATTCTATCCCCCATTCATAACTACTATCCAAAAAAAAAAAAATCATTTGGACGTTATGAATTAAGATTATCCAGCCCTAAAGGACAGTATGGGCATTCAAAAATTAATATCACTGTGGTTAAAGGTTCAGTAGGTAACTTTTATGAAAATAACTTTGTCATATTTGCTGAAACTGTCACTAGATCCTGACAGTAGTACATGTGACAGATAATCTGTGAAAAAAATCAAGATCCCGTGGTTCCTTCAAGTGCTCCTAATGGCATTTGCAAGAATCCACTGCGCCTGAACAAAAACAACCAATCAGAGCCAAGAGGAGTCTCTAACACAGCTGTCAACGACTGCTCAAGAAGACAGACAATGTGACCTGCACTTGATTTATGGCGATTGATGGCACCTGGGTAGATCATCCAGGAGGCAGGACATTACATGAATTGACCTTATGCTAAGCCCCACCCCTTTGTGATGGTCTGACAAGCTGTCGGAGTAACCATGGAGCCCACACTGTCACTAACTGCACTCCCTGAAGAAATGATAACATATTTTTGGAGTTATAAAACAGTGATTCCAGAGAGAAACAGACAGATACAGTCTGTGTTTGAAGGATATGTCCAGGATGTCAAACTGACTCAGCAGCAACAACAGGTTAAAAAGACAAAGATTGTTAGAAGCTAAAGCCGAACTATAGGCTACAGATCACAGTGTAAAAGTGAACCACCACATCACTGCTGGCCGCCACAGAAGACAATGAATATAAAGGAAAACTTTGCAGATATTGAGCCAGCTTTGTAGCATCGCAGTGTGTGCAGATGAACGGTGTTTGGCTTCGCCCCCTTGCCGCTGCCAGCACCCAGCTGACACACAGCTGGTTGAATATCAGCAAAGTTTCCCTGCTTCCCTTCACTGGTTCCTGTACAGCAGGGTCGGTCTTTGTTTCACTGTTATATTCATTAAAAAGCAAAAGCAGCATGTGTATACATTCAGTAGGCTATATCTTCAGTAGCTAGCTAACCCTACACTTTTCAGGGTTTGATTTTGGTTTTGGAACAGAGAAGAAACGTATATCTTTTTCCAACCTCTCCAGGTAACAAGTCTCAGTAATACATGCAACCCTTCAACCCTTACCAACACAAATTCCCGAATCTTGTCATCTCTCAATTAGACATTTTCATTGCCATCTTTGTGTGGATGACCCTTCTTCTTCTTCTTCAACCTTGGATGTTTGTTTTGTGTTGTTTTGTGCAAGCCTCATGATAGACGCGTCATCAATACATGCACTTGCTTGCTGTGAATTCTCCCGACAGTTACCTGCTCTATTCAAACATGGGTTATACCAGATATTACACTGACTTTGCACTAGGGAGCTGGTAGTAAAAAGGCTGTTTAATGTCTGAACCAGCTGATTCGGACATTTGCGTTCTCACATACAGCTCCTCTAGGTAGTGTCTAGATAATTTCAGGTTTGTAGTGCATGTGTAAAAGGGTCTTAAGAGACTCCTCCTGCCTCTGATATGTTGTTTTCGTTCAGGCATGGTGGATTCTTGCAAATGCCATTAGGAGCACAAGGAGGATCCAGATTGTCTGTCTTGTACTACTATAAGCATATAGTTACAGTTTAAGCAAATATATCCGAGTTATTTTAATAAAAGTCACCTATTGAACCTTTACACAAGGTAAATTACTGACTTCTGCTCTCATTAGAATAATGTGTAGATACAGGCACACAGTGACTCTGAATCCCCACTAATTATCCCCATGAGTAAATTGTCAATAACCGCTATAAACAACAAAATAAAACCTATGTGTAGAAAAAGACTCTTTTAATGCTTGAGTGTGTATGAATGTGTGTTTGTTTGTGTGTGTTTGTGTCTAAGGGTCTCACCTCTCTCCTCCCTCTTCTCGCCACAGTCAGGCCTCAGGGGAGGTCAGCTCCTCTTGACCTCTGCGTTCCACAGCAGGGCCACACACACATACACACAGATATGCGCCCAAACATTTCGCACACAAACACATTCATGCAGACACAAAAGCACGCACACACAGACATAGCGTTCCAGCTCGTAAACACCCGGCTGCCCTAACAAGCCTGCAATTGGGCAGACACTTAGACTGATGTGGAAGGAAAATGGGAATAGGTTGATGAGGAGGATACAATTTGAATATGTAAATATGAATGAGAAGAGGAGCAGTTTTTTGTCATACCAAGAAACATTTCTAAAAGCAAAAGCGCAGTAAAGACAATGGGAGAGAGGAACATGGATGTGACATGCAGTCATCCAGACAGAGGCCAATGTTTTCACCTTTCAGTGTGTCCCAAAGCCTTCTTGTAGAAAACACAGATAGAGCTTTGTTTGGCTGGAATTTGGTTGTGTGCTCCATGAGCATTCCCCAGCCCCTCACTCACTGACCTCTGACCCCTAGATGCACACACACAAACACATGCACACACATTGATATGTGGGGATTTCTAGGATATACAGTACACACCAGTATGCACAGTAAGACAGTACATTATGCTGTGGATGTCTCTGTATATAGATGTGTGTATATACTGTGTGTGTGTGTGTGTGTGTGTGTGTGTGTTAGACTATATATGTGAGTAAATTAGAGTTTATGTGAAGGTTGACATGGTTAGTGGCAGCAATTTATAAGTAATTGCAGTGGGAGACCTACTGAACAGAGTAAAGTGATTTTCTTGTGTGTTTTTTTGATGTCAATCTATATGGCTCCATGACCTGTGACCCAGTGTCTTGTCTGTGACCTCATCAAAGAGAGACGAGAAAACAAGCATCCCTCTTGAGGACAGCAGCCATTCATCACTCCATCTTTGTTCCCTTTTAGAGCCTTCTGTCCGTCGTAAGGAGAAATCAATGTCTTAAAAGGATAGAGAGAGACACAAAGATACAGACACAAAGAGCACAGTCTCTCTCACAGACACACAAGCACACACACACACACACACACACACACACACACTCCGCAGTAACGAAGTACAAAGAGAGAGAATCTGTGCGCAGTGCTACTTTATGAGTTTGCTGTGAGGCTGTAGCCATTGTTTGCGCTCAAACTACTTGACCTTGTGATGAAAGGAGTGGAAAAATTTTGCAGTGCTGCATTTAGAGACTCAAAAATGGGCTTGTCTCATTGCACCCACTGAAAGTTGTTTGTGACTTGAGGAGTTTCTTTGAAACATTTTCTCCAAATGATCAAACTGTATACATAATGTAAAATTACTGAAATTTAATTCTGTGGTTATATTAACCAGCTTTAGCTCTGTGTTGTGCTTTTGGCCTCAAAAACAGCATCAGCTTCCTAAGGGATGATTATGAGCGATTGTAAGCTAGAAACAGGTCAGGAAGGTCCAACATTACTGTATTAATAGTAAAAATCTCAGTGTATTTCATACTATAAAGGTGTATTTTCACACACTGCTACGACACAACAATAACTTCTTTTACCTCTCGGTGAGCATTCTCCCGTTTTTCTTGGTTGTCACTATTAATAGGGCATCTGGGTCCAGGATCTTTTATGTACATTCCATACTGTACGAGTAAAATTAACCCAAACAACCTTTTGCATGTGCTTGTGGTTGGTCAAGTCAATGGACATGGAATTTATGGATTTTGTCAAGTGCTGAGTAATGATCTCCCACACATTGTGTGCTTGTAGCTGCAATCTACAGTGTAACTGATGGCTAATGGTTAAGTACAGTTAACATTTGGTTTGCATTATGCATGTATCTATAATGATTGTATAGTTGACCGTGAAAGGGAGAATCTAGGGAAATGAATCCCTCTAAATAACAGTAATAGACCAGCTGCATAATACCAGCCTGGTCTCATTCCCAGGTCGTCAGATATCGATGCTTTGTCATGCCCCTCAGAGTTTGATATCGACACAAAAGCTCCCCTTTGGCATTTTTATGAGACGCACAGGAATTCCAACTAACTCCAGTGTAAACCCAACCACAGCAATACTTGACACTGAGAGCAACTGATGTAGTTTAAAATGTGAGAAAGTCTACGTAAGGCAGGAGGAAGGGAGGTGGATGGGTCAAACAAAAACAGACTTTCACCCAGGAGATCACAGTTCATGTCCCACATTTGTCAGACTGGTACCAACAAAGACAGGACTCAGTTGCAGGACTCAAGAAACTAAAGGTCTTTACTAAAGGTCAGTGCATAGAAAAAACAGTCAAGCAAAATATCAGATCATAAACCAAGAGGACACTAGGAGGAGATGACTAGAACATGTGCTTAAACAACTGAGAACAAACTGGTACAGACAAAGGGCAGCACGTGGACTAAATACACCAGGGAGTAGGGGTAATGAGGGACAGGTGAAACCAATCAGGGCGGGGCAGGTAATCACACAGGATGGAAACACACAGGGGCAGGAAGTAAAGTACCTGAAACCACAGACAAGGGTGAGTATCAAAATAAAACAGGAAATACTAACAAAAACTGTAAACATGATGACCTTGATGGCAACCTCAGGGTGTAACAGTTATGTTTCGTAACAAATGTACTTCAGGCCAAAACGTTACACCCACCATTACTTACAGTCAGTTAATGGAGAAGTGTTAACTGTAGGAGGGAAGAGGTGGAATACATTTTTTGGGCAAGATATTTTGAATTCAAACTGAGTCAACACGTATTTTTTTTTCACATTTACATGGCCATGAAAGGCAGACATGTACACTTGGTAAATGGTTTATCACAGTAGTCACATAGTGCTCAGTCCACAGTCAAATGCCACGAATGAGGACTACAGAAACTCAAGAACACACTGAACAACACTGAATGCCTGCAAACAATGGTTGGCATTGAATAATCCTTTTACTTGGTTGGTTCGCAAACATTTTTGAAGGACCCTTCCTGTTTGCTTCCATGTACTTATGACTAAAGACCGCTGCAGCAGTTGCCAAAAAATTACATCAAATGACTTAAAAAGAAGAAAAAAATTCAGCGATTTTTTTTCAAATATAAATATTTGCTGCATTGTATATTCTCTGCATTTTTACAGTCCAAATGAAAAAAATATCTTATTATAAAACATCTCTAGTATGTTAAACTAATATATAAATCTGCACAAAAAAGAAAAATATTGCAGAAAATGAAAATGCAATGGCTGAATGTTATAAAATGCTTTGACGTGGACCGCCTCTGTAACAACAAGCTGATTTTCCAGCGAGGCAAAATACATCATATTCTGGTCAGGCTCTGTGTCATGAGGCCAGGCCCCCAGCGCTTATGAATACAGTTGGAATGAAAACGGAAAAGCCAAAACTGGAATGCAGATTGCTTCGTGTCTGTAAACCTGTGTGTGTTGCATTTAAGTACTGGCATGAAACAGTGGATGTGTGACACTGGCTGACTGTTCAACAGAAGTGCTTTTAGAAGCTATGGTGACAGAAAAAACAAATGAAGAAAACATAATATAAGCATGTTACCGTACAGTTATAAATACTGCTGTTCATTCACTGTCACGTAGAATTAAAACAGAGGTCAGTCCATGGCAAAGGTGTTTCAAGAAGATAGAAGAAAAAGTACTTTATCAATCCCTCTGAGGGAAATTCTTTTTTTGCCCCATCTATACACGTACAGTATGCTCCAAATACACACACATGCACGTACATGCCCTATAAAACGCTACATAGTCAGACCTGAGCAGTTGAGGGTTCAGGGCTTAAGGAGGTGACTTGGCACCTCTTCAGCTGTGCTACCTGAATGAAGTCCTTGCGCTGTGAGCTGCTACCACCCCAAAAGGACCCCCAAGCGCTGCCAAAACCCGGGATTGAACTAGGGACCTTTAGATCTTCAGTCTAACGCTCTCCCAACTGAGCTATTTCGGCACATGATTGATTTCTGGTATTCAAATCAGAGTCACAGATCTAAGTAGAAGTTGACCTGGGTCAAACACTGAATGTAATCGGAGATGAATAATTTGTTGCACAGCATCCACTCTTCGTGATGTCTGATGACAATTGTAGCATTTGTAGTGTGGTTTTATTGTTTGGTTAAATTTTATTATGTATTTTTGTATTTTCTGAATTTATGTGGAACCGTGTACATCCTGGGACACAAGACAATTTTCAGAAATTTGTTTAACAATAAAGTCAAATCAAATCAAATTTTGTGGGGGATATTATGAACCTCCAGACAGCCGTATATTAAAATATTGCAAGGGTCTGCATTGGTGGAGCTGTGTTCACTTTCTTTGTTAGATCTGTTACTCTCTTTCAAATTCGGTGCTGACTTATTTGAAACGATGTTCGATTGCGCTTTGGCGAAAATTTGTGGTGGTGCGTTATTCCATTGTTCCAAAAATAGGCCAAAATGAATGCATCCCGGATGCCGAGTCTGTCGATAAATATTGCAAATTAAATTCTACCGGCAATGAATGCGGATTGTAACCTGATCCACTGAAGAGAAAAGCTAGTGGGTTTTTTTGTCCAGTGTCCAGTTGGACAGGGGCTTAAAGCAGCTGTGCGGAACTTTTTACCATGAATAAAACTGTCCCTAGTTCGTATCACCTCCCCTTGAAGATCTGCATATTTATTTGAACCCAACAGCAACAAAAAAGCCTTTCTCTATATGGCTATTTAGCGTAGCCTAGCTCGGGTCGGACACAGCGGAAGTCAGAAAACCAGAATACGGCACCCGAGGCGGAAGTGATTGTGCTTGCCTGCAGCGGCCCACAGCGATTAAACCACAGAAGAAGAAGGAGCCGTGTTTACAGTGTTCTTTGAGTAAGCAGTACACAACGGGCATTGCTGAACACATAACACCTAACAGTTTTACCAGAGATGTATCTATGAGGACTTGGTTGTACTTTTGATGTCATGGCGGATAACGAAGGAGCATCATGTAAAATTATCTGTGACTGTGACCATGAACACAAATATACAGCAGGCAGTTGTCCTCAGTTTATAAGAAATTCAGAGCTACACCAGAACATTTATGAACAGGTCTTACTTTACTACTAACTTGTGTGTAACGTTAGCATGTTAGCATGTTTCCACTAATTACTTGGACTGACCTAACGTTAGTAGCGTTAGCTTTGCAAGCGAAGGCTGCAGGTAACAGCTTTGCTGTGTTAGGATTACGTTATGTCTTCATTGTGTATCTTCACATAAAAGAATACTCTGACGATTTGGGAGTCATGCCCTTTCTCTATCATTTTCATATTGAGACAACATGATCAATATCTTTTTTGTGTCTGTACGTCCAGTGGCTGGGTCTCAGCGGTTAGCATTGCGCTGATAGAGGGTCAGTACGTCCTGCGCTGTGATCTGCGGATGGATACACCGGTGAGCAGGCACAGACGTAGCTTGTAAACATAACTCAGCTGTTTATTTAGCCTAGCGATATCTCTGGATTTTAGCAGCTGCAATGGACGACTTTGAACGCGATTTTGAAGAGTTTCTTGTAGCGGACACAGATCCAGAGCCATACCTGTTTGAGCCGGAGCACACAGATGAGGAACTCCATGTGTTGAATGCGAGCAGAGAGGCTGAATCCTCTGCCCAGAATGGGATTCGGTGCTGCCATCGTTGGGGAGATATATCATCAGGCGGAAAAGCACCGCAGAGAGTGCATCACAAGGAATGAAAACTTTGCAGCAATCACTAATCCTGGCGTGACTGAAACTTTTTTTCATGTTCCTAAGATGAACTGGAAAAAACGCCCCAGGCCTGCAGGAGCTGATGGACAGCTTTCAGTCGGGTGAGTAATATCGTCCGTGTCGTCTCTGTTTGCTTTTACCGAGTGAGCTGTCCCAGAGCCAGCTGCAGCTGTTGCTCACCGGTGTATCCCTCCGCGCAAGATGTACTGACAGTGCCATGCTAACCGCTGTCTCAATATAAAAATGATAGAGAAAGGGCATAACTCCCAAATCATCGGAGTTTTCTTTTCACATAATAATGCGGACTCAGCAGATGACTTGTTAACTGTTTATTCCTCCTTACACCGAACGTACATCATTGTTTCCAGTAGCACAACAACGGTTACTACATTACCCAGAATAACTTGAGGCTCACACTACTACGGTAGCCTTAGTAGCTCAAAATGCACAACAGATTAGATTAAATCAGAACAGAAACACGACAGGAGAATTTACTAAGTCATTTTGCTGTTTCCACTAATTACTTGGACTGACCTGACGTTAGTCAGTTAGTTAATCCTCCGCTCTCCAAAACAAACTGCTTTAAGTGAGACCTTCATGTCCCTAATGGCTGTAATAACTAAATGAGAAATCTCTTGTTTTTGAATCAACTGCAAACAAGCTGATTGTTATCTAAAATGTAGTCTTCTCTCCTGCTGCTGGAGTTTTTTTTTGTCTCCATGCAGCTAAGGAAACTCCTATGTGTGCTCTGTCAGCTTGAAAGCAGAAGAGAGGCATAAAGAGCTCTAATACTGAAGTGCTAACTTTGGCTCCTACCTGTTGAGTCTACTGGAGAACTCCTTTAATAATCCCATTTCCCTCTGGCTGAATAGTATCTTTCACTGGAGAGAGAAAACTGCTGACAAACATACCAGAATTCAACAGAACTTGCTGTAGAGACTGAGTTGAAGGTTGTTCTCTTTCCTGAAACAAGAATAGGAGGTAAAACACCCTTACATAGTTTAGCAGTATTACATTGAAGAAACAAGCACATGTTCCTAGTTCACTGTTACCCATTTTCCACCAAATCAGCTCTGGACTTTGAACTGGTATCATTCAGGACTCTTGGAACCTTGGTGCTATCAAGCCAATCAGCCCACGTTTCCACTGATTTCGATCACAACCATTGTAATCAAGGATACATCATAAATGGAAGTCTTTGCACAATGCACAACAGCAGTAAACAGTAGTAGCATGATGGTGGATTGCATTGATTACCTGTGACCTTTTCTTCTGTTATTGTATATATTTGTTTTTTATCCAAAAACAAGCAACTATTAATAAGAGCACTGCACACTCTTTTTTTGCAGTTATTTCTTATTTAACATCCGTATTGTTGTCTTCTTCACCCCCACTGATGTTGTCACAGTTGGCACTTCAGGTCAAGGAAAACATGCTATAATTAAGCAATACATCACGACAGGCCGTGATATACGTTCATTATATCACGGACTGGAGTGATGTATTGCTTTTATAAAACGGTTACCAATAATGGCAATATGAAAGAGGAAATAATTTTCATGTAGTTTTTAATTAAACAGAAATACATATTATCTAATAAAATAGCCTGGCTGTGAAAAAAATAGTCCCACCTCTCTGTACGTCAGCTCCGCATGTCTTCTTTTGCTCCGCTTTTTTTTTCGGAGACAGGCACTCGTCAATCCATTCATCCATGGTCAGCCCTCCCCGGAGATCAAAGTTGACCGTGAACATAATTAATGCTGTCAAAAAATAAAACCGGCTACTTTTTGCTGCGTACTGTAACAGTTGGTTGTTGTCATGGAAACATTGTTGCTTCGCTGAAGCGGAGCGATATGCTGTGATAAGGTTTTTTAGAATACTAGCTGTGATATACGCTCATTATATCACAGTTAACAGCCAATCAGATTGCCGGATTTCACCTTTCCGTTTTATAATTTTCTTTTTTCTTCAAGTTTGGAACCATCTTTTCAGGTCTAAGCAATTTATTTTGAAAAGCAATTTATTTTGAAAAGCTCTGAACCTGAATGAAACCCATTCCATGTTGGTGGAAAATGGGTATGTGATGTCATAGACATCGACCTAGACCACTAGGTCAAGTGCTGGGTGGTGAGTGAGTGAATCGCTGATCTAAAAGATGAAGAATTTTAAGCCTTTTACTCTCTGGACAGATGACATGCTAAACATCTAAAAGTCACACATTTATGGAAATATATTTCGTATATGCAGCAGTTCTCATTTGTCAGCTTTAAATATGATTTACCATAAACGTTAGCTTTACAAAATGCTTAAAAATGGTATGTCATGATAGCTACGACAGCATGTGGCATTGTTTGAATTAAGCGTACAGGCATTGGTATGGCTGTAAGGACATCATTCATGGGTGGGTTTAATATTTTGTGTGTATGTGTGTGTGCGTGCGTGCATGTGGTACTCTGTAATGGATCAGTATGAATGCCTCGTTAGCAAGCGCCACTGAAACCCTGTAGGCCCTTCAGAATATGAGTACCATTTTAGAGAGCAGCTTTTGCTGTCGCATTCTAACTACCACTTACACAATACGTTCTGCTCATACACACACTCACACTCACACTCACACTCTCTCTCTCTCTCTCCCTCTCTCTCTCACACACACACACACACACACACACACACACACACACACACACACACACACACACACACACACACACACACACACACACATTAGCCCACGCACATACACTCAACAAGCACTTGTGTGTGTGTGGGCAGCTGGCTGAATTGATGGAACGGGATTCTGCATCCTCTGGGGAGCAGAAACACACCACTCTATTTAGCATCAGAAAGGCTACATTCACTCTTTTCATCTGAGAGGTGAACTGAGGAATGCCCTCAAGGTGTGGACCGAGGGATAAAGATGGTTACAGGGGTGTGGTGTAGGGTTTAGGTGGCCAGCGGTCTCTACCTTTGGTGTTGTGTTTCTTGCTCTCCCCTTTTCTCTTTCCTCTCTTCTACAGTAAATCTTTCCGTCCTCTGTCAAAGACTCACACAAGGCGGAGAACAGAGGTTACAACTGTAAACAGTAGGGGATCTTTTCATATTCTCCGTTCCCCCTCTCCTCATGTCTGTCATGTCCCTGGTTTGTTTGGTCTCTTCTTGTTTCTTTCCTCCACCCTGCGCCCCCCTCTCCATTTTCTTATCAAACAAAATGGCACTGAAGGGAGCACGCACGTACACACACACAAAGACACAGGTAGCAAAGTTTCTCCTGGAGTTTTCTCAGCAAAACCAAACAAAACATAAAACGGCGCTAACGCAAAAGAGTGAGGGTGGCGAGGAGGAGGAGGTGGAGGAGGAGGAGGAGGGGGAGAGAAGAGAGGGAAGTTATTTTCTCTGGTTTTTGAGGCTGTGCCGCATGTACTTCTGACAGGTGGGAGGGGAGATGAAGCGTGCATTGTGTTCGCTTGCTAATTAGCATCGTTAGCGGGGCCCATCCGCTGTGAATGGCAGAGATAGTATTAGTGAGGTTTATGCACAGTGAGTGGTAGAGATAGGAAGAATAGAGTGTGGTACAGGCAAGAGCTGTATATGCTAACGCTACATTAAGTCTGATAAACTTGCAGGTCTTTAATGGACTCAGCAGGGGAGGGAGGGATGGAGGGGAGGGAGGGGAAGGGAGAGCAAAGGAGTGTAAAGAACTGTACACCAGTCTGCTTCAGGCTTTCCTGTCAATACTCTGAATACGACCTCTGTGGAGCTCATAAAACCACGGTGACACACGCACAAGATAATGAGCCATTGTGTGAGTGTGTGTGTGTCTTTTACAGAGGTTTGGGTGTAGTGATTTCGAGATCAGACTTCTCGCCTTTCACCTCACCCCTTAAGGGTCAGGTTACACACGAGGTGTAGGTTACAAGCCACTGGCTATATGAATAGTCCTGTTAGCCCAGGATTTCTATTGCAAACACACACACACACACAAACACACACGCTTTTGATTCTTTTGAACTGAAAAAAAAACAACAAAAAAGGCTTTTCCAAGCAGCAAGCGCCTTGGATTATATCTGATGCTTTTATCACGTATCACAGTAATAATATGTGTGTGTGTGTGTGTGTGTGTGTGTGTGTGTGTGTGCATAAGTGTGTGGGTGCGTGTGTGTGAGCGCAAGCCACAAAACCCCTGGAGGTCACATAAAACTGTCAGCATCATCCAATCACCCAGTTTTTTTTCATATTGCCCTTTACCCCCTCCCTTCACTCCCTTCCACTCTTTCTTTCTCTCTTCATTTCATCCCCTCCAGTGTCAAGAAAAGGCCCTTGAGGCTGTATTGCTCTCTCTTTCTAGGTAATACACACACGCACGCACACACCCACACACACACACGCATATATATATACATCCTCTCTAAAGGACCCCTGAGGGAGAAGACCATCAGAGCAGTTTGGAGGGATGGGAGGCATATTGTTAGGGGTGGAGTTTTCAAACAGGAACATCTCAATGGAGCCTCTCTCCGTCCTCTGAATGGGCGGATGGGTGTGAGCGAAGGGCGTGATGAATATTAAGTAAGGTCTAATGCCAACACCCACCTCTTCTCCTCCCCAGGAGACTTGAGGGATCACTATGAGAAGCGAGACAAGGGTCACATGGCTGATGGAGGATCTGTAGCCTCCTGCTAACAAGGCTACTCTCATGTGATCATTTTTACAATCCAAACGTTCACTTTCATCATGAGAGTGACAAAAAACAAAAAATTGCATATATCTTAAGTGTTCCTCAGACTTTTACCTTCATTTATCATCAAAGCAATACTTTATTTCTGCTAATTAATTATCAATCCAAAACCATTTCTTCAAGTTACTTTTATTTTACATTACTGTCATAGTAACGCAAATGTTTTCATTAGTATTTTTAATTTATGTTTTGGCTAATAAAGCTTCAACCACCTGTTTTTCTCTGCATTCAGCCGGTGTTATTTTCAGTTATCAAAATGTAGCCATTTCAGCATTTTTTATTGAAACTGAAATAGCATTGAAAAGCCAAAGGTGGTCTCTAAAGCCCGTTTCCCACTGGACACAACCCCCACTAACACCCACTAACATCTGGTTTTTGTTTATAATGGGAAAGGTTACAATGGGCTTCCTTCACAGGACGGATGACTCTGCAGTAGTCATAGGTATTTATTGACTCCAGCTCCGATTAGCAGTATGACACCGGGGTGGATGGGCAAATTTCTGCCCCTTTTGCAGTGTGATGCAATGACACAGTGCCACAAATTCTGTCTTTCTTAATCCAAGCAGCGCTCAAAACATTGTTCAAAATAGGTCGGCACCAAGTTTAAAAGATAGACTGTATAAGTGACAGATATGTTAAAGAGCTAACCCTTATAACATTTTCAGCTAAACGTCTTTCCGACGCACTTGATGCACAATGAGACACACCAAAAAAAACCAAACTACTGCACCCACATGTACAGCTCTGGTCTACTGGCAATGTGAAAGTAGTCTATCATATCTATACATTTTTTTATATACACATCAGTTTTATTGTAAAAGCGTATAAGCTAACAGTGTTAACAGTGGTTTGGTAGTACTTATGCTTTCGTGGCGACCTTCACCTACCAGGAGAACATCTTCTTACACACACACACAAACAGTGTGTGTTTGTAGTGTGTGTCAACCGAGAGTTTGAGAGCATAAAAGTAAAGTTACTGAGTTAATGTAATGGTGTTTTCATGGTGGGCTTCAGGGTTGTAATGTCTGAAAAGCAGTGAGTTACCTTGGGGACACAGATGAGTAGAGAGGGAGAGAGGGATTGTTCAGCTAAGCAACTGCAGGCTTTTTACAAATCGTGCTGAAGGTATAAAACGGCCGTCTAGTCTGGCTCGGTTCACTTATTTTGTGTTTTCATATAGCATATGACACGGCGCAGGTGTTGCCATTGATGTGTCCTTGCGTTTTGTCAGACAACAGCACAAATATAGAAAAGCTGTTTTCTGGAGGATCACATAATTCTAGTAAGCTAAGGCCACGCTCTGACAAACAGCACAGTGTGAAAAAAATGTAGACTCTTGCATCAGTGATGATCTGGACGGATACAAGTCCAAGTCCTGCATTCAAGTACAATGTCAATGAGTTTTCTGATTTTAAGGTTTACTATGCAGGATTTTACTAAAAAACAATGAATAGTCTCTCTCAGTCATCACTTATGGCCCATCAGAAGTGTGTGGTGGTGTGTTATCTGCACTTACTCTGCCCTCTGCCTGTATTTTCTTATTATTTTGCTGTTCATGGGACATTCTGGGGCACAGCACGCAGGTGAGGAGGGAACTTTTAAAAATGTAGTGACACAGCGGCCCGGGTTTGCCTCCAGCCTGTGGCCCTTTACTGCATGTCATTCTCTCTCTCTCCCCCCCCCTTTCACTCTTGACTTTCCTATCAATTAAAGGCAAAACTGCCAAAAAAATATCTTCAAAAAAAAAAAAAAAAAAAAAAAATCTAGTGACTTGTCGCCAGACATAAGCAGCACACATCCGAGAAGGAGTTTCAAAAATTGCAGACACAGAAAAATTGAGTGGAAATGCTAACAATCCCTGCATAGTGTACCTTTCAGTTACTTGATTTAATGGACTGTAGGCTGATCTGTGATTAGAGACACTCCAATATGATAATTTGTACATTTCAAGACTGTACCAACAGGGACATTCTCAACAAGAACTCTTACAAAAAAGCAGATTTTTTGAGCCTCTGTGGCAGCAATATGCTGCTGTACTTTGCTTCTGCAAGTCTTCAAACTGAATTTCAGCTTGAAGCTGAAAAAGCTATACTCAGCAGTACGCTTTCATTTGCATTCACTCTACCTGGGATAACCTGCCTTTCTTTTGTGTCAGTGTCAAGCTGCTCATTTAACCAGTCAACCTTCTGAGGTTATTTAATGGTTCATTTATGTTTTTATAGAAAAGAAATGTGTTTATATATGTCATTAAAAGAATCCTGTGAAAAGCTGATCAGGCCACAGTGGGCTTTGTGTCTGGCCGACTGGCTAAGTGCAGTTTTTGATTGAGAAATCAAGAGGCCTGCGTCAAGAAATTGCTTTATTGGAATAGTGCATGTATGAGATTACAGTTTACAGTGGCTTTTTGGCTCTGATGAGCACTTCCCTCATTATCCCTAACTTCAGTGCATTACAAATCCCCTCAGATAACAACATGTTGCAGGCCTCTATCATCCTTATACAGTACAGCAGAAGAGCATTTCATTACACTGTCACCAGTCATAATCCTCCGACCAGCGTGGCCCTCACGAAGCATCAAACAGATGATTCTGAAACAGAGGAGGAGAGAGGGATGAGGGAGCCGGGGAGAAGGGGAGGAGAAGGGGGGTTGGGGGGGGGCGTAATGGCGCGTGTTTGTAAATAATCTCTCTGTCACGGTGGTAAATAGCAGTTTATTTAACAAGCATCACATCACAGGGGCGCTTCCACCCTCCGCCGCCCCGTCTCTTCTTCTTCCTCCCCTTCATCCCTCTCTCCTTCCCTCCTCTCCTCTGCTCTCGTCTCGCGCTCTGCGGTTACGGCAGAGCATTAATAATAATAACAATGATAAACAGAGAGGAGAGATAACCACAGTAGTGTGTGTATAAGAGGCCCTCGCGCTCAGCCAGCTTACAGCGCTTAGCCCCCATTAAAGATGGGATGTGGAGGGGTGGGCGGGTGGGGGTCTAGCAGGAAAATAAGAAGCTGTTATTTTGCATGATATTAACCACATGAAAGCGTGCGGCTGCCGAGGACAGTAAAAGTCGCTGAAGAAGACAGAGGGAGGGTGCGAGAGAGGGGAGGCTTGGTGGAGGAATAATGTAAATAGCGGCTGGCTGAGTTATCGGGCATAGCACTGTCAGACGTGTGTGCATGTATTTGTGTGTGTGCGCGTGTGTGTTATCGTACGCAACGCTGTCAGACGGTCCATTGTTTGGGAAGCGATAAAAGGCAATTTCCCAGAGTCCCTTGTAGAACCACACGCTCGGCTTAATTTGAGGGCCATTTTCCGTGACAGTGTTGACAGTTTATACATCTCTCTCCCTCTTTCTCTCTCTTTTTCTATGTCTCTCCCTCTCCTGTGTTCCCTCGCTTTTTCTGCTCATCCTTCCTGTGTGTGCATGCTCACTTTGTAGTAAAGAGGCTTGTATTCATGTCTGTGTTTATTAGTATCTCACCCCCGTGTTTGGCATGTTCTCTTTGAGGAAGCAACAATACCTGATAGTCTAATACCTGTCAGTACACACAGACACACACACACACACACACACACAGACACACAGAGCCCTCCACGTCTGATGGGAATGTTTTTCTCTCTGCCCTGTCTTAATCTTGCCCTGACACAGAGCATTGTGAGCTGTGCTGCGCTGCCATCAGAGGAGAGCATGTCCTCTCATCATCCTGAGAGAGGGCCTATTAGAGGAGCTGAGGATGATGGGAGGCAGGGAGGAGAGAGGGAGAAAAGAGAGGAGATCGCAGGTTCAGGGCAGGATAATTGACACGGAGGCTCCCATTGCCTGCGGAGGAGGTTTTTTCTCTACAATGCCTTTAGTGAGAGAGCAAACAAGACATTGTGCACAAACACACACACACACACATGTGCACAAACACATGTACAGTACATATATGCGCACACACGGTATGTGAGCAAACAGCTTACTGTTCTGTTTGTGTGCTGCTGTGTGATTTACTCAATCGCACTGTTTGCTAAACTTTAGGGCTCGAGGCCTCGTAAATGAAACTGATGCTTCACATCCAAGTTAGTGAGCTCTGTCATGCCAGATTTTATTTTATCTCCCTGTCGGCTTGATATTTTAAATAGATGACAGATTATAGATTAAGCACTTCAGGCGTCAGGGAGAAAATGGGAAGTTGCAGTGTTGTAGCAACAAAGTTGAACAAAACAAGAACAAAGGAGCAAGATAAGACACAGAATATAGTACAATAAAAACAGCCAAAGAGTGTAGCATAAACAATTTAAAACGAAATAAAAGCTAGAGGAGCAACGTGCCAACCATCCTGATTTTCCCAGGAGACTCCTGTTTTTCCTGGCTCTGTAACGATTTCCCCCCAGAGTCATAATTCTCCTGTATTTCTCCTGATGTATGACAAAATGTCATGCCTTATTTTGTTATCACAGTCTGTTTCTGGCACTGTACAGTACTGTTGTCAAAAATACTGATTTACTGATACATATCTGAATATTTGAAATGGTTTTAATACTCATTTTCCTCAGCATCAACACTGTTGATACTACTTTGTCGCTGTCTTCTCTCCGACATTGGGTTGACACACACGCCGCTGCAGTGCCCCCATAGTCCTGCCTCCTATTACTCACAGTGCTTCTTCTCGTCATTTGTCTCATTCACTCTGGTTGCTTACAGGCTTGGCACAGTTTTGATTTGTGTTTCACTTGCAATTTATCGCTTTCGTACTGTGTGTCACTCTCAGAGGCTTTTGAACATGTGCATTACTGCGAGAAGAACATTGTTTTCATTCAATAGTTAAAATGTTTTAACTATTGTCAATGTTTACTGCAGCTGTTCTGCTGTTCTCCACTACTAACCAAGAAGGGCAAAGCCATTGTTATAGCATTGATATTTCAATAAAAAATTCAAATTGATTGCCCGGTATGTCAATTACTCCCATGCTATTGAAAATACTATCAAATATTGATATTTTTCAAGGTATTGTATCTAAGTTAGAAATTCCAGCATCGTGACAACACCACTGTACAGCATGTAACAGACAAACAATACCACATTAAAAGTCAATAGTTTCCACCCAGACGACAATACAGCTACACCTGGCATGCTCACAATGCCAAAGAGAGCTTCTCATGTCATATCCTCATCAGTGAGTTAGAGATGGAGAGGGAAATGAAGAGTAGTAAGAGAAAGCAAGCAAATTTCAGATGTCCTGGAAAAAAAACATTGCTGTTTCTTACAGAAAGTTTTAGTGGCATCTCTTTTTAGAATGGCTTGTAGATTTTTTCATGGGGGAATGAATGAATAGATGAAAAATGATAAATACTAGCTTATGTGAGAGTCCCGTAAGTTCATGCAAAAGAAGCAAGTAAGTCTTTATTCTATTCTGACAATAAAGTAAGCAAATGACAGTATTGTTGCAGTGTACTTATTATTTTGTTATTTTCATTATTCAAAAGTCACCAGAATACCGGACCACCTTGCCTTGGTTGCAAATGTTTGCATATTTTTGAGGTCTCAAGGCAAGTAAGAGGCTGTACACATGCCACGTCTTTAACCACCTGGAAAACGCAAGGTCAGGCACTGGGTACTACTTTTGTGCCTTTTTTGAGCCAGCTTTCAAGAGCACAGCGGCAGGTCGCGTCTGAGGTTGCTAAGTAACCTTAACAAGCACCGTATCAAAGCCTGTTTACCTGAAATCCTGAGTGCAGAGTTGATCTTCTTCCAGGTGCTGTTTGTAAGTGTGTGGGTATATCATCAGTGGGACAGATGACTCTGACAAACTGATATTTACGGAAGAAGGGAGAAATATCTGTGGGCTGTGATTGGTTGTCCCCCCGTCACATGACATGCAGTGCAAAAATGCCCTGAAAAATGAACACATGTGCGTTCAACAGCATCACTCTAGTGTTTGGGCGCACCTGCCACACGTCTACATTGAAAACAGTTAATTTCCACTCCACTAATACCAAATTCCCAGTCCCACAATGGTAATGAAATTGAATAATTTGTATCTTGGCCCCATGATTCGGATTTCCTCCTCAGCCCATGCTACTCTCTTTATGCCTGCTTCACACTATACGATATCAGCCCGATTCTAGCCTGATGCAGCAATGTACAGTGTTGGCATGGATCGTGAACGACAGTGAGTGTCTTATGCGATAATCCATCGTTTCATCTCGCGTAGTGTGTCATAGTAGACGACAACCAACGCAGCATCTGGGACATCTCGAGATGTTCTGACAAAAAGTCTAGAATGTTTTCTTTTTGTTGTTCATGTTACCGTCACAGCTGTCACTTTGACCAATAGGAAGACTGTAGACAACTGTATGACAACAACAGCCCAGCCTTTTTGATATATCCTTATTAGTTATTTATCATTCCCTCTCTATTTTCATATTTTTATTTTTTATCCGCTCTTGTTTGCCTTGATCAAGTTAATGCATCGCACCGTCATTTTAACACAACACTTCCTGTATCTGTTTCAAATGAAAAGCCCATTATCATTCCCTTCATTTTCTAAACAGGCTTTTATTGTGAAACATTTGCAGGAAGTTGTTGTGGAGGATTCAGTGACTTGCATGTTCGCTTACGGTACTTCAAATGTAGCTCCTGCCATCTGCTGGCACTTTTTATGTTACTACAATAACATTTCGGCTGGCACATGAACAGACTCAGTGACTGAAATAATAGTAAAATTAATAAAAATAGGACAAGATGATGAATCATTTATAAATTATTGTTATTATTATTATTACTATATGAGTTAAGGGGTAGGACTAGATAAGTTTACACTTCCTCCTACCCCCTTCTGAGCATGTGAAACGTGTGGAGGATCAATTTCTCATCCTTTTGTCTTTTTTAGTTTTTGTTATTGTTGTCTGTCCGTTTGCTTGCCTTTTTTAATTTAGTATTCATTTACTTGTCTACCTGTTTTGTTTTGTTTTTTTTGTTGTTGTTTTTGTTTTGTTTCCACTGTTTACATGTTCGAAATAAAGATAAAGACATCACACACAACGTGAACGACGACCGGGGATGATTGGTGTGGACCATCGTATAGTGTCATGTCTGTGGGCCAAGTCACGGCACAATTTTATGACTCAACAATCGCACAATGTGACATAGTGACTTTGTGTAGTGTGAACCAGGCATTAGCCAAGTTTCATGAAAATCACACCAGTAGTTTTTTACATAATCTTGTTGACAAACAGACTGAACCAAAAACATAACCTCCGTGGCAGAGGTAATGAAAAGCTGCCCTCATATGTAGTAAACATGTTAGATGAAACTTCGAGGCACAAGCAGTACCTTTATTGTTAAAATTAAATACACATTTGTATATATTTTAGAAAGTCACTTATTTAGATGCTATAAATTGAGTCACTATCTCACCTCCATTTGTACAAAAGCTTTATTCATAGAAAATAATGCACTATCTAACCTGTGAACACTGCTCGTGTTGCATCGGCTGCATCTACACATGATAACTATCGTTTTCTTGGCATCCAGGCCCGGACAAAGGCAGGATGAGACTATACAGGAGCTGTTGCGTGTCTTCTTTTAAGCCTCCAACTCGAGTAGCAACAGAGTAGCTCAGACAAAGATAAAGCTGCACGGCTATCTGCTTACCATAATCTATAACCTATAAAAAGAGAAGAAAAGTCTCCTGGCCATTCTATTCCTTAACTCTGTTATCATTCTTCAAAGCTGAGCTCTCCTGCTTTCTTTCTCGCTCCAAGGCTGTTTTATTGTATTGTCGCAAGGAAGTATTCTTATTGTATGTATTTTTCTATTATTATATTTCATTGTCTGTGGAGAATTCCCCTACCTGGTGGTCTGGTGAACAAAGCCAATGAGGTGGGTTTGATAAAGAGACACATTTTGAGTTTGATGGGGCACTATCTGTCCTTTCTGTGTGATAAGTCAGTTTTCAGTGAGAAGTGGATTTAAGAAAAAAGACTGTATGTGCCAAAATCTATTCAGCTTCACAACGTTGCAGACAGCAGAATAAAGGCCAAACACCATAAAGTCTTTAAAAAGTAAAATAAAAGGTTGCCCGTATTATCTAAAGCCAACAAGTTTAAGTGTAGCAGACTTTTTGTCGAAGGACTCAATAGACACATCCTCTGTGTTGTTTCGATGGCCAGGCTCCTCTTCTCTCATCTCCTCTCTTCACTACACCTCTCCTCTTCTCCGTTGCAAATGGCCCCACGTAGGAAATGAGAGGATTGTTATTTCAAACTTAATAATGTTACACGACTCCATCAAGACAACGCTGCTCTATCAAACTCCCACAATCTCCAGAGATAATTTAATCACCAAATGCCAAACTGCCACGCCACATTTAGGTGTAATTTTCATCCATGCAAAGGTAATTTGTTTCAGTATTATGAATTAATTAAAGCCTAACGAAGATGGAGAAGGCTGTAGAATGTCTAATCAACAGGCCCTTGAAGACTGATTGATTTGCTCTCCTCCACACTGTGGCCTATCATGCTTCGTCCTCCGTGTTGTCACATATTCTGTTTTTCACCACTTTTTCTCTCTGCGGCTGCCTTTCTTTCCCACATTTCTGCGAGTGCGATGATTTAGACGTCACTGTGAGGCTCCATCCACTCAGTAATCTGGTCTGACTGTTTCTAACTGTCCTCCTGTCTGTCAGGTGCTGCCTCTGCACGCATCTACAATGACTTGCTGTACAAAAGACACCTTCGCGCCAACCGTCACACTTTACTATTTTAATCTCCCTTGCAGCTTTTCTTGTTCAAATGCTTTACGGTATTTGTTGACATTTAAACGGCTCTCGATACATTCCTCGTTCCTATATATGCCGGTGTGAAATGCATCAGGGTGGAGCCGGGTGTCACTCAATCATTCCTGCAGCTGCTTGTCCCAGGGGCCCGGGACTTTGTTTTCACATACATGTACGAGCCGCAGGGTACCTGAAAGCGTCCTTTTCACCCCTAAACACTCACTCACAGGCGCACAGCAGAGCAAAAAACACACTACACCATAAATCAAGGTTAGAACACGCCAAAGTCTTACACAGACAAGCCCTTCTCACGCACACACCACACATGTCAGTTGTTATCTGTGCTTAAGATCTAAAGGACTGTATACTGTGTACAGTATAGTTCCTTAGAGCTACACACACACACGCACACGCACACACACACACCCACACACACACACACATGCAAATGCTCACATCTAGCCACATGCAGTAAATACAACAAATGCCTTCTCCTCTACTAATAACAACATACCTCAAATCCAGTTCTTGCTAATGTAAATATTTATCCTGCATGCTTGAGATATTCAGGGCATGCTACGTGGTTGAGACAAAAGCTCCCAGGTTTAACGTTGCATAGTCAATCTAGGTTAACAGTGAATGAATGAAACCTGTAACTCTGCTTTTGCAAACTCCACAAACACAGTCAAGAATTGCGAAAATGCTGCAAAAGACGAAGTGTCTCAGCTTTAAGCTTATGTAAATCAGTCATGTATCTAACAGGAAAAGGTTAATAAAGACAGAGATCGCTGTAGGTGCATTCCTTTACTATACTGTATAGAGAGATGGTGACAAAAAGAGAGAGTGAGGAGATGGAACAAGGCAAGCAGAGGCCAGTGTGTAACTGGTTGAGTTCAGTTGAATAGTTTTTTTAGCGACAGGCACCAGGGTGTGTGTGGGTTTGTTTGCGTGCGTGTTTATTTAGGCTCTATGAGGCACCATGGGAAATGCAACAGGGAGTGTCACCAGACAAACACAGCATTATAAACCAGCACACAGAAAGGCCTGTTGATTCAAAGGGTCAGCTCACACTAATTACAAAAAACATATTTCCCTAATAGTGTTTAGCCATGCAGAGAGTTTTGCTATTATTTGCCAAGGTTTTGAGATAACATCTACCACCACCACCCCAGTACAAAGGAGGTGCATGGACTTTCATTTGTGGTGCTTAAAGTAGTGCAGAGTTGGTTAGCAGTGACAGTGTTACTGGATAGTCCACAGACTTTGATGTGAACAGCTTCTTCTTTCCAAGTAATTATTTATATTGCTGCATGAACGTCATTGTTTGATGTTGTTTTAGTAATGCAATTATTTTTTAAATGCTTTGAGTATTCCAAACAAACTTTTCAGTTCCCCCTACTCTAGGGTGGTGGCATCAGTCTGAGGGATGGACATTTTAGAACTTAAGCATATGAACCACCTGAGGAAAGTCCGTTTTTTTTTTAATTAACCAAAATATTTGCATCATCAATATAATTTAAACTTGTAAGGTTCAATCAAGCAGCAACATCCAGGGCTGGAAAATGAAGCCAACTCAGAAATGCCAAAAACAGCAGTTCCTTGAGTCTGGCTCCCAAAGTGAGTTAATCCCCATAGGCCCCTATGTTAAAATGCAGAAATCAACATGTTCTACTTATAGGTGGGCTTGAATTTTTATCACCTGTGTATTTTATTAAGACTTTAAGTTAGGCATATTAAAGGGCGGGTCGCTTGACTGACAGGCTCCCTGCGAGAGGTTGCTACAGTCCACACCTACCCCTCACTTCCTAAGTGTTCCACCCTCTTGGATCAAATATGGTAAACAAAAAACCAAGATGGCGATGGGCAATATGCCGAACTCAAAGCTTTTAAACGGCAGTCCACAAACTAACAGGCGATGTCATGGTAGCTACAGTACATCCATTATTTTACACTGTCTATGGTTACAATATATTCACACAGGTGCCTACAAAGAGATAAAAGTTCAAAGTTGTAATTCTCATGGTTACTGTTGGTAACAATAAGTGCAGTTTAATACAAATCCCAGAATTCTCTCCTTGAGCAGCTAATTTGTCAGAAATACAGCAGAAGAGCAACTGGTGTATCTGATTACAGTGCAGCCAAACAATCCAGTGGTATTACCTTGCTGAGTTGGAGGTGTACAGCCTTCCACCTGCACTGTGCTGCTCCTTCTTGCTCTGTTATTTTCTGCAATATTCTAAATAATCTGCTTTAAAATAAATGGTAGATTAAGACCTTTTTTTTTTGGTTCGTAGACACATTTTGGATGATTGATCACAGGCAGCTTAAACATCTGTGACAAATGCATCGTGTTTCCTAAATCTGCTTTAAAAGAAAAAAAAAAATTACCTTGTGTTTTTGCCAACTGAATGCTTTTAATATGAAGCTACAGTATTAGGAATGTTTGCTTTGCATTAGCAGTAACTTAATACAGCTCTGATACGGATGAGTGAACAGTAAACAGCGACGCTGACATCAATAATACAGAATTAGAAACAGTAACGCTGGATTACACGCATGCATCATTCCCTCATGCTTAAGTAGGCAATTTGAATCCAGTGCGAATGGCCGACCCTGCCAATAACAATGAAAACTACTCTGCAGAGAGGTAATTATTGAATGTAAATACACTGAATGGCTGTTGCTGAGAAAATGTCGACTGTAAATACTATCTAAAATAGGGGTTTGATTTTAGGGATTATAACTTTATTGATATAAATCAAGGCTTGTTTGTTTTTCTTGTATTTCTGAAGATTAAAGTCGTGTGTGCTTCTGTTTTAGATATGGACATGCATGTGTTTGTGTCTTTGTGCACACACCGTTAAAATGACCCCAAGATCTCCTGCTGTTAATCATGCCACAGTGACACGAAGCAGATGACCAATTAAAAATCCTTGGCTAAATACCCAATCAGAGCTGTGCTCCAAAGGGGCCTTCCACGCCACAGTCTGCCACTCCTTGTCACAGCCCTTTTCCCTTTTCTGTTCTCTCCACCACTCTGAGCGACAGGGGTCTTTTCACCACACATGGACACACATACACATGAACACATGCAAAAAGACATGCACACGCGCACACATAAACGCAGTACACCTTATTACTCTTTATTAATCTGCAGGGCGTTAATTGAAACCCCCCAGAGTCTGAGCCGTACCTGCATTCCCTCTCTCATTATCAGTCAAGGTGCCTTTGGGGGAAGAAGCGAGGGGGATGGTGGCGGAAGGAGAGGACTCCCGAGTCTCCTGTGACAGGCCACTTGTACATCCACAGATCTGACTGAATTAAACTTAGCAGCCAGTTGGTGTCTGCTTCCTCTTTCATCAGGGGAAAAAAAGATGCCTGGAGCAAAACATGTGGATCTATGAATCTGTACGTGTTCTGTACGTGCTGGGGTTGATAGTAGAGAGGCCTCTCTCTCCCATCAGTCTGTCACCCCAACTTAAATGTGCCCAAGATCAGGTGCATGAAAATTTTCTTGAACTTTGCATATTTGGGAACGCATTCGTCTCACTTCCTCTTAATCATTTGTGAAATACTTTCCCTAACCTTACACTGCTCACACTGTGACAGCCGGATCATGAATGAAACCTCAGGATGCCGAGAAATTATATGTCATGTCTGTTGTTGACACAGCAGTAAACACAGATATGCCAAACTGGTTCAGTTTGTAGATTCTAACCTCTTTTTTCCTCTCTTCAACGAAGCTGTCAAAACATTAGTTATCAACCAAGGTCTACTGACAAGCGACACAATCACTGTTTCTCGAATTTCCCTTTGACTGTTATGTTTTATTGTCAGAGTGAGCAGCGTTTTGATTCACTGTTTTTGTTCTGCATGATTACATTACCAGATTTTAGCTGGTTCCACATGTTGAAGTTAATAACAATTTAAACAAAAATCTGCTGTAGATCTCACAACATACGAATCTCACAAGACCTCTGTTGAAGTGACAGTGTCTGACGGCTGTAAAGAAATGAAACAGGAAGGGAGCACTCTGAAAGAATGCGAGTCAAATAATATTATATTAAAGGAATGGTCTACTTTAATTAGATGTATAGTACGGAGGAGCTAATAGGTGTTTAATAATTCATAATATTTAAGAGGAGTGCAGTTGATCAGACCAGGAGGTTGGCATTTCTGCTGGGTTTTCATCTACAATGGAACATTTTATGATTGGTGTGTTTCTGCTTATCACAGGTGTTGAAACAAGCATCTTCTAAGACCTGTCATTAGTTATGGTCCAGCTTTAGACTCAAAATTAGGTCAGGGTTCAGTTTACACAGACATCACTGGCTGTGGCAGTGTATATACAGCAGCAAGAGAGTAAATTGTGTTCTTGCTTATGTGCGTTTGTGTATGCATGCGTGCATGAGCGTGCGTGTGCGCCAGGAGAGAAGAGGATCCGATTAGTACTACTCTGAAAGTAATTACCTTAATTAAAGCAGTAATGTGTGGAGACAGAGGGGAGGAGAGGGGGAGAGGAGGGGGGAGGCAGGGGAGAACCTGCCATCTTTTATGGGGCAGTTTAGGGACTGTGTGATTTAAGGGGCACACTCAGCAGTGGGCAGAGAGAGAGGGAGGGAGGGAAGGAGGGAGGGACAGAGAGACAGTTGGGGATGAAAGAGAAGTGGGGGTGAGTGAGGATAAAAGCGGGGTTTTGTTATGGGAGGATAGAGAGAGGTGAGAGGAGACGGTGAGTGAGAGAGAGAGTGATTGTGGGAGAAAAAACAAGATCAGTACGTACAGAGATCTGGACAACAAGCTTCAGCAGCTTTCTTTCTCTTCATGTATCATGTCGGCAGACTTTTTCTTTTCACCAGACTTCATGAAAATAATGGATGTAGCCCCCTGACGTCACCAATTGATTTGTGGACTTCTGTTTTAAAAAACCTTGAGTTTGGCATTTTGATGGTCGCCATCTTGGATTTTAGGAGCCAACCCAGAAGTGACCATATTTGGACGAGAGGGTGGAGTTAACTCTAATGCTAGCTGAGAGCTTGGTTAGCATGGTGCCTTTACTGTGATAACGCTAATGCTAGCTCTTATTGGCAAAAATTAGACTTAACAACACATTCTCACTCCGAGCTCGTCACATATTGATGTTTGGTCATGGACTTTCCACGTCCACATAGGACATGCAAGGTAGAGGGTGACATGGGAGTGGATTTTCAGTCCTGTCCCAACACACTCCCACAAAAATAATCCCATCCTGTCCCAATCCCATGAAAACAAAACAGAAAAAATCCTGTCTCGTCCCAATCCCACAAGAATGACTCCCGTCCCATCCCGCTCCCGTGTTGTGTTTCAGTTACAGTAAAAAAAAAAAGAAAGAAAAAATAGTACATGAATCACACAATGCCTACCTTAGTTGAATATAAACCCAAATATGACATCTAATGTTGTGTTTTGATGTTTATTGCCTAATTGTTTTAACATTCACTCCACCTTGAAGCTGTTCAGAATGACAAACACATTTGATTTCTGATGTGGTCAAACAACACTTCATAAGGTTCCTGACTGATATTATTATATATGGCATCATTAGATTATTAATACTGAAGCATCAGTGTTAGAGCAGCATGTTACTGTAGCAGGTGTGCAGTTAAGTTGGTCATATTCGCTCTTTTTGTTGAGATGGTTTTAGAACAAACCCGGCACACTAGCTCATCCAAATTACTGGGCTGCCTTCTGTCATTTGGTTTACATCCAAAACACTCCCACAAAGGGGCCGTGGCATTTGGTTTAGGAACAACTTCCATGTCTTTCTCTTACACTCAACTCTCTGTTTCTTCTCTGCCTCGTCTCCCTCTCATGAAGATCGCACTGTGTGTGGAGCCCATAGCCCCGCCTCCCCCACAGAGACAAAGACACTCGATGACAAGAGTTTTCCCTCCGTTCATTACGCTAATGAACCAACTCACCTGGCTGCCAGAAGATGCACGGAAGTTAATGCTCTTGTCGTCCAGTCTCTTTGGTTGAGAGAGACGAGGAAAACAAACACTCATGAATATGGCAATAAATCCCTTTTAATTTACCGTGCAATTAACCGACTTATCGCATATCGCGACAGGCCTAATTATGATTCCCAGTCCCGTCCGCTCCCGTTGACTTTTTTCCCCATCTCATTCACGTGAAGAACAGTGAAACCGATTCCATCCCGTGGGAATCCCACGGGAATCACGTGACCTCTGGGACTCCCGAAAAAATGTCAGCCTCTAATGCAAGGTTCCCTGGGTGCCTTGGTTTTAGATGTTCTGGGACATGGTGTTAAGTTCTGCCTGTTACACACATTGTCTTCTTTCTAAATACACTTCCGTAGAACACCACAAATTGACTTTTTTTTTTTCCTTCAACAACAAACACACATGGCTGGGTTTAGGCAACAAAAACGTGGTTAGGTTTAGGAAAAAAGAACAGGGTTTGGCTTTAGAAAAGGGGCACAAACACCACTCTCTTGGGTGAAAGTTTGTTGGACCCAGTCACCAACCTTCCTGTCCACCCCAGTCAGATTTTTGCCAACTTACCTTTTGTCCTCGTCCCACTGCATTTTCCCTTTGATGCTGCGGGGTGCTGTTAAAGTATTATGGCAATTGGCTGCGTACCATGCTGACATTAAAGGATGCCTTTTTCATTGTTTTCTGCAATTCACCGCTTAAGTGCTGCATTTCGACGACTTCGATGTGAGACTGGGCTTGACTTAACACCATTGAAACAAAATGTACTTACCAGAAAAATTGAACATCCAACATCTTAGAAGGTCATTTAATACAACAAAATGCTGAACAAATCTTTTTTTTTGACAACCAAATGTTTCAGTTAGTTTTAATGGGATATGCCATGGTTACATTACCCAACCCATGTTGCTGTGGTCGCAGTTTACTAACAGATGCCCTCCTATTTCACTCAAAATGGCTAGGACTTTAATTATGCATAACATTTAGTCTTAATTTAGTGTTCAAATGTGTGAGATTTTTTTAAAAGAAAAAGTCACCCCCCTACAGTAATCATGAAAGGAGAAATGAGCTTTAGAGACCAAAACTTTTTTTGTACCAGGCTGTAAACATGTTTATTTCTGCTGTAAAGTTGGATGTTTTAACATGGGGGTCTATGAGGATTGACTCACTTCTGAAGCCAGCCTCAAATGGCCATTAGATGAACTGCAGTTTTTGACTCCTTGCGTAGACTTCTTTTTTCAGCCCGGAAGTTGCTGCTTTGTTTTCACCTTATCTCCAAATATACTTTCCTCATGTAGATATAAACACATACTTACACCAATACCATACCATACTACACACACACACACATACACACACACGAAAAACAATCAACAATAGCCTCCGTTACCCACTGTTTTACCTCATGTTACAAAGCGTCTATGCTGGACCTTATCTGGTCTGGCACATGACAGATTACTCAACCCTGCTATGGCAGACACACTTCCTCTGGAGCATGTTTGTACCCCACCAAACACACACACATATACACACACACATATACACACATATACACACACACACACACACACACACACACACACACACACACACACTGTATAAACAAGAAACAAGTGCCAATGTGGTGGTCTGTTCAGATATTGTATGATTTGTTTCACAAGCATGTGTTTGGGGTTTTGTGTGAGATCCAGGTAAAGTCTGTAGACCTTTATCCAAGTTAATATAGTGAAGGCTCAACGTCATTTAGTCACATCTCAGAGTCTGAGACAACAAGTGTGTTTATGTACTTTTTCTTTGTAAATCCTGATGCACAACTCCGCTTCACAATACTAAATATGTATTCATCATTGTTTTTTGTTATTTCCCTCAAATATTTGATGTTCTTTTCCTCACCTGTGCTACTAGCTATCTCTGCCTCACTCACCTTATCGCTGAGAAAATATTTCCCCATATTTTGTAAGGCTGAATACTTAATTGCCGTGCATGTTTTTCTCTGTACTTCCCAAGGCTCCACTCTGTGTGAAGTTCGAGGTCTGCATCGGCCTTGCATGTGTCTGCATACGTGTATTAGCACGTGTTTGTGTGTAAACTTGTGTCTGTGCGTTAATGTGTACACTCTTGGTTCTGCAGAATCAGACAAAGAGATGGAGAGCGGCTCGCACATTTGCATGGGTTGGAGGTCTTGTCGTAATGGTTGGATAATGGAAATCAAATAACAACCTATGAAATACAGTCTGTGCTGTGCCCTCGCACAGCATTCGGCTTACAGGTGTGCCTGTGTGTGTGTGTGTGTGAGTGTGTTTCAGCATTTGAATCGCAAGTGAAATAACATCTTTGTGATAGAGTGATAATGAAAATAATAACATCCCTGACAAAATATTCATAAAGGTAATGATGAATGCCATATTTCTCAGAGAGATACATCAGAGGCATCTTGGTTAAAAGAAAACAGTGGCCGGCGTCTCCCACACCCTCAAATTATCTGCCGCTTTCACATTTCACTGATAGCATAGATGAGAGCTGAGGAAAATGGACACACAATTATGCTCACTTGTCGTATATTAATACTGCTTCTTGACATCTTCCATGGACCCTGAGCTGTCATCTCTTTGTCTGCTTTAATTGAAAATTAATGGTTAGTGCGTTGCCAGGGCAACCACAGCAGTGGTGGTGGGTAGCGAGCCACATTCAGACAGACACCAGTGGCATTGTTTGTCCTGTCTGACCTTGGAAGTCAGAAAAAAAAGAAAGAAGAAAGGCAGAGGAGGACAAAAAAGACATTAAAAAGAGAATAGAGAGGTAAGGGTTAAATGTTGTGCATTGGAGCGAGGGAGAAAAAATAAAATAAAGTTATTATGGCCATGTTTTGGCCAGGTAGAGAGAAAGAAGACTGTGGTAGGGGTGACTGTGGAGGAGACTGAAGATATGATGTCAAAATGCCAAATGGGGAGAATTATGTTTGAGTAAGAAAGCAGAAAAAGGCCTGGTGATTCTTCTCTGGAGCAACGGGATTACCTTTGTGCTGATGGAGTCAGAGGGCACCTTATGGCCCCATAATCATCTGGACACAGGTGTGAGAAATTGTACGTGCGTTTGTGAAGAGGTGTGTGTGGACACGTTGGTCCTAATGTTTACAAATCCATCAGTGTGGACGCAGTGCCAAATGGACACTGACTTCAAGGCCAGGAATCTGTAGATTGGCAGAGGAGCTTATGAACGTCACACAGTCTAGTCGAGTGGAGGACTCTCTGGGCCAAGATGAGGAGAGGCTCAATGGGTCACAGTGGACATAATAAAAATCGTTTATAAAAATCTGAAAATAATCTACAACTCTGATTTGCTCTCAAGTGATGTCAGCTGGTGTGGTGCTTTTCATCATTAGTGGACTTAGATGAGACATTATTGAGAAATAGATGGTACAATTGAGTAGGTCTACGTGTTCAAGTGTCATGTCTACAACTTAATGTGTACAGTAGAAAAAAAGTATTGAAATGATGTTGGTCACCATGTGCTATATTTTTCACTGTACCTATGATTGGGAAACAAAAGATAACAATAATTGTTTTGGCATAATTTCCTCAGTAGAAATATAAATGTTTGATACAATTAAACCACCCAGCCACTGGGAAAGGGGGTGCTAATGCAGCTTAAACCCTAGTTACTATCTACCACCAAGCAGAGGAAGAAGAAGGAGACAGCAATCAAAGCTTATCATAGGCATTAGCTTGTGGGGGTGTAACGGTCCATCGATTTGATCCAACTTTTTCTGCAACATCCAGCATTCATTGTGAAGGTTTTATGTTCATACACACACAACATTCTCCCAGTCAGTCGTGGAGCTAACTTAAGTGTTTAAGCTCATTAACGAGAGGATATTCAAAGTGTCATTTTGGACATTTGTGATAGTGTGCATGTCAGTGACTCAGATTTTGATGCTGATTATTGGCAGAGTTCTCCCCCTAACTTGCAACAAGTTGCAGCATATAAATATTGTTGATCCCTGAGGGTTTGATGAAGCTTTGTGTGTCAAAGCCGTATTTGGCTTGTTTTCAGAAGCACAGTAGACTGTTGGCGTTTCTCAATACCAAGTACACCAAGTTTGGATTTGCGCACTTGGGAGTTCGGACTTGGCAAGTTTGCCTTGGGAGTACAAACTCCCAAGGATGGCTGCCATTGCCGCTGGTGCATTCTGGGAAACCTGGCTGTCAAGAGTCCACACAAGTCACCTTCCCGATGCATCCCTGATGGAACGGGCAGAGCAAAAGTGAATTGGGGCTGCGACTGATGATGTTTCACAAGTCCGCAAGAACACAAGTACAGGCAAGAACGCAGATTGAGAAACGCCTTGTGTGTTTGCTTGTGTAGATCAGCATATTTTCACATCTAACTGGGCAAATTATAAGATGGAACAGTGGAAAGCTTCTGTGATTTTTATATTGTTTGGGAATGACAAGGGCTGTTTCTGATTAAACAAAAGGATCTTACTCTTTAACAACATCTGTAGTGATCCTGTCCATAATTTTATCACACACTTCAAATAATAAAACTGAGCTTGTCAGAGACAAAACCAAGCACTTTTAAACTTCCTATAGCAATCCTATAAATTTAGTGCAAACACTGTACGACATGGATCTAGTAAACTTGTGTACAACATCAAGTTTGATGTATGCAGACTGTACGATGACAAGGCCTACTGAATCGCAGGCTACGACATACAATGCAATAGCTTCCCATACTGAGTGCGTAACGATGCTGCACCGGTTATTACTTCTCCAACTGTGAAGCACAACATAGAGGGTCACATTAATAAATAACTTAAAGTTTTGTGGGCACTATATACTGCAGTGTGTCTGTGTGTGTGTTTGCTAGCTGCTAGGTTGCTCACCTGACAGCTGCAACTCCGCCATTATTTTCTTCCATGCTTTGTCTGTCTTCATGCGATCATACAGGCCAGGCCTCTGCTGCCACAACTCCACAAGGTTTTCCTCTTTGCGGGAGTCCCACACATTTCTTTAAGCCTGTTTTGCCTCCATGACAAGGTGCTATCCATCTGTTTGTTTGGGTTTAGCACCAGTGCGTCATTTCATGCTGCATTACTCTTGGTTGTTTAGTAGATGTACGTCGTAACAGCAGTCACACAGTAAGATGGTCATCCCAGAATTTTACCCCAGGCCGTCCTTGATCGCAAGACCATGACAACGGCCATCCTTGAACCTCTCCCACTGTGTGATGTAGGACCACCATTTTAGAGCCACGACCAAAGATGTCGCCATGTTTCTTTCCAGTTGGTCATCTTTTGTCAAAAATCACACAGTGCATACTGGGCTTTAGTGGACGTAAACTGCCAGTGCACAAATGCCCTGAACGATTACATTGCAGCCTGGTGTTGCACAGTACTGCACCGATTTCAAAAACTGTTTTCTTCATTGGTCCCTTGAACACAAAAACATTGGAAAATTGGGAGAGAACTAAATAAAGAGCTAAATGCTCAAAAGTCTGATTACACTTCACTAGATTCAGTGCTGTCTGTGCTTGCCAAAAGTGCCCCAAGTGTTTTGCATGTAAGCACAGAAACACAAGCAATCTGTCGAAACATTTTGCGAAAGTGCATCACATACATGTAGAGAAATGTACAGTTGTCAGCTGCCTAGCTTGTACTTCATCTCTCTTTGTCCCATCCACCTCAGGTATGTTATGTATACAAGCAGCCTAGAGCCCACACAGAGTTAACTAAATGATACAAATATGGGTTGATCATTAAAAGTCACCATTAGCCGGCTGATTGCTTAGCTATAGATATGGGTTCATACATGTAATCTGAAGTTTTAATTTCTATATAGCACATAGTATGAGAAAATAAAGCAATGTTAATTTCATGTATAATTAGTTTCTCTTTTCTCTCCTAAAGGACAATAAAAAGAACCAATAGAGTACTGCTAAAGTACCAGATGGATGAGTAGTATCTGTAAGAGTAGTAATACCGCTAAAATCTCAACAGTACTCATCCTTATTTGTGTGTATTTGAAAGCGTTTGCTTGATCACAGCTCAAGTACACCCACCAGCCTGACTGCACTTATGAAGAGATGTGTTTGAATGAATCATGGTGGACATACAATACATTTTCAGAAACATTTAGCTGCCAAGGACACCCTCTACACTGCATACACAATATTGCCTTTCTTACGGTTTGGAAGCTCCTAAAATGTGGACAGATAATAAATCTAACACATATGTCAGGGTTGGAGTACAGTTTAAGTGTGTGTGTGTCTATGTGTGTGTGTGTGTGTGTGTGTGTGTGTGTGTGTGAGAGAGAGTATGTGTACACGTATGGACAGATGCACAAGCAGTTCTGTGTGCATATTTGTGTGTTTGCCCATCATTGTGGCCAAGATTGAAAAACTCTCCAAGGGCTGGGAGGTCATGGCACATTTATTGATTGGAACTTTCTTATGCAGACATTTTGTGAAGGTTGAACGGCCTTCCATTCCCATTGTGTATTCTGTTACAAATGTGACAATACGCTGCTTCTGACAGGTCACATAACAGCTTTTTTTCCCAGCAAATTTCTCCAGAAATGTTTTTTTCGCCACTTTCACACTGTGTTTCTTTATTTCCGTCACCCGGAGCAAACCAGCCAAAGTTAGAACAAGACGGCCAGTAACTCATGCAAATGTGCCATGGCATATAGCAACTAGCATTCAAATATTAAAGTTATGTTGAAGAAGGACAGTGTGTTCTGCTTAATCATACTGACCCACTGGAATCAGCAGATACTTCATATATTTTCAAGTGATGCTCTGTCAGGCCTCATCTGCAGCAGGTGCTGATGGCTCACTGCAGAGGAGGCGAGGACCTGTAGTGGGCCCTTATACAGCCTATAGGCTGTGTGCAGATGCAAGACAGATCCATGGGGAAAGTTTCAGAGATGGGAGGGTGTAACAGAGAAATGGGGATTACAATGAGGTGTGCTATTTCAGCACTATGGATAGTGCCACAGATTTTTTATTAAACGGTGACCTGCTGATATTTAAGCAGCATAACTGCAATTTCAGAACCATGGTTGGTGCCATGTTTTTTTTTTAACCAATACATTACTCGAATCTCAGTCAGTTAACAAATAAGGTAAGGCAGACTAAACTAGAGTGGCAGACAACCAAGGATAAAGGGTAGGGTCTGAAATGAACTTTTTCCACTGCCTGCCACTGTGGCAGGCGCGTACTTTTTCTGACACTCAAATTTTGTGCTAAATGAGGGAATTTAGCATTTACATAACTGACTACTATACAGATATTAAAAAAATAAAGAAAGAATGAATTTTTTTTAAAATTTATTTTTTCCCCTAGGTTTAAAAAAATAATTCTGTCCACGCAAAATTTCTTTGTCCACACAATAACGCAAAAACTAATCCAAAGGCTTGCCAGCGACGCTATCGCTGTCTTCAGCGGTCTCCCGTTGCCACAAAGCACACAAAGCAACCTACCCACTTTTTTTTAAACACCAGCTTGAGATATCATCACCATTGATTCCCCTTCAATATAAGGATGAAAGAGCTCTCTCAAAACATATGCAATATGCTCTGCACATGCTTTTCCTTCCATTCTTCATCTACAACAATCCCACTCTTCACGGGCCTTATCTGAAACTGTTGTTTCCAGCTGACTTAAGACCGTGGACCAGAGGTGAAGCAAAAACACTGGGCACAGCAGACGACTTCATCATGACGTTCATCTTTAAAGTAGTGCAGTGATACTAACTTTAAGTGTAAAATAGTCATTAAACCAATGCTGACAAAACGTTAGCAAACTGTTAGTCCGCCAGTTTTGTTGTTCTTGTATGCTGAGGAGATGTTATCATAGTTTCTCAAATGCTCCATTTTCCATGTTTACACAGTAACTGCAGTTTTGATAAATCTAAACCTTAGAAGGCATTTTAAAAAATCTCTGTTTAGAGACCTAAAACTCTTTTTGCGTTTGCACAGAGGTCCAGACGTAGAGGAAAATATCTGTTTACAAAAATATCCATGTACTCATAGACAGAGCCTTAATGTAAAGAATGATGATGATACATACATACATACATACATATATAAACTGCATGCATATATTTAGGCTGGACTCTTAGATGATCGCCATGAAATGTGACACCTGCTGAATCTTCTCATCAGCATCCAAACAGAAACATCTGCACTTCCTCATTTTTATGTGTTGGGTGTAGCTTTGCAGGCTGCCATTATTTTAAAGCTGGGTTGAGTGAATTAAAAAAAATGTTTGGTAGCTATTCATAGGAAGTTGACTATTTCAAAATGGCAGGTTTGTGCAGGATATCCCATGTTGGACTAGGCAATCAGTGGTCTCAGCTTGCTTGGAACTTGAGCCCTGCACAGGACTGTTTTCATAATCCTGTTTCCACTCCCCCTGGATTTCTCACCATTACCGCCCGCTCCCACAGAGTGTTACCTATTCCTGACCTTAACTGGAGGGTGTATGTCCAGTCCCACCCACACATGCAAACATACTGCCTGCACAATAGATTGATCAGCAATAGATTGAGTCTTCTCCCGTCCTCGCAGGGAAAACATGTTATTTTACTGTGGTATTAAGAAAGATATGCATACCTGTCCTTAATAAGTAGCAAAATGACTCTCTAGTGCATAATTACATTCATAATTACAGTTATTCTGGTGTTTCTGGGATTCAGTTTTATTATTATTTTTATTATTATCTGTAATATTCCTGAGAAATTACTTAAAATGTCTGACTTGCCTTGCTTTTCTTTTGTATTGTAATGTCCTGCTATTATCTTCCCTTCCACTTTACTCGTTGACGTCTCCATCCTTCATGTTAATTAATCTCCAGGACCCACACCTTTTTTTTTTGGACCGCCTGCTTCCACACACAGAAACAAAGATGAAACTGCCTGTTCCCACAAGATTTGTGTTTGGTCCCGCGGGATCCCAATGCAGTCCCCGACTCGGAACATCAACCAAAGTACCAGGTGCCACCCTCAACTTTTGCCCATGGAAAACCAGAAAATCATGAGTTGACTTGAGTAGAGCTGTGTCTTATTATGCAGAGGAAATCCAGCATCATCAACATAATAAGTCATTTCAAATTACTAAAATTAATGATTTTATTAATGTGGTGTAATAACGATTAAAAAAGATAAAGCAACAAGCGATTTTACGCGGCCTAATTGTAATACCTCAAATGTGACAATTTGTTTTAACAGCAGTTAGAAAGTCAGACAAATAGGTTGAGAAAACTCCACAGATGATGACAGATAATGAAAAACAGGCTCTTCCACTCCTCTGACTGAACTGACAGGTTAAGGTTGCTCAACAGTCTGTGCAGACTCAGATTAAATGTACATCTGAACATGTGTAATCATGTTTACTCATGGCACCTATGTGGGTTTGCTTTGATTCACTGATAACAGTAGCTATTATGAAATTAATTTATATGCATAGCAACTACCAGCACGCAGGCACAGTGTCAACATGTTTATAATGTTACATTAAATTGAAATCAGCAAAGAGGAAAACTGCTTATGTAGCCTGAGTGTCAGACTGAAGCTCCTAGAACCTTCAGTCACACTGAAGGCGATTTACAAGAGGGAGGGAACTTGATTTTTCAGGTGAGATCAGCGTCTCACCCAGAATCTGACGTCATTAGTATCCATGCCTCAGGGGTGCCGAAAACAAGCGAGCAAAGCCCCTTTAAAATGTCACCGTCGTCGTGCACGCCCAGCTGCATCGCAGTTAAATCCAGTTTAGCAGCTTCCTTAATTTGGTCCTCCATTAACGCAAGTAGTGGCGAAATACCTCAATAGCCTCGTTAATGTGGTCTGTAGGATCTGCAGCGGTCGCCATTAGTGTGGCGTTGATTGGCTAATCGCTAGAACCACCCCCGCCCCTGGCGTTCATTGGTCTGTCCATTGTTTGGATGAGATAAATCACAAATTCATTGTGGTATGCCAGACCAGAGATGCAAGCGTACTCAGTTGAGTGGGCGGGGTCTATGGTCTGGAACCAGACTACTGCTTATGGAGAAGCTTGGAAAGATTTGCAATCCTGTTATGACGGTGAACCAGTGACTCTACTGGGTGTTATTTCTTGAAATGCACAAACACAGCCAAGATGGCAAAGTCAGTGGTAGAAACTAACTGTGAACAATGACTCAAGTCGTACTGTTCTTAAAGGGACAGTTCACCCCAAAGACAGAAATACATAATTTTCCTCTTTTGTGCTATTTATCAATGTGGACTGTTTTGGTGTGAGTTGCCGAATGTCGTAGAGATATCTGCTGTCTGTATGCCTCCTGCCAAGTGCATCACCGTGTAGAAGGAAGCGAGCACCTGCTGCTAGCTCACCTCTGAGCTAGCTAATGTTACAACACAGCCAAGGAGGACGCCATTAATGTTAAGATCTCATGTTGTCACAAGCACAAGCCTCTCTTGCATGAGTAGAAGCACACATCCCTTAGTGCAGTGATACTGTTGGTGGGTGTAGTTTGGTAGAAAGAAAATAGTTCCTTCATGTAACTGCTCACAACAATGCTTGTGGATTATCTCCAGGAACCGGGTCATGATTTCTGGAAAGAGACATTGCTGTTGAGTTTTTTTCAAATGTATTTGTTTGGCACTTAAAGCACCACAAGCTGAGTGCCATCTAGCTCCATTATACTGGAGAGAAGAGAAGGCAGATATTTCTGTCTCTCTCTATATATCTCCAACATTCTGCAACTCATACCAAAACAATCTAGACTGATTAACAGCACTACAGGTAAGAGGAAAAATGTGTATTTTTGATTTTGGGGTGATTTGTCCCTTTAAGTGCAACTTTGATGTATTGATATTTTACTTGGGTATTTCCTTTTTCTGTTACTTCGTACTTTATAACCATTCAGAGGCAAATATTCTACTTTTTATTTCACTACATTTATTTGTTAAATTTTAACAGTTTTTTTATGTGATAAATGTAGCTTCTTGTTACTTTGCAGATTCAGATTAATAATACAAAACGATGCAGCAAATTAATTATGATGTATTATTACAGGGTAAGATAAGATCAGACTTTATTGATTGTCAGGGCGGAAATTCACAAGCTACCCAGAAGTATATAAAGTCAATAAAATTACCTTCACCAGCTGCAACATTAAAGTGAAGTACACATTAATGCATTAATAATTAACATCCAATAATATGCATATAATAGACATTATTCTGAACAATGTTTACTTTTGATGCTTTAAGTATATTTTGATGCTATACTTTTGTATTGTATGTTTACTTACATAACAATTTGAATGGGATTACTTTTACTTGTAACTGAGTATTTCTACATTGTGGTAATGCTACTTTTACTTCAGTAAAATATCTGAATACTTCCTCCACTGCTTTGTGGTACCTACCCCATCATTTTGTCTCCTCTCTCTCTCTCTCTCTCTCTCTCTCTCTCTCTCTCTCTCTCTCTCTCTCTCTCTTTCTCTCTCACACACACACACACACACTTTAAGAATCATCTTAAACATTCAAGCTATGACACAGAGGCGCCTACAGCGACCTGCAGTAAACAGCAGTAATAAACAGCTACATCAAGAGACCTTGCATCCAATAAATCTATTCACCACAAATTCTAAAAGCTATGATTTCCCTCATGTCAATCAGATATAAGCAAATTCAACCAAACACAGACGCAGTAACAGCAACACAAAAAATAAAAGCAACTTAGATAAATTGCCCGAATGACAAAAATGCATCACTCCCGAAGTAAAGTAGAAACATCTCAGTTTTCTGCGTCTCTCTCGTTATGCTCAAGACCACATTCAGACGCTGTACCTACTTACAGTTGACCTCAGCTGCCCTGGAGATTATCATTTCAACTAGTGGACATAAACAGTGTATCTTGGGAAGAAGGACACATTGCAAATATTGTCAAAATGTTTCTTATGAATTATATGAACCTGACAGAAAATGAAAAGTATTAGCTGCTTTAATGAAGCGCTGACACACGTGGAGCTGCAGGCGCTGCTGGAACCTGAAAGCTGTAAATTCTTGTGAATTGTCAATCAGCAATGTCAGAGTCCAAAGTGAGGGTGAAAATGTGTTGTGTGTGTCAAGTGTGCTGGCCAGAGCTGCGATTTTCTCTCACGCAACAGTGGAGAAGGTCTGGCTGAGAGGTTGTGCTGCAGTTTGGTACACTCCAACTAACTGAGGGAGTCAGGGAAGCAGGAAGGAGGAAGTGATGTGAGCGAGAGGCGTGGGGAGGAAAAAAGTAGTTGCGTGTTGATGATATGGAAGGCTGAGGTAACGGACTGGGGACTGCAGAAGGAGGGAGAAGATCGAAGAAAGAAAAAGGACGGGATCACTTTCCCATATTGCATGTGGAGCAGAATCCATCATCTTGGGGAGCCAGATGTGCGTCATTCACATCAAACTTTCCAAATTAAAGGGCCACCTCACCCCTCCACTCCCCTCTCTAATCCTCTCTCCATCTCCCTCTCTCTTACCAATAAGTCTGTGCGCGCTTTTACACACATGCACACACATCCTGTACATATATACTCACTAACTTCTTCTTCTTCTTTTTTTTTTCCAAGGGAACTTGCTGAGAGGGCTCATTATGATGTTTTGTAACAGCCGCGTAGCCTTAGGATGCAAAACACATCTCCGCGCAGCCAGACGCAGCATTGTGGGTTATCTTATCTGATGTGAAAAGGGGTGGTGAATGTTATTTGCATGCTGCATTGATGTTCAAATAGCAGTTTGAATGCTTCCTCAGCAGGGACGGGCTGTGATTGTATGGTTGGCGAGCAAACAAGTGTATCAGATGATATCAGCCTTGGCCCACTTTACTATCCTGGGTGAGACGGCATGAGCCCGTACCATAAAAACTTCACCCGGCTTATACATACATGCGTCGCCAACTCCACCACCAGCTCTCCTCGGTAACGTACGAATGCGTGCGTGTCTGTGTGTGCAAGTTCCTCGACCCCTGCGTCTGTTGCACTTTATGGCAGTGATATGTTAAGTACCTCGTATTACAGTCATAAAAAAGAGGTCTGTAAGTTGCTTGATGCAGTTTAAAGCTGTAGAGGTAATGCCGCAAATCACCCTCTGCTCTTTAGCCTGACACGCACCGACACAGACACACACTCGATCCCCAGTTTGAGTGGCTGCCAAAGGCCCCGTCTGCCTTTCATATGTACACAAAATGACAAGAGGGAGACGAGAGGACAGGAGAGGAACCGAAACAAGAAGAAAGATGAAAGAAAAGGTGGACGAAAGACAGTAATAAGGAGTAGAAAGTGTCTGAATTGTAAATGAGTAAATGTCACTCTGCCAGCGGAGCAACCGGACAGACACATGATGGAGCTTTCATCCCTCCTCGCAGTGTGTCATTTCCCCGTAAAAGAGAGTGTGCGATATATTTTCTCATTTTACGTCCAATTTCCTCGTGATAGGAGGGCACAAGATAAGTGAAAAAGCAGAGGGAAGCACCCCAACCCCAGCATCTCTCCCTCTTTCTCTGTCTTTCTATCACACACACAGTGAGTGAGGAGACCAACTTTTCCTTTCTTTGAGGGAGTTCTCTTTAGCCGCGCCGCCAGATGAGGTTTGATACCTGCGATTCCACAGTTAATCCTGGTTAGAATTTAAATAGAAGGGGAAATTATTGTCTTTCTCTTACTTCCCTTTTCCTCACTTCCATTTTCACTCCGACGCCGTCTCTCCCTCTCCCAATCTCCCTCTCCCTGTCTTTTCTCCGGCGCGGGGCGCGGAAAAAAAGCCTGACCTCTGCGTTTTCTCCCGTCCTTAAGATTGGTTTTAAATACTCAGCAGATTAAAGCACAGGCATGAAAGCTCACATTAGCCATATATTTAAAAATCCCCCTGGCCGATAATCCATGTATTTGTCAGAATCAAACACAGGGGAATAGAAAAGGGACCAATGACATGATGAGTAGCCTGAGCCAGACGTATTGTGAAGGGGAATTAGAAGGAGAGAGATACATTTAGCAGAATGTGGCCCAAGAAGAAAAGTCCTTCAGGATGATTATTGAAATTCACTCAAGACTGGCTCACGTGAGCGTTTGACAGGACAAAAAGCACCGTGGCAATTTAACGACCTCTGATGCCCTTCATCGTCTCTCTCTGTCCCTCTCTCTCTTTCTCTTTCTTTCTGCAGTGCACACACACGTACACACACACACAGAGTGACCTGTAATGATAGAATCTAATGTACATTTCTCACATACAGGATGTGTAACGGCAATTGTTAGTGTGCTGCTATGCTGGAAATTTTAACCTTCACAGATGTGAGTGTTATTGCCAAAAAAGAAAAATCTGTTTGCAAGCATACTGTACATTTTTGGTGTACAAAAAATATGTTTTTTTCATTTTATAAACTGTAAAAACTCTTGAAACTGTGGGAAAAAAAAATCTGCCCACTTTCAGTTGTTAATTTGTTATTATACTTTCAGTCCACGCTGAGAAGCTGAATAAATTCCTTCATGTATGAAAGGATGGATTTTTTTTTCCTTTTGCCCTGTCCATCTGTGGCAGGTTTTTTTGTTCCTTGTCTATATTTTACAGCAGATCACAAGGACATTCCTTCTAAAAAAAGAGTGAGTTATATTCATAAACAGTCTGCATCCTTGTTAGTGAAACCACTGACATCATTTCTTGTTTCAGTGTGTTTTCTTAAAGCTGGTGAAAGGCAGCTAAAGAAGAGGAGATGAATAGTCTCAGGAGCTGAGATGCTTGATTCAAAAGAAATCACTGAGCCTTTCACAACCACAGTTCACACGCACAAACAGATCCAGTAAATGTCCCCAACCAGTTACAATGAATTCCACATCAAAACTTATAGGTAAAAAACCTCTGACATATTGCATTCAAAAGCGTAAAGACACCAAGGTTATGAAAACTACAGGACATTAAATGTTTTATTTTATACAGCTCAAATGAGTGAACTTGTCACAAGTGGACATAATAAAAACAAAACCGCAATGCGTTCTTTATGATAGGGGTGGGATGGGGATGTGTGGCTTGTTTGAAATAAATGAAAGAAATTATGTACTTTCAATGTCGAAACAATACAGTGCTTTCATTTTATGTTTTTGTGGTTCAATTGTAGCTCCTTTGAGGTAGAGTGTGTCAAAGGGCAAGGAGTTCTGCAGCCAGAGTGGAGATTAATGTGGCTGTTGTAGCTTCATTGACCTGGTGGTAATTATATAAAAAAAATTCTGCTTTGACATTTTCAAACTTCCAACACCTTTTGGTATTTCATCTCCCTTACAGTATGTATTGATAAATAAAAATCTGTTTTACATTTTTAAAAAAAGCCATATATATTTTTTTTACAGCTTTTCATTTTCTATTTTTTTACTTATCTATTTTGTTCCTTTAAAACAAACACTTTTCTCCTCACATCTCTCAACCTATCGCCACATGCATGATAGAGTCTTGAGCTGGTTATTGTATCAGGGCTGTTATATATGTCAGCTTAACACTGATGGCCACGCTAATGTGACAGAGCTCTCCGGGTTACATCTCTCTCTACTGCATTAAAAAATCTTCTGCGGAGAAATGCCACACATCTTAAAAGAAAATACACACACCAAAAAGGTTGCCAAAGAAAGCCATTCCTATCTTGTCCTTCCTCTCCATCCCTCCATCCTAGCCTCTCTCTTTCTCTCACGCCTTGAACCAGTCACCGACAGCACACAATGCAGAGGTAAAATCATAGAGACTCTTCCACATCTTTCTATGTGTGTGTGTGTGTGTGTGTGTGTGTGATGCTTTCGGAGACAAAGACCCCTGCTGTAGGGAGTCCTGTGGGAAAGGCGTGCGGCCGGAAGATGTGAGCGCGCCGGCGAGTGATAATGTCAGCTGGAGAGATACGGCGTGTCATTTTACACAACCACACATCAAAAAAGACAGTGGGGGGAGAGAGGGGAAGACAGCATGTCATTTGTTTGCTTTGATACAAGATCGCACTGAGGGAGGGACTAGAAGGCTCTTAGTGTGTGTGTGTGTGTGTGTGTGTGTGTGTGTGTGTGCTTTTTGACCTATGTTTGTATGTCCTGCACGTGAGCAGATGTAGCGATAGGGTTTCAGGGATATTTCTTAAATGTCTTGTATTAAGTTACACCTAAATGGCCAGAGACACATAAAAACTGGCACAGGTCCATCATGTCTGGCTTTGGAGCTCTTCAACCTGCATGAGGCATCGTGGAGGCATTGTCACAAACTGTCACATGCTAAAAATCAGTGGCTCAAAACCGACCCAGCTTGGATGAATATTGTTCAGACGCAGAGCTGTGTTAACTTGACCCAGTGCCAGGGTTATTTTCATCAGTGGTGGAGGAGTTATTTAGATCTTTTACTTAAATAAAAGTACCAATACCAGAGTTTAAAAATACTCTGTTAAAAGTAATAGTCCTGCTTAGTATCAAAATATACTTTGAGTACCAAAAGTAAAAGCACTCATTATGCAGAATAGCTCATTTTGATACTGATTGACACACTGATGCATTAATGTGTAAGCATCACTAATGTTGCAGCTGGTAAAAGTGGAGCTAATTTTAACTACTTTATACATTATACTGCTGGGTTGCCGATGCATCATGATTTTTTTCATCGACATATCGTGTTTGTTATTATTAATTTGAATTTGCAAATAAAGCAATCAAATAAATGTAAATGTAGTGTAGTAAAAAATATGATATCAGCTTCCAATATGTAGTGGAGTGGAAGTGTAAGCATTAAAAAAATAAATAAATCAAGTAAAGTCAGCCCAATCGTCAGAATAAAATGTTGGCAGTGTATGTTTCTGAGAACACAAGTTATGTTACATTCGTACGTTTCATATGTATCATATCGACATTGTCTAAAGTGATGTAGTTATCACGTATATATGAGCTGACTTTCTCCTGAGACCTAGATGAGATATTTTTTAACGAGAAGTTGGGACATTTCCAACTGTGTTTGTGGCGACTAAACTGGTCATTTATTAAAAAGAGGTCCGGACATTTCCAGCTGTGTTTTTAGTGACTAAACAGCATATTTTAACAAGAGGTCAGGACATTTCCAACTGTGTTTGTAGCTACTAAATTGGATATATTTTGATAAGAGGTTGGGACATTACCTGCAGTGTTTGTGACGACTAAACTGGATATTTATTAAACAGAGGTCTGGACATTTCCAGCTGTGTTTTTAGCGACTAAACCATATATATTTTTAACAAGTGGTCAGGACATTCTCAGCTGTGTTTGTTGGCATTTTCTTTTAACAAGAGGTTGGGACATTTCCAGCAATGTTTTTGGCGACAAAGTGGGTATTTTTAACAAGAGATTGGGACATTTCCAGCTGTGTTTGTAGTGACTAAATCTGGCATTTTTAACAAGAGGTTGGGACATTTCCAGCAGTGTTTTTGGCGACAAAGTGGGTATTTTTAACAAGAGATTGGGACATTTCCAGCTGTGTTTGTAGCAACTAAATCTGGTATTTTTAACAAGAGGTTGGGACATTTCCAGCAGTGTTTTTGGCGACAAAGTGGGTATTTTTAACAAGAGATTGGGACATTTCCAGCTGTGTTTGTAGCAACTAAATCTGGTATTTTTAACAAGAGATTGGGACATTTCCAGCTGTGTTTGTAGTGACTAAACCTGGCATTTTTAACAACAGGTTGGGACATTTCCAGCTGTGTTTTTGGCGACAAAGTGGGTATTTTTAACAAGAGATTGGGACATTTCCAGCAGTGTTTTTGGCGACAAAGTGGGTATTTTTAACAAGAGATTGGGACATTTCCAGCTGTGTTTGTAGCAACTAAATCTGGTATTTTTAACAAGAGATTGGGACATTTTCAGCTGTGTTTGTAGTGACTAAACCTGGCATTTTTAACAACAGGTTGGGACATTTCCAGCTGTGTTTTTAGCAATAAAGTGGCTATTTTTCAACAAGAGTTTTGGACATTTCAGCATGTTTGTGGCAACTAAAGCATGTATTTTTAATGAGAGGTCATGACATTAAAAGGTGTTTCTGTGGCAACTAAACCAGGTATTTTCCGGGACATTTCCAGCCATGTCTGCAGTGACTAAACCTGGCATATTTTAATGATGGGTTGGGACATTTACAGCTGTGTGTGTAGTGACCAAAGTGGGTATTTTCAACCAAAACATCATTTAATTTTCCTAGCCTTAACCAAGTTTTTTTGTGCTGAAACCTAACCACATGTTAACCACAGTGTTGTCCCAACATAAAATTGAAACCTTTTAAGTTTCAACATAGCTGCTAATATGAAATAACTTGAATAAATGTTCTTAGGTACATTCCTATATTGGTTTTGACCCAGTGTTTGTGTTATCTTTATATTACTCATATTTGCCCAAACTAAAATATGGTTATTTTAACCAGTTGTTAGACACAGTAAGCTCAAATTTCACCTTAAAACAGTCACAAATGTATTGTTAATTGTACAAAACGTTATGCATATGACTTTCAGAAATTTGGAAGATACACAGATCATTAAAGATCAAAAGTAACGAATAGTCACATGTAAGTTTAAAAAGAGTAGATTATAACTCATCTCATCTATTCTCACAAATACGCTTCTTTGAATTGAATCCCAAATTCCTTACTGCATAGAAATGCTAATAATTTACATATTAAACATTTGTTAGCCATTTTCTCCCTTCCTCCTTCACATGTCAGTGTGTAATGTAGTGCATGATGAAGTGTGTGTGGGAATGCATGCATGTGTTTGTACGTTCACGGCATCAGAAGTGGTATAATTAAATGACTTTACAGCCAAAAACATCAGAGAACAGGCACAGATTTGCAGACATGAATTTTCAGTGCTGTCTGACGCATCGTTGCATATGAGCTGGCAAAGTTGCATTACGACCAAAATCCTTCTCGATCTTTGATTCAAGAATTATTTAGTGTTTAATTCTTCATCCATAAGGACTCATTCTTAAGTAAAGGAAGTCAGTGGGGTTTAATATGGTGATAGTTTTCTTTGAAAGAGAAGGATGTTTTGGAGTTAAACTCACTTATTTCATTAACTCTTCATGAACAGCCTTGACGTTTTTTTGTTTTGTTTTGGAGCCTTGCTGATGTATGCGAGTGTGCGCTTGTCACATTCACATACCAAAACAAAGCCCTGTTCCTGGACTCAACTTCTGGGTCACAAGTGCTTTAAAGTGAAGTGAGTCCTTGAGGCATGGAATGAAATTCTCTCGTGCTCTCTCCATGATGTGCCTGCATATAGGAAGAAGTGTGTGAGTGTGTGTTAAAACAGCTTGTTAACACATACACCACTGCCTTGGCCGGGACTCCCTAATTATTCCCCTTCCAACGAAAGGCCAAGAAAAGGAAAGAGGAGTGATAAACACACTCTTAGCATGTCTCTCTTTCGCTTCAGTGTGTGTGTGGTTGTGTGATGCGGAGCAGCTGTGACAGTAAACATGTTTATAAAACACCTGCTAACAGAAAGCAGGTGTTGATTGGCTGTGACCCTCCGAGCAATCAGAGTATATTCAGAGACTGATGCAGATGCTACTGTCTGCGCTGATGAGACACGTACACACACACACTAACACACACACACACACTCCTCACATTGTTTACAGGTACTGTACTAGATGAGATAAAGAGATGCTTTGTGTTGATGCGCGCAGTCATTTATTATCGTAATACACCCAGCCCTGAGATAGCAGCGGTGTTTTTGAGCCACAGTTTTCTGTTGCCTTTGCATAACCACAGAGGCGGCAGTGGTATGCTTGTTTGTGTGTGTGTGAGTGTGTGTGAGTGTGTGTGTGTGTGTGTGTGTGTGTTTATGTGAGTGTGTGTATGCAGCCTTCCCACTTTGTCTTTATTTGTAAACATACACACTCATATGTGTACCAAAGTGGGTGTGGGCGAATATGAGCGTGTTTGTGAATGTTTGGATAATTTGGTCTCTGCTCTGCTTTCCCGCTCTGGGTCTGTTTATTTGTGTGTGTGTGTGTGTGTGTGTGTGTGTGTGTGTGTGTGTGTGTGTGTGTGTGTGTTTGAGGCTTCTCTTTGCCTCTCAAGGCATTGTGGGGTTGATTTTTTTTGTGGGGGGTTGTTTGTAAACATCAACAGCAGTAAGTTTTATTTTATTGTGGATTTATTTTTACGACATTATTCCCAGATGGCTGCTAAGCTCGCAGTTCTTTAATGCGTCTACCACACATTCTGCGCTCCCATCGCCTCACGCTCGTCGCCACACATGTGCTTTTGCTCTCGTACGCAAACAAACAACAGAGTCTGCGTGGCTGATTCGTTCAGGAATGAGCAGCTGAGATGAATTTTCTCCCACATATGCACACAGGCCAGAATCAGCTCTTTTTTTTGAACATTTTTTTAATCAATCCAAAATCCTGCGTTTAAAGCATCAGATTGAGTTATTCAAGTTAGTAGCAGCAGCTTTTTTCCCTTCTTTTTTCCAGCTCTGTGACACTGTGGGTGAGCTCTCCCATATTTCTCTTTAATTAAGCCAGGGAAAACCTTGTAGTACAGCCAACCCAGCTCATGTAGCCACTTATGTTTTAATTTAATTACCTGTCCACTTTGATAATTATTCCCCCTGATTAACAGGGAGAGAAGGGTTCCTAAATGGGAATAGGAGATGGGTGAGAGGGCCAAACAGCGCTTTTTTCTCCTTTCACCAGGAACAAGAATGAAGGTGTTGACTTAAGATGTCCAAGCCAGCTCTTATTTTGATCTGGTTTCATACTTGGCCTTCCTCAGCCCGGCCTGGCTCAGCTTTCTTTGGGGCCACGCAGAACACAGAGTCATGCTGAGCTTCCTGTGCTCCATTTAATCTTGTTATTTTATGCAACCATGAGCCAAAAACAGACAAACAACAAATTCTCCAAACAGGCGGGGGTGATTGATATCTTTAGTCAAAATGTCAACAGTTACACAACAATAAGCTCATGGATGATTCAGTCTCTTTGCTAGCTTTGGAGCTTCTCTTCAGCCATAGGAGTCAGGTTGTTTGTCGCTGTAAGGATTTTAAGTTACCACACGCACAGCCGCTGGGGTTCGGTTATAAACTTTCCCTTAATAATACTGTCTGATTTTGTCGATCAAACTTGAAAGTGCACCTTCATGATAACAGCCCACTTAAAAAAGCATCACTCATCACCATCCAGTTGCCCACATTAGCACCCGCCACTTCTCAGGAGATTTATCGGAGATATATAACAAAGTGTTCCGGGCAAAAAAATTTGTCATGCCCTGAGGAGAGGTGAGTAAGTAAAAAAAATATATGGGTGCTCACACACACACGCACACACAAACACACAACACTTGCACACATACACACACAAATTTTTTTAGTGGTATTGATCGTGCTAAATGAACGTGTTGTGATTTACTGCAGCCGTGGCCCATTGTTGGGTGGTGCTGTGATGGACTGCCATCATTTTCCAATGGTAAAAGCTTAGATAGAGAAAAGGCAGGAGGGCAGAATCCCATTTAATGGCCAAAGCAAAATTATTCCAAGATCTTCTCATGAGTTATGGTGCTCTTTTTTTCTTCCCCGCCTCACTTTTTTTCTCTTGCAGCGACAGGTATGATGTAATTTCCAAATTTCATCAGAGACAGTAATCTCAACACTGATTATGCTGTCAATTAGTAAATGAATGTGGTGGTGGTGGGGGAAGGTGGTAATAACTCTGCGAAAGGAGTTGTCAAGCTTCCAAAATACATAAAGGACATAGCGAGGTAGGCAGACAGTAAAATGTGTCCAATCACAATATAACTGTCTATTTGCAAGGTAAGTGTACTACAGGAGTGAACCCACTTAAACTGATTTTACACTTTTTTTTTTTTATTTGTGGAATACAGCTTTTCTTAGGTTGACGTAAATCTTTTTGGCATAAATCGATATAAAGGCTTCCATGCAGTGTAAGAGATGAAAGTTGTATCACAATCAGGTCTGTCAAGGGCAAAAAGGTGGAAAAAATAAGTTATTTTAATATATTTAAAAAAAAAAAAATACCAATACCACACATGTAAGGTCAGCCAAGAGTGAAAAGGGTAGAAAAAAATAAGTTATTAATTAAGTTGGGTTTTTTTTAAATACAATACCATACATGTGAGGTCTGTCAAAAACAAAAAGGAAAAAAAATTATACTTATTTTTAAAAATACCAGAGCTAAACGGGTAGAAAAAAAATTGTTATTTGAAGTTATTTAAAAAATTACCAATACCACACATGTAAGGTCTTTCAAAGGCAAAAGGGGTAGAAAAAAAATAATTTATTTTTAAATCTCAATACCACGCATGTGAGGTCTGTCAAGAGCAAAAAGGAAAAAAATGTAATTTATATTTATTTAAAAAAAATGCCAATACCACACATGTAAGATCTGTCAAAAAAAATTTAAAATAATTTTTAAAAACATTACCAGTATCACCCACATAAAGTCTGTCCAGAGCAAATAAGATTAAAAAAACATGTTGTGTATATTTACTTGAAAAATAAATAAAATTAAATTTTAAAAAATATATTTAAAAAAGTGCCACACATGTAAGGTCTGTCGTGAGTAAAAACAAAGTGGAAAAATATAAGTTACTTATATTTATTTTTTAAAAATCTACCAATGCCACACATGTAAAACTGTCTATGAAAATAAGAAGTCTGGAAAATCAAAGCGTTTAATATTCGGCCAGCTCAGTTTGGGTGATCTTTGCTTTGTTTCGGACTGTTTCTGAGCTCAAACTCTGTGCAGGCTAACATCTGTTCCTCTCTGCCTCTACAATAGCACAACTCAGCCGGGATGCAAAGAGAGGTCAAAAGATCAGTGCCTTCCCCTCACACACACACACACACACACACACACACACACACACACACACACACACACACACACACACACACACACACACACACACACACACACACACACAAACTGAGAGTGAGAGAGTGAGGGAGAGGGAGAGAGGGAGAGATACCTCTCACCGGCTGCTGTTTTCCTATTGTGCGCCAGGGCTCTGCGAGGATAGGGCAAGCGATGAAAACGCGCACCTGCTTTAGAGGCATTACGGTAGCGCAGCAAACTGTCCCCCTCGCAACACACACACTCTCCCACACTCGTACACTCACACAGCCCTGGTGATTCAACCCTGATTTCCAGCGAACGAGCGAGCAACAGACGGGATGCCAAAAAAGTGAGGACCGGTGGAGAGGTCGTTGGCGCTGAATGAGCCTCTTGAAGAGATAGCGGGGGGAAACGCAGACGCAACAAAACAAGACGTGAAGCTGCGCGCTTTCTCCGCGGCAACTTGCGCACAGTGCCAGAGTTTTAGCGGCAGTATTGTTCTGACTTCACTCCAGAGGGGCCACTCCGAGGAGAGAGGACGCACACAAAAGGGAAAAAAGGAAAAGGACTAACGAGCACGCTTTGTCGTTTAAAGTAATGGTCCTGCGGTCTTAGATCCTACATTTCTCTGTCTCTCTCTCCCCTCTGTTTCTTTCCGTTTTTCTTTTTTTGATTTTTTTTTTTTTTTTTTTTTTTTTTTTGTAAATCGTCCCGTCGGTTTGTGTCCCCCTTTGTCGCCGCGAGAGAGAGTGGACGCGCCGGGGGTTTGAGGAGCAGAAGCGGGGCTGTCCACATGGTCCAACCACTGGCGTGAAAGTTGACTTCTTCAGAAAACAAGAGAACAGGTTGATGCATTATCTACACTTTTCCTTCCCCCCCTTGTTCTGTTACCTTCCTCACGCTTTTCCTCGCTTTTCTGTGCTTCCATTGAAACTCTCTGATGCGCACATTAAAGCCAAAAACACATCAACTTTTTCATCGCACATTGTTTGTGAAACTCCTCCAAGTCAGCCTAATAATATCACAGGGTGTTAAAGAGGGTTACACAGCTTGGCACACTCGGAGATCACACTTCCCTCCGTGTATGTTTCATTTGAACTTTGCTTTTGTTGAACGCTAAACTTATCAGCCACGTTTTAAAACCTCTCTTTGAAGTTTCCATCTTTTTCAATTTCTATAGACAGAAGTTTCTTTCGATCTCATCGCCACTTTCACACACGTGTCATACCCAAACTGTGCTTTATTTAACCCGACCTTTTATTTTAATGGACAATTGATTATTCCAGTTCTTATAATTTATCAAAGCATACTTTGGTGGAGTGAAAGGACCGGTGCTTTGGAGAAAGTGTCATTGTCCGAAGTCCTCGCTCATGAGGCAACAAAAAAGTTTGTCTAAACTAAGATGTCGGATTCTAATGGAGGCAACAAACTTCACTTGGCGTCCCCTCGGTTATTAAGCCTTGTTAAGGGATTTGATAATAAACACCGACGTGGGTTATGTGGTGATAATTTTACACAGCCGTGTGAGCATCGTGTGAATGCTTTGTCATCGCTTTATACCTGTTTAACTCCCAGCCGCTTAACTCTGCCTCCAAGTTTAATACTGTCATTTTGTTTGTGATAAATAAACAATACGGTTTATTAAATTAAAAGACGGGAATTGAGCCCTTCAGAGGAGATAACAGAGCCCTTGTTTTATCTTCCTTGTGGACATATCATTAGGTCAGGGAACAATACTTTATTTTCAAAGCATTTTGACTTTTGAAATTGGAACCGCGTTTTGTGACCTCACTGAGTTTTGTTGTATTTTCTATAGCTGTGCACCGGATTAATTAAATAACACAAAGATGGTTGTACGCTGCAGGGCGTGGGGGAAAGTTGTGCACAGTGAAACTTTAACTCACAAAATTAGGGGTTAGATTGCGATAATTCATGCATTATAACTGATGCGTAAAAGCTGTTTTTATATTTCACAAAGCAGACTTATTGCGTGGAATAAAACGCACGTGTTGTACTTTTAATTATAAAATATAAAAATATTCCCGCACATTTAAAGCTGGCTTTGACGATTTTATAAATTTAGAAATTGAGGGGGTTGAAGTCTGCACCAGAACCTCTGCATGACCCATGTTTTTCCTTTCTTTTTGCAGTCATAAACCGCCTGAAAGTAGGCCCACACCACAGAGGAAAATTATCTTTTCCTCCTAGAGCAGAGAAAAAACTTTTCTACCGAGACTATAATTTTTTAAAATAACATATTATAATGAGATTAACAGTTTGAATTTGACTTAATTTTGCGCAATAACACAACAAGTGCTGCTAGAATGAAGTTGCTGCTCCTGGGGGGGAAAAAAACATTCATCAAATCAAAGATGAAACATCAGCCACATCATGTCAGATGGACTCAGGTCCCGCGTGATGGAAAGCTGCAGACACACACACACAAAAAAAAAAGAGGGAGAGATGAAACGACAATTAATTGCTGTTAGTTGTCTGTCATTGAGAGAAAAGCATACAGGCCGTGTGGGTGCACACCCTGACACGGGCATTATTGCCCCGTGATTGATGGGCGCCGGGGCATTTGGCATAATTAATTTTATTTACTGTGTCCCTCTCTCTCCTGTTGTGGGCCCCCCCCCCCCCCCACACACACACACACACCACCACCACCCCTCACTCCATACCCACCCCCCCTCCTGTCCTCTGTGGTGGCATTTCCGCGACGCGATGACACACTTTTAATTGCACTTTAATAGAAGATCCAGCGGGAATGAAAAAGCTCTTCATCACGTTTTATGACCTTGTCACATTTCTGGTGTCAGACAGGAAAGCAGGTATTTTGTGGCGGCTCGGAGCCTCTGGTGTAAAGCTGATGCAGAATTAGATTTTTTTTTCTAAAAAAAAAAAAAAGAAGAAGTTTATTTCATGTAGATGAATTACACATGGATTTGCTTAAAAATCTGCACATTAATATTTTTAGTGTTCACGGTTTCATGCTGTGCTTTATTTAAAGCTGCAAAATTAGACCAGAATTTTGAAGAATTTGTTAATTTTGAAACAGATTTAAAAAACACAGATTTTTTTTTGTTATTGCATATCAGCTCGCATGAAACAAATCCAGCAATGTGACAGTAATTTGACCGCAACCCTTCGTGCATCTCATGTAATTCTTTTCTACATGCTAAATTTGCTAAAATGATTTCCCACAAATATGGGACAAAATTGTTCACACAGTGTTGACTGCTTTTTTAAAAATTCTTGCTGCTACATGTTCATCAGCTGCTTCATTTCTCCCTCAGCAGCTGAGACGTCTCAGTTACCCTAAAAGAATAATTTTGAGCTGCAGGTGAGATTTACAAGAAAATACACATCACTGAACAGTTTAGTTATTTGTATTTTTTTTTTTTTTATTAAAATGGCCTGGCTGCTAATCACTCGCAAACCTTGAAAATAAAACCCACAATGGAGCTGAGGGAGAACAGTGAGACGCTGCTAAAAGACAGAGGATCTTTTTTGTTATTTCCATTTCTTTTTAAACACTGCAGCATTTAGCAGCAGTATGAACCCACTGTAAAGTTCTCCTTTCTATGATGTGCTTTGCTCATTGATCACACCAGTGGCAGGCTTTTCATGGAAATATAATAGGAGACAATGATACAAAAGAGTATTTGAGAGGCAGAAGTAGTTATTTGGGTAAAAAAGAGTGTACGTGTGCAGGAAACCAGAGGTGTCAGAGACAGATTGACTCTTTCTGCTCTCTGTCGGCTATTGTGCGTCCGTGTCTGTGTGTTTGCCTCAGCATTGCCACCTTTTTTCATCTGACTTGCCTCAACACTTTTCCCTCTTTGCTTTTTTTCCCCCCTCTCCTCTTGACAGCTGTGTCTTTTCCATGTCCTGTTTTGTTTCATTGTTTGTAAGAGTCGCTCACATGCTGCTGATTTTTATCACTTTCAGACTCTGTTCTCCACCAGACAATTGTTTCTGTTATACTTACTGACACATTACTTAAATGATGATTTTTCAGCCTCGGTCCTCTGTGTGTGACTGAGTGCCGGTGTGTGACTCCAGCACATGTGTGAGACCGTCTAGAGACGGGCAATAATGGCTATGAATCTCATGCGCTTGAAAACCCCTTCAAGCAGGATTAAAAGCCAGCAACATGATTGTGTTAGTCCATAAACTCACTCAGAGAGTCCTTACCTCCAGCACGAGCGCGTGCGGATGTATGTGTGGAAGAGTGTATATATCTGAGTGCGGGAGTGTGTGTGTGCACAAGAGTGCTTTTTTCTCAATTCACCTGTCCTGCTTGAGTGAAAATGGACAGTATTTGAAGTTTTAAATGTCCTGTGCGTCGGTAGCGTTGATGGCTCGCCTGTCCGTCTCTCCATCTCTCGCGCTCTCCTCATTAAAGCCCTCCTGCTATCCCAAGCCCACAAGTCTGAGTGGGCTTTTGGCTCCAAAGTGATGTTGAAGAGCACCCGTATACGACTCTGCTATACATGTAGGATTTGACCCGTGATAGATACTCGCAGGTTTACTTCTATTGCAGCACTTAGTGCATTACCTGCTCAAAAAGCTGAAATGGTTAAATTTTCAATATCCTTTAGATGGGGTTTGAGGAAAGCAAAAATGTTGCCGTGCACGGAGCGAAAGCATAAATGGAATTATTTCAAGTGTTGGTCCTGAAGCTGCTGTTATTGCAGGGTGTGTGTGCGCATTTGAGCTGAACATGTTTTGGGGCTTTTAAATGTGGAAACAGTGTAGGGTAAGATTTTATACAGGCTGCAACAATTATGTGTTAAAATAAAACATACTTTAATTTACTGTCTCTCTGAATTTTATAGCTAAAAAATGTCCTTTTCATGTGCTGCAAAAAGATTTTAAAAAAGAAAACGTCTCCATATGTAATCACTGAGTAGCATTACATTAGCAATTACGGCTTGTTACGTATTTAAAAATATGTTAATGAAATATAATTGACAAATTAATGGATTAAATGAAGGTGTTATTCTTCATGGGCAGCCAGTAAGTAGGGGGGGAGTGTTCTGGTTGTGTATTGAAGTGATTGACTGCACAGTGAAAGTGCCGCCACATTGCTCTAGACTGAGGCCTGATTATACATGTGGTTCTAATTGAACCTGCTATTTAAGGAGAAGTTGAGGGCTGAATATGTGTGTGTGTGTGTGTGTGTGTTTGTCTCTCAGTGTGCGTATATAATAAATCCCACACATTTTTCAAAGATGAGACATGTTTTTCGTGACGGGTCAGAAGGCGGCGGCGTACAGGAAAGTTGCAGGACGGCGGAGGAAAGCGAGATGATGCCTTTAGGAAGCTGACCACCTGTGAGAGAGTGTGTTGTCCTTTGTTGCCTTTTCTTTTGCCTTTTGTGCCTTTTGAAAGAGCTGTCATCGTGTCAGTGGTGACAGCGGCGGTGCTTGCAGTCCCAACTTCATTCTTTCAAATGTACGCACTTTTCTCCCTCTGATTGATAAGGTAATCATTTTGCTTGACACAGTGGTTTAGCCTGTGGTCATTAACATGTCCATGCGTTTCAGATGAGCTTTTCTGATGTGTCTGTGGGGTGGCTGGGAGGCAGGCCGGCTCAGAGATGTTGCTCCAGCTCCACAGAGCACTGGCCCATTAACAGCTGATGGATGTGGGAAGGAGTGACCCAACAGCTCAGAGCGGAAGAGACTGTTTCCTATGGGCACGGGGGGGGAAAGGGAAGCAAGAGAGGGACGGACAGAAAGATAGAACATATGAGTGAAAGGCTGGTCGAAAAAGAGGGAAACGGCAGAGCGAGTGGTTTTTTAAGGCGTGGGTCATTATAGCTGAGGAAGCATTAGATCAGCCTCTCCAGAGTGGCGCTTGGCACCTGAGGCTGGAGCTGAGGGAGAGGGCTGTGGCTGTGGAGTCTGGGGGAATGAGAGCACAGATTGTGAAGTAAGGCTGTCAAGTTTAAGTACACACACACACACGCACACACACACACACACACACACACACAGAAAGAGGATCATTAGGTCAGCAGCACAGCCAGGTAGAGGCCACGAGATGGTCAGCGGAAGCAGAAAAAACACCCGAGCGGCATTGTGTGTCGAAACTGAGAGAACGCCTGTTGTGTTTGAGCAGAGCGTCTTCATGAAAGAAAAAAAAAAAGCTCTCATCGGTCGTTGTGTCCCCTGCTAACTCTGCATTGCTTCTGACAGCTGTATTTGTGTTATGGATTTTCCTTCACTCCGTCCCGTCTCCCTTTCCTTTTCCCCTGCCTCCCTCTCCCTCAGTAGTCGGCTCCCCTCCTCTCCATCCCCTCCACCCTATGACCTTTTTGTAAGCACTTCATCAGAGAGCCGTTGGTGTTTTCTAAAGCGCCGCGACAAACTGACAGGGCAGCCGTCAATCGAGCGGGGGGGAACCGAGGGAGCAGATCAGTGGAAAGCTTCGCTCAGAACAACAATGTGACTAAACTTTCTGCAGCACTGCTTTAATGTGTATTGAAAGGATGGCTGTGAAGGGTAGGTGACAGCTGTGAAGCGCATGACTCTGAATGTTATGGATACACACACACGCAGACGCGCACACGCATTTTGCACATTTCATAAACCATCTGACTGTAAAGAAGCGTTACACAGCTCTTGAGTGCTCGTCTGTCCGTGGTGCTGTGGCGGTAAAAATCTGCCGAGCGCACGAATGAGCGCTCCGATAAAACGCTGAGATTCACAGAAGAGGAGGAGCGCACAGGGATTCATATCCAGGTCCATAAACTCAACTACAACCTGATTGAACTCTAATCACTTTTACGAGTTCTTGGCAAATAACAACACTTCCTCTTTAGATTTCTTTGCTCATTTCATTTTTTCTTTGATTCCTGAGGTGTCTGTTTGACTGCAGTTATCAGATCTACCATTAATCTGATTTCTTTTACATTCTGATGTGCATCAGAGTGAATTGCTTCAGCTGGGATGACTTTACATTAACATACAAAGATAGGAAATTAGCAATGCAGTATTTCCCCTTGTCCCTGTTCCTTGCCGTCCTGGACCGGCGAGGTAATAACCATTTAAATGCATCTCATTATGTTTTCTAATCCGTAAAGTATCGGGATGTTGGCTAACGCAGGCGAAAGTGAGGCTGGAGCGTTGGCGTGCACCGCTCTTTTATGGTATTAGTATTTATGGTATTAGTTCCGGGGGACATGGGATGCCTACTTAAGCTATTAGCATGTGAGGCGCCGTGGGATGATCCATCCCCTGACAGGACGAGCTGTTAACCAGTGTTAAACCGAATCACAATGGGCTGCCTGGGTTGACAGATTGACAGAGCTCGGTCTCAACGCTCACTCGGGCCGCCCTTCCATCCACCTCCGCCGCGCGTAACCCCACATGGAGATTTGTTCACTTGGGAGTTAAGTTTTCCAAAAACTTCTGGAAGAAACATCCAGAGATCATTTTCAGAGTAAATATGATGAATGTGATGTGGCCCTCAGAAAAAGGCTACATGCTCTCTTTGTCTCTCGTCTCGTCAACTTCTGTCCTCCGTCTCTTTTCTTCCTCTGTTTCCTCCTGCTGTGGCTCTCAAGGTGAAGAGACTGTACAGGCTCGGCCCAGTGGGGTGCGGACTCTATGGCTTCTATAGTGGCCTTTTCAAAGCGGGGAGAGGGAGGGGGAGGATGGTGCCTGCTAGAGCCACTATCGGGAGTCTTGGAGATCGCTCACAGACGAGAGGGATGCTGTTCTGCATGTGTGCACACTTGTGTGTGTGTGTGTGTGGGTGTGTGTGTGTGTGCGCGACTACAATTAACTGTCAATCATCCGGTGACCCTCCACCTCTCTCCTCCTCGGACAGAATTCCTCAGGTTTTAGGTTTTGTTTTTCAGACGGCTGTCGGAGGAGAAGAAAAGCAAACAGGTTGTCACTTTCCCAACTTGTGTGTATTCTTTAGACGTAGAAAACACGCACTCTGTCATTATTTTTATAGATTGTTTCACCCGCGTCAGACGCTGATTTTTAATAAAAAACATTGTTCCCAGACAGAGCGAAAGAGAGCTGTGTTGTTAAGTAGTTGGTGCTTGTTCATCAGCGGCCGTTTATTCACTCTGTGGCTGCTCGCTGGGCATTGAAACTCTGTTAGTGTGTGTGCGCATACACATGCACGCCTGTGTGTGGTGGGCATTGTTGACCGAGAGACATCTGCCACTAGATTATACCCAGCTGTTATCTGAATAATTGTGTAATCCCCCCTCCCTCCCCGCTCACTCCCTCCCTCCTACTCCCTCCCTCTTACTCCCTCCTTCCTTCACTCACTCCTCCTCCTCCACTGCTCCCTTCTTGCCCCCACATCCCTTCTTCCTGCGACTGATGAGACGGAGAGTGATGAGTCTTTTCTCCGGGTGGCACTTTGGGCTTTTTCACGAGTGTTTATGAGTGTGTGAGCTTGCATGTGTGTGTGTATCTCCGCAGCCCCTGGTCACCGGTCGTTGTCTGACATTTGTAGAAGGATTTTAGTCCCCCCCCCCCCACCTCACTCCTCACACACTCACACACCTCCCTCCCCTCTCCACCCCTCCCCGTAGCTCTCGGGGAAATAAAAGTAGCCTAATCCTGCCAGATCAAGATTGCTGTCCACCACAGCTTTACCAGCCTGTGAATTAGAGCCAGCTCTCATGTTCCTGAGGAGACAGAAGGCAGAGTGTGTATGTGTGTGTGTTTGCGTTGTGGGCTGTTGGCCTTTGAAGCAGCGTTAGCTGTTTGCCGGCAGAATGCTGGTCAGGGGGTGAGAGGAAAGGAAGGTAGAGAGCACCGAAAAACAAGAATTAAAGAGCTGTTCAAAGGTAGAGAAGAGAAAAGACATTGAGTTTTTAGATTTTGGGCTCATTGTTCAAGCCAAGGTAATTATTAAAATAATTTTAAAAAGCTGCATATGATACTGTTAAAATATATTGACTGTTATCAGATTCCATGTTAATTAAAGAAAAGTTTTCTTATTGTTTTTTTTTTCAGCATGTGCCGTAGTTTTTCATTTTCAACTTCAATACATCAATTCAAGTTTTAAATAAATGCCTTTATTTTTTCTTTCAACAATTAATTAAAACAATTTTTTCCTGGATTAAAAGAGAGAAAACATCATTCAAATATTCTGCTGTCACACTCTCACTGTTCCACTGTATCTACAAAGGCACAAAACAATGTTTTAAACAGACATTTTCCCCACTTCCACAGACAATTTTGGTCAACTCATGACGAGACATACAAAAAGAAAATGTTGTCCATTTTTAAAAATTATTACTTTTTTGTATGCATGGGGAAGGATGTTTGTGTGTCACTCTTGGGGCTGCACACACACACACACACACACACACACACAGCATGCGTGCCTGCAGTTGCCAGGGCTGCCTTCGTTTCTGGTCGGTGGTTGGTCGGAAAGTGTTTTTTTCCCTGTCGGAGCTCCGATAGTCGCTCACTGTGAAGGACTCAACACTCGCTGTCTCTCTTTTCTCCTCCTCGCCTCTCACTCTGTTGCACTTTCTCCTGTCCATCTCCTCTTTCCCCCCGTCTCTCCTCTCCTCTCCTCTCCTCTCCTCTCCTCTCCTCTCCTCTCCTCTCCTCTCCTCTCCCTGTCATGCCTGTTGTCCCTAATTATCATGGCTCTGTGTTTCCTCAGCCTCTTCATTACATCCAAGCTGTCATCACAGTTTACCTCCAACATTTGCTACCTCTCCTCAGGCCCCATTTCAATAGGAATCATTTATTCTATATGACCGAAATGACAAGACTCAATGCAAGGTCAATCACAAGCTCAGTCTCTCAGCAGTCCCTGAGAAGCTGTTTTTTTTTTTCGTGCGTGTTTTTGTAAAGCATTTAAAAAAATAAAATAAAAAAAAATTCTTTTTAATATCTGTTTGTTGAAGTATTTTACAAGCAAATTTCATGTAAGAGGAGCAAGGCACTGTAGTGCATTCACACATATTCCAAATAATTCTGGTTTGTAAACTTTGGCCTATAGGTGCTGTTACTCTTTCAAAGATTTATATTCAGTGTGAGAAGTCTTTATTTAGTCTATTTTGTGATTGTAGTGAGACGTGAATGTAGTGTTTTGTCAGCACACCTACTTGTCCCTGGACAAGGAGAACACGGGAGAAAACAGAGATCTTAGCCAGATTCTCTGACAAAAACAACTAATGACAAGGGACAAAAAAAATAGACTTCTACTTTTTCCATTATGAGACTTTTTTGAAGCACAATCACAGGAATATTTTCTTCAAGGACTGAGGGCATTTGTTACCAGGTTGAATGGCAGCCTTTGGGGTGCTGGATTAGCAGACACCACAATGCCCATTTGCTGAGTGAAGGTCAGTGCTGCTGTATGCAACCTGTAGCCCTAATCGGCAACTTCTGCTGTTGCAGGTTTCCATTGTCTAAAGGTCAGTCACACAGTGCGTTAGCCTCGGAAAGTAGTCAGCGTAAACGAGGGAGGGGACTGCGGGAGGAACGAAGGACTAAAGTACAAAAAAAAAAGAGGACAGGAGGGAGGGTGAGTGGCAGTGAAACCCTGCCATGCTCTGTGGTGTCAGGCAAGCGTACGGCTTCTGGGGGCTTTGTGAAAAGTTTGCCTGCAAAACTTTGCTGAAGGCTGGGTTTGGTTTGAGTGGCTCCCCCAGGGGTTCGCTCAGAGAGTGGGTGGAGGGGAGAGGAGGAGGAGGAGGAGGAGGAGGTGGGAAGGGGAAGTTTGAAAGCAAAGGAGAGAAGGAGAGGGGAACGGAGCAAGAGAGCAGGCATGCCGTCACAGTTGTCCGTTGTTGCGGCGCGCAGGCCCTTAGTCGCTGATCTAAGAAACACAACTCCTGAGCTCACGCCCCCTCCTAATCCCTCCCCTTCTCTCCTTCACCCCTTTTTCTCTCCCCTATCTTCCCCTCCATCCTCCTCCTCGCTGCCCTGCCTCTCCGTCTATCTCTCTCTTAGCTATCGACAGCTCTGTGCTGTGATTTCAGCGCTGGTTAACACACAGTCTGCATTAGTGGAGCAGTGGCTGGGCCTATTTGCTGGTAATGAGGATAGGGGGCCTGTGCTGTATAGTAACTTGTTTGACCTCCAGTGGTGGGGTCAAGTTCATCCCGAGGAGGTGTAATTCTCTCCCTCCTCTGCCCAAACACATGACTGCACCCTGGGGGGAGGACGTGAGGGAGTAAGGAGGAGGAGCAAGGTGGCCCTCTTCATCCCAAATTTGAATCTCTCATCCCCTTCTCGGCTCTCTCCTTCCTCTCCCTCGTCCCCTCTCTTCCCACAGGGTTAATTGAAGGGGAAATTGATAGTTCTGTGCGGTAATTGTGGCTTTGAGAATTCTCTGTCTCCCACAGAGAAAGATGAGGGCAGCTGTACCAAAGACAGGATGACGTGTTGTAAGAGAAAGAGAGAGAGAGAGGGGAATATGGGGAGAGAGGCAGATGGGAGAGCAAATAGATACCCCCCCCCCGCACACACACACAGACACACTTTCCCCGCCGCACCCCTCAGGGTGGGGGTTTGATTGGTTGATGAGGGAGCATGTTGATTGGCTGATGACGAGCGGAGATTTCTGTGTAACTTTACTTGCCGGGCTCTTATAATCATTCAATTCATTATCCAATCAGAGGGACTCACCATACTGCTCTGTATCCTCACCGACTCTCCTTTTAATTCTCCTTTTGAACCCCCCCCCCCTCTCTCCGTTCCTCCCATACCTCCCCGAGGAGTCGGGGATGGACAGATGAGTGGAGCGCGCTGTATCTGTTCGGTTCTGCTCTGCTGCCTGCTGAAGTAGAGAGAGACAAACTTATATTCCACTGATGCCAGTGCTGAATGGACTCTCTGCCTCCCTCTCCTTCAAGAGGGGCTTTTCTTTCCCAGGGGCAGAGCTTTATAATTAGTCTTCTTCCAGAAATAGAAAACTAGTTTTCTGAGGTGAAGTCACCCGCTGATGTGTAGTTTTTAAAGCTGCGAATTTGAATTCATACAGAACAAAGTCAAATCTATTATATATATCGGGAAAATCAATTTTCGCAAGCACCTGCCTGCCACGTGCTGTTTTCAAGTTTAATTTGACAAAAATAAAGACGTTTATGTGGCAGAAAGTATCGCCAAAATTAAATGACTGAGGTAGTAGAAGGTTTGGGTGCCTGTAGTAACAGCAGGTCTTGTTTTAGCTCCTGGCTTAGTTGTTTAGTCTCAGCTCAGACCACCCCAAGGCTGTCACCCAGGCAACGTTGTATGTGTGTGCCCGTGTTGTCTTTATATTTAATTTTCTTCATTGTGTGCTAAAATTTGTCAGTGTATTCATTTCTCCCGTTGACTTTATCTCTGTCATTGGTTCCGTTTTTTTTTCCTGCCCTGTTTTTCCCACCTCTTGCCCCCCCACTCTTCCTCCCTCCCTCCCTCTCTCCCTCCTCCTCCCCCTCACTCCCCTCTGCCTCTCCTTACCGCTCTCCTCCTCTCTTCCCCTCCCCTCTCCTTTCGCTTTCTCTGTCCGTTAATGAGAATGTGTTAACGAGAAAGAAAGATCTATTGGGTAAAGCACAATTTATCAGAAAGGCAGAGGTTTGGAAGAGAGAGAGAAAAAAAAAGGCGGCGGGCCCTTCAAAGAAGTCCTATTCTTGTGGTTGTGAATGTTTGATGAGACAGTGAAAAGTTCCCCCTCTAACGTCATGGTGTCTGAACAGAAGAGAACAGAACCGTTCTAATCATGCTGCGCAGAAAAAATGACTTCCAACCCGATTTAATTAACTGATAAGAAACGGCTTCAAATTAATTTTTCAAGGATGTAAGATTTTGATTAAGAAACTCCTAAAAGAAATAGACGAATAATCAATTTTTTAATCAACTTACTCAAATGGTAACTGGTTAATATGATAATTCTAGCAATTAGGGCAAATATTGTCGAGCAGCAGTTTCTATGCATCCTGTTAAAGGAATTATAATATCTTTACATCTAATTATCATGGTTATTTAATTTTTTTGTATGGCTACCTCTCAATTTTACCATTCGTTTTCTTTTTTTTTTTCATCTGCCATTATAGGGATAATGAAATGAGAAGTTGGAAAGTGTAATAAGATGAAACTTTTATAAGGGCCAACCTGAATGGGGCTTTTCACGCACCCAGATTGGATAGATATTTAGGAAAAGGGAAAGGAGAGTTGTTCAGAATGACATTATTTCCGCTGGTTTTACATGCAAAGCTGAGATGGATCTTTAGATGTGTGATTCTTTTATTTCGTCAGCAGATTAAAGTAGCTAATAGCTCCTGGCTTCTCTGTGCGTCTCCTCTCTTATTCATAAGCGAGAAGGCCCGGGCCATGAATATGCTCACCATTTCTAATCCACAAAGTTTCAAATCATCTATTCAGTTAGAGGAGAGGGGGAGAGAAAAAAAATCAGCTTTGATTGAAGGAAAGATTGGGCTGTTCACCTGCTAGCAGCCATAAAATGTGGACGTATGTGTGTGTGTATGTTTCCCTAATTGGACAGGTATTGTAGCGGAGGTGAAGAGGGGCCAGAGAAAAAGGCTGGCGGGGGGTCCGGGGCTTTAGGAGAGCAGCAGAGAGACAGAGTTCCTTACTTCAAAGAAGGCTTGGACAAACGCTAACCCCCGCTCACATACCACTGCAACACACACACACACACACACACACACACACACACACTCCACATTCACATACAGTGGCTCTTTTGCCTCTCATGAGATGAATATCCATCCCCTCTCACACTCCTTTCTCTCTGAGCCTCTGCTGTATCCCCTCGCTCCCTGCTCGCTGAACATCAGTGGAGTCGTGCGTTCAGAGGGAAATATTGACAAAGCGTTTGGAGAGATGGAACGGTTCCTTTAATTATATGCTGCTCTTATGATGCATGGTGTTTCTGTGCGGCTGCTTACACACACTCACACACACACACACACACACACACACACACACACACACACACACACACGTACACAAAAATGCACGCTGATCAGCTGAATAGGTATTCCTGGCACAAACCCCCTGTATTGAGCGCACATATTCAATTAGCAAAACGCATTAGCAAAACTTGGCATTTGTTGTTGTTTTTTTTCCTCCTCTCCTTGCTCAGAATTAATGGTTTTGATATGCTAATTAGCGGGTAATTTAATTTCAAAAGGCCTCAATTAACAGCAGCGTTGTGGACACGAGGAAGTTAAGCAGCGTAATCTAATTTGCATTAGTAACGAGCAGGGAGTAATTAGTCTCTAATTAGCCACTTCAGACAGCACTTGTGTTTACTTTCCTAATGAAGTGGAGGGGCTTTTTTTTTTTTTTTTTTTACTACACAGGGAAGCCTGTGTGTGTGTGTGTGTGTGTGTGTGTACATGTACAAGCGTGTTTATGAGTGCACGTGTGTGTGTGTGTGGTTTGGCGAGGGGGGTGGTTGGCTGGCACCAGAGGGAGAATGGCATATGGCTTACAGTTTGGCTCCAGTTCCGCACGTGGGCACCCCCTCACACACACATACAAACAAACACAAATGAACACACACACACACACATAGAGGTCAGACCCCGCTGTCTTAAGTGATTGGGCGCGTGATAGTTTTCAATCCATTGAAGCATCTCTATGAGCTCACTTACACACGCCATGAGGGATTGATTGTGTGTGTTTGAGGGGTTTTATCTCCATAGTGTTTCCCCTGGTGTTATTTTTTTGTGCTGCAATAGCTTGTAATATTTTCATATTTCTTCCTGTTTTTCTTTTTCTTTTTTTCTTGTATATCCAGGCGCTTGTTTTCCAAATTACATTTTTTGCATTGTGGAGAGTATAAACTGTTGTGTGTGTGTGAGTGATGACGTTACAAATCGTGGTTGCTGGCCGGCCTGGTGCAGGGTTTATTTCTGGGATACGGTCGCCTGTGTTGACAACGTAGCAAAACAGAGAGGGGAAGACAGACAGCTAGATAGATGGATAGATGGATAAACAGACAGCCTCATGGCACACTGAGTTTTATTCCTTTCATTGCTATCATTTAAATTATCTGGAAATATGTCCAAAGCAACACTCAAGGAAAAAAATGTGGACAAATTAAATGAGCGTTCCAACAGTTGGAACCTTTCCATTCACAGCCGTGTCAAAAACAAGTTGAAAACAACAGGCTTCCCTTCTGGGCTTTTTTTTTGAGGGAAGGGAGATGGGGTGGAAGGGTTGCAAGGGGAGCAGCATAGCGGGCTTTAGGGGAGGTGGGGAGGGGGGACAAGCAGCTGCCCTATTAGCCCAAATCTGTTGTTTAGAGGAGGTGGGAGGAGGGTGGAGCAACACCACTGAATTTCCACAAAGGAAAGCACACAATGTTTTCCTCACTTTGTGTGCAAAGAAGCCTAAGTTCTCAGATTATGCCACAAATTGACGCACGTTTAACCCCCAACACCTCTTCGGGTGTAGATCTAGTCTTATTTTTTTACCCATAATCCAGTGCAAAGGACAGAGGAGACCACGGGGACCCCATTAACTGACAGCCACTCTGATGGGAAGGCCCTTTTCGAAAGGCTTTTCCCCAGCCTTCCCTGGGAATAATAAGAGAGGTCAGAAAGTTGGGTGACTTCCTGCTGCAGCGAGCGGGGTCAGAGCGCCGGTTGGCAGAAGTAGTCAGCACTCAGCGGACACGACTTGGAACACACACACAAACACACACACAACCCATAGCATAGAACTTGTGTGATTTACACACACCGAGAGCAGAAGCTGGAAAGAATTCAATAAATATAATGAATGAAGGCGCTACAGTGATTATGAGCCTGTTTCCAACACTGACCTCTACCCATGCGCACACACACACACAGATTTATAGGCACAGCACACAGCCACAACAGCCACAGATATGTGCGCACACACACACACACACAAACACTCACGTACACATCCATAAATAGGCAACTGATTTACAAATGAGCTGACCTGTGTGTTGGCCTTGCTCTCAGATAGGCTCACACCCCCGCCAGGATGCATAAATCACAATGGACATGCATATGCATGAGCATCTGAGGAGGTGGGATAAGTGTGTGTCTGCATGTGTGTGTGTGTGTGTGTGTGTGTGTGTGAGCACCAGCCAGCAGCAGTGTTTGTATCGATCATTGAGGCTTAGTTAAGTGCCTTTTATTTCATTGAGTTAAAGTTAAGGACCGTGGACAGGCCTCTCTCCAGTGTGTGTTGCTTTTGAATGGAGGGACAGCAAGAAAGAAAGAAAAAAGGAGAAAGGACTCTTAACTGTTCTTTTTTCCCTCTTTTTTCTTTTTTTTTAGTGGCATCCAGGGATAGCACATCACATTAATGGAACCTAGATGACGTTTCGCGTCTCTTCTCTCTCTGGAAGAAGTGGTTTTGGTGTTGGACCTTTGCCTGATGTGTGTGTGTATGATGTGAGCTGCTTTAACCTCCTCTTGTTTTATGGACTTATACATGGCTCTGGATCTCACTGCTGCTAGATTAATTTACACACCACTCACACATGCTTGCCAAATCTCCCTCTGTCTCTCTCTCCCTCTCCTCGTCTTCCCTCTCTCCCTCTCTCTGAAGACAGAGCAGAAATTGCCTAGTGAGGTAAATAAATTACTTCCATCGATTGCTGTAGTTGAAGAGTGACTTTATCACAGTTTGACTTGTCCAGATACACATCAGCGTGTGACAGCGTGTGTTTTTTATAATGAGCCACTGCGTCTGGGTGTGTAGTTTACATGTGTTTGTGTGTGTGTGTGTGGGCTGCAAAAATCAGTGTAAAATCTACCTGATGGGTATCTCAATATATTAAAAGCTACTGCTAGAGCTACAGTATTGTCCATAAGCTGTGTGTGTGTGTGTGTGTGTGTGTGTGTGTGTGTGTGTGTGTGTGTGTGTGTGTGTGTGTGTGTTAGAGGTCTAATTGAAACAGGCCGCCATGCACATATTGAAAAGCAAATGAATTAGGCTGGTATTATTAGAGTTGGATCTTACAGCCCACCTTGTGGCCAGGTGGGTTGTCGGCAGATTGAGTTTATCTCCGTGTTTTTATCCATCAGCACTGGTCACTGATAGGAGCCGCAGATAGATGACTCTGTGATACCTGCCTCTGATTGTATACGTTTTATCTTCATCACTGTTGGCAACGTGTGTGAAAACCTTCGGCACACCTCAACCCCCATGCCCCTGATGTCACTTCATGGAAAGAGGTTAAAAGTTCACCAAAAAAAAAAAGCGTCCAAGTGCAGAGTGTATGTGTGTTTCTAAGTGTGTAAGTGTGTGTGTGTGTAACAGTCTGGGACACATGCTGTTTTAATAGACGCTGTGCTGACGTTACTGCCGAGGCCAAGAAGCCACTGTTAAAAAAGAAAGGATTTGGAAAAAGAGCGAGAAAAGGCCTCATCTGTTTGCATTAAACAGTGGAAGAACTGACCAGTGAAGGAGCAAATGAGCGGCAGACGGCTAAAAGATATCTGCTTTTCTGGCTCCAGCCCTTGCTTCACATTTCCCTCCCTCATTCTCTTCATTTTATTCGGCCCAGATCGCTCAGTATGCTGCTTCCTTTGTTTTTTATCTCTTATTTTATCTCACTTATTTAACTTTGTGTTTCCCTCAGTGAGGTAAATGAATGGCATTTGCTTTTGTTAGTGACTTAATGCGTCTTCTGATTAGCTTAACTAGTATTTTTCTCTTTTAAAATATAGAGACAGTCCCAAAGAAAAGTAATGTAACAAAGATCATGAGGAACAAAAAACGCTGAGCTCACAAGCAGACACAGTTTTTTTTTGTTTTGTGTTAATTTACACTTAAACACTCGTCCCCGTGGTTTTATTCTGACCAGTCTGTCTGTCATCTACACTATCAGGTTCCTTTCTGCATCAGATGCTCCTGATTTGAGAATTAATTAGGCAGCGTGGTGGCGTCAGGGTTGGGATTTTGGGTTTGTTCGCTAGCTATTTTAGTAGCTAATTACTGAGGGGGAGAGTGTTAATTGGAATTCTCTTAGATAATGTGAACTCCTCTTCCCCTTTTCTCCCCCGCCTCCACTAGAGTTTAATAGAAAACCACAGCACTTAATAGACCTCTCCCTCTCAGTCTCCTTGTATTTTTATTTTTTTTTTAATCGAGATGTTTCGGACAGTAGCTGAGCTGGTGCTTTTGGGCACAGATGTTTATGGGCATGTTGGCTGTGTGGTGTGAGCTGTACTCAGAGGAAGTGACATAAAGTAATCCTCAGACTTCATCAGGATCTTGACTCCTTCTTTCTCCTTGTCAAGCGTCCTGTATCTCCCTGGGCACAAACTTACACACAAAGAAACAAGCAGAAAAGAGCTGTAGTTCACAGAAAGATCCTCACAAATGCATGATTAATGTTGCCTTGCATTTATATTCTATGAAAAATAAGTAATGAAAAACATAATTTTGATAAAACTCCTCTTAAGGGCTTGCTTAATCTTTTTATTCATGTATTTTATGCTTAACTCGTGTTGCACCGATAATGAACAAAACTGGCCTAACCTGCATTTTGACTTCGCACTTTCTCCATAGCCTGGAGCGCCGGAATGCTAATGCAGCGGTGCGTAAGTACAGAGAGGGGGGGATAAAAACACAAAAAAAAGTGATTTTAATTTTAAAGAATGTTTGAAATGAAACAATAGTTGCATTTGGATGTTGTTCTAATTGGAGCGAATGGCTGACTAGATAAACAGACTCCAGTTGCCGGGCGTGGGAGCACTCACTTGGGGGTCTTTCCATATCTGCGCTCTGTTTAAAAATTAAAACCCGGCATAAAGCGAGAGAGGGAGCAAAATTAATATACAGCGAGAGAAGACTAATCAGATATCTGTAGTTTCATTGTAATTCTTCCGTCGTCCTAAACTGTGACAAAAACATTATTTAACATCTTTACCTCTGCTTCAGCCACTCAGAAAGCCTTGGCACACACACACACACACACACATAAGACCTTACAGTATTTTAATATCACTGCTTGTATATTCTAATCCTGACACCACTTGAAATATAATTCCTTCCCCTATTTTAAATCGCGGATGTGAAATTGCATTAAGGCAAGAGTGTGTGGGCATGAAAGCAGGGATGTTAAATGGACATATGAATGCAGGGGTGAATCCTAACCTATTAAGTACTTTCCTTATTATTTCTGAAAGTGGAGCGTGATAATTAGTTTGGTAGAAATCCTATAGCGGGGTGGAGGTATGGGTCTCAATAGTTGAGCCAAATTAATTTCTTCTGTCACCTTGAGCATATGTTCCTCTTAATAGGTTTAATTTATTTCACGGTGATTATCTTTTTTTTTTTTTCCTTTAACCACTTGACTGTGATGCACACATTCACAGCAAAAACCACTTCAGCCCCACACACGTGAATGGTATATTCATACCTAAATATGATAGAGCTGCAGAGCGTCATTACTGCTTGGCTTCCTGAGTCTGTGTGATCTGAGAGATGGCACTGTGCCGTTTTCCCAGGGGTCCCTGCTGCTGCGGCCCAGTTGTCATGTGATCCATTTGTCTGGCTAAGAGCTCTGTTTTTCTCAGGAGTCACTCCAAGTCTTTTTAGTCCTAAAAGTTAACAATCATTCCTGATGTTAAATCCATCAGGAACCTCCATGTGCCACGAGGTCGCTTTAATAATCTCCCCTGTGTGTGTGTATGTGTGTGTGTGTGTGTGTGTGTGTGTGTGTGTGTGTGTGTGTGTGTGTGTGTGTGTGTGTGTGTGTGTGTGTGTGTGTGTTGAGGTTAGGCTGGACCATGGGAAAGTGGCATACCTGAGCAGATTAGCATGATCCCAAGGACATTTGCGTGGGACAATATTCAAATACTAATTTCTTGTAAAGCACATCGCCATTTTGTAGCACCTCAGACAACCTGGGCCTTCTTTTCTCTTTCCGAAAGTCACTGTGAGTGTGTTAGTTTCCAGCATACCTTGAGTGTAAGCCTGTGTGTGTGTGTGTGTTGCCCCTCACCCCAATATGTATGGTTTGTTTTTGATCTAGCAGGGATCACTCTAGTTGCCCTGTCTGGTTTCAACTTACACTGGTAAATTACACCCAATCACTGAAATTACATCCCAAAGACTGTGTGTGTGTGTGTGTGTGCCTGTTTGTGTGTGCGTCTCCTCATCATTGACGTCACCTCGCAGAGATGTACTGGATGTCAGCTTTGATTAGGCGGTATGAAGTCCAACTGTTTTTGTGTTTTCGTCATTTAGGGGAAGCAAAATGGAAATGCAGCTGTTTTGTGTATGTGTGTGCGCCTGTAGTCATGCATCTGCACGAGTGTGTGCACAGACATTGTTGTGTTGTGTGTGTGGCGGTGAGTGCGTAAGAGTGGTTGTCAGCTGGTAAGTAGTAAAGACACGGCGCGTTGTGAAGCCGATACGCAAAGTCTTTGTTTTCATTCGAGCGGCTACAGTAAGGGAAGCTTGATGGGACAAAACTCAGACGGAGAAGCTGTAGTCTGCCAATTAGTGCACCAGATGTCAGTTATTGTTGGACCGGGATTATGGCAATAACTGCAATTGGCCAACGGTTGTGAGCATGTGTGTGTGTGTGTGTGTGTGTGTGTGTGTGTGTGTGTGTGAGTGAACTAACTCTGCTGTGATAGATTTTAAACAATCTTCTTTTGGGACTTGCTCCTTTCTTTATTACTCTTCTGGCACCTGCAATGTTTTTCAGAATCCTGTCTCTCTCTTTCTGTGTAGTTTTTCAGCATTTTGGAAATGTAAACACTTCTAAAATACATCCAGATGTTACCAGCTGTGCTCCGCCACCACAAACACTGGGCAGGGAGTGTGTGTGTGTGTGTTCGTGCGTGTGTGTGTCAGCCTCAAAGACTCCCTTCCCAACTATTCACTCACAGACAGACAAAATGATTGCCTGATTTTTTTGTCATATATCTCTGCTTCTTTGTCAGAGTGTGAGCAGGTTTTCAAATATTGTGTGTGTGTGTGTGTGTGTGTGTGTGTGTGTGTGTGTGTGTGTCTGCTGAATAAGACTATTGTAGCTGTTAAAAGCTGCTGCAGGCTAACATTGGCTGAATTAAAGGCGCTATTAAATGCAGAAAAGTCAGAACTGATGCAGTGTGACAAAGACGACGATTTCATAAAAACATTGACCTTATGTATGCCCCATTATCTCTCTCCCAGTCTCCACTCTCGCTCTGACACACATGCACACACACACACAAACTCACATAAAGCAAGACTAGTGTTTTATGGCAAAGCTCCATTTAAATTTGTCATTACGAGAGACTGGACTCAGTTCAACCACTCTGTGTAGGCGAAGTTGAGAAGGGTCTAATTGTGAGGTGAATGGTGTTAATGTTTGTTTATTCACTTTCATACATGCACACATGCACACACACACACACACACACACACATTTATTTTTAGGGTTCTAATTAGCAGATGTCCTTACCTTCCATAATGATATGATATTATCACTGATATTATTCCCTCATTCACTTTTACACGTGCTCCCATACACACACACACGCACACACACTTTTCAACAGGTGAACACATTTTAAATGTCAGCCTCATCCTGTTTCAGATGCATCAGCATACTGTACATGTGTGTGTGTGGGTGATCATGTATTTGTTTATGCACCATGGCCATGCTGAAACCTGGCTCCTTGGGGAGTAATTACAGAAGAGGTTTTCTGGCCGTTTTCTCTCATTAGTGTGAATATGGAGAAAAATCGTGGAACCCCAGTTAGCATACGCACACACACACACACACACACACACACACACACACACACACACACACACACACACACACACACACACACACACACACAAAACACACACAGGGGCTGTGTGTGAGGCAGAAGTCCAGACATGTGCGCAGGGCTGATGCCATGACTTTAGTCTGGAGGTACGTGGTGCACTTCTTTTGCCACAAGTCTATTTCAGCCCCTGCCTTACTGTATACATACACGCTGTGTGTTTTCGAGTGTTTGTGTGTGTTTCTCCCGTTCGACAGCATCTGGCCTGAGAGCCTCAGTCCTTCAATTCAAACTGCAGGTTGTTTGTTTGGGTTCGCCCTTACAAACACACCATTAGGCCTGCCCTCTGTACTGAGGACTATTCCGGGCTCTGGCCTCAGTTTAGCTCAGGCCTGCTGCCTGGCTCACTGGAGGTCCCTGCAGGCAAACCTCAGTCCTACCAGAACCCAGGAAGATCCGAACCACAGCGCACCGCCCAGCCACCACAGTGAAACTCTAGCCTGCTTCAACCCGGCTCGCCCCACAGCAAGCCTTAAATGTCAGCTGGAGGGTTTTAGTGTGTGTGTCCAATAGCTTTTACTCATCATGATGCAACAAGTCCATCTTTCCTGCAAACAAACAGGTATGGACAAGAAAAAAAAAGCCAGAGTCTTTTCCGACTCGCGCTCACAGCCAGTGAAAAAGGATTGGGGGATTGAGAGATAAAAAGAAAGAGGGAGTCAGAGGCGTACAGGGAGAGAAAGAAAACAACAAAGGTGGTTAGGACAAAAGCAGTATTGTATCATTGAAATGACTTGTGAGTTGAAAGCCTTAAAAGTCCTCCCCAGAGCCAGGTCATAAAGCCCAGAGACGGGGCTTGGCAGCCGAGGCCAGAGCCAGACAGGCCTGGCAGTCGAGCCCAGAGAGCTTCCAGTAACAGGAGATGTAAAAATCAATTTGCCGTGAAAAAGGTAAACAATCGGAAATGACAAATATGCAGGTTCTTTCCATCGCTCTTTTTTCATCTCTTGCTATTTTCACTGTTATTAAAGAAGACAAATGCAGGGGCGAGGAGAATGACTAGTCAGGAGTCATGTGGTGAGGGATCCCAGCAACGTTCGGGGGGAGAGGGGGAGCAGGAGGAAATTTTTTTTTTCTCTCTCTCTCTTTTTTTCACTACCTGAAACAAGTCAAGCTGGACTTTTACAGTCAGCAGTTGAAACACACACTATGCATTAGTATGGATGTTGTACACACATGCAAAATGCTCACATGAGGACAAGTCAGCGCTTCTGATTAAAGAGGCGGAGGTCAATACAGCCGTGCGGATGGAGAAACGATTGAAGGATAGGGGGATGTCAGAGAGTGAGATTGAGGAGAGAAGGGGGAGTGAATCCTTAGGGGCCTGTTTGGTGGTTAGGGGCCCTCGGGGGCCCCAGCGGAGACCTCCATTAGTGGAACGATCCGAGCCTGGGGGAGCCGGTGCAGTGACGGCCCTTCGAGGCAGGGGCCGGTCTGTTTAGCAGCGGTTTGTCTACATTGCTCATAACATTGATCCAGTGTTGAGCTGCAGCCATAGGAAGGCTCTTTGCTGCTGAATAGGCCGAGCAGCAGTGTATTGATAAGGCAGAGTGGACCAATGGAGAGCCCTGTGCACCCTGTTGGTCATTTGGTGAAGACAGACAGATCTTGTTCAATACACACCCCCAACGGCTGCCTTATGGTATGTTAAATCTCGTATGTGTCCACGTGAGTGCAGTCGCACATCTATACGTGCACACAACGATCTGTGTCTTACAGAACCTAATCCTCTTTGCTTTCCCCGCTCGTCCTCCTCAGATGAACAGATCTGCTGTGACTAGCTGGGAAAAAAAATGAAAGAGGGGAAAAAAGAACAAGCGAGAAAACAAACATGTTTCCCAGGCCCCAATTAGCCCACTTTTATTGCCCCTAGATATGCTCTCCCACCCTCCTCACTCCCCCCCTCCGCTCTCTGAAGTCCGCTTACACAAAATGCTTCACATCACTGAGAGTGCTTAAACATCAGCAAAAAAAAAAAAAAAAGGTGGCAAAGGGACACAGTGACAGGAGAGCAAGGCAGGGATGAAGAGGGAGAAGTGCCACTTTTGTCCATCGATGTATTTTCTTAAATCTGTGTTTGGAGGTGAACACTAATTGTCGGGGATTTTGTTAAATAAGTGTATTGAAGCGGCGAGAGTTTTGCAACCGTATTCTCGTATCTGTATGCGTCAGCCGCACCGTGGGATATGTGTGTTTTGCGGTTGTTGTGTTTGTACAACATCAGTCGTTGAACGCGCACAAACAAAACAGTTTGAACTCTCTGTGCAGAAGCCATCAATTCTTAATGAGATAATGACATGCTAACATACTCACAGCAGCAGCTCTGTTTACAGATGAAGACAAACCACAAACAAGACACAGACATGCTGAGCGCTTTAGTTCTCCCCTCCTATACGCTTTCTTCTCGCTTCTTTTCCCTGCCTTTATGACTTTGTGCGTCGGCCAAAACTTAGCGAGAATAACAGGTGGGGAACATCTTGATGCTGTGTGTGTGTGTGCAATGTGTGTCTGTCTAATAGACACACGCATACACAGTAATGAGTCAGGCGCTATAATGTGGCTGCAGACCAGATTCCCTAATAAGAGAAGAATGTTGTCCATGGCATCCAGAGTTTTCCACTGGAATCACACATTCATCCAGCCTGTTTCCTGCCCCGGGGTCTTCCTCTCGGCATGAACACACGAGGAGAGGGAACCCTCTGTCTCCCTCTCCTTCTGCCCGGCTCTCGCCATTGTCCCCCGTCCCCCTCTTCCCCTCCCTTCCCCTCCTCACCACATCCTTTTTCTCATCCTTTTCATCACTTTTTCTTTCTTCCCATCACTCAGGGTCAGTTAATGTGTACTGTTGGAGCGCCGTCTTTTCTTTCTCTCTGTTGGATTGTGCTAGTCTGGTTCTGGAGTGACACAAGCACATGACTCACAAAGTGAGTCAGACCAATTCAGGCTTATTGCTGAGGAAATGGTGGTGGATTAGGAGGAGAGGTGTCTTTCTCGGACTGGTACAGGAAAGAAAAACACACACTCGCCCTCACACACATACACACACATGTGCACGCATAAAGCTGAGTAAGAAAAAAAAACATCTGTGGTTCGCCGAATCTCTAAATTAATGGGACTCTTAGTCTAGCTGTGGAGCAACTTTAAACAAACCAAGACAGAAGTTTAAAAATTCACATTCAAATACTTTAACCTTGAAATCTCCCCTTGCCAAGGCACCAGCTCCCTCTTTTTTTCATCTGTTAAATGTTTGAGTGTTTGATAGTTTGAGGTCTATAGCAGAACCCGCCCGGGAATTAATGTCATTCATATGCCCTGCGGAAATTACTTTTGAAATGCATATAATCTAAAACATGCAAATGAGGCTGACTTTGTGCACCCTGTTTAATATGAATTATCATTTTCTGAATACCTATTATTACTGCGTACATTTCTCCAATTATATTGTTCTTTTTTTGTCACTTTTGCATAAGGACGCACATGTGCACATCAGGAACGCCAGAGAGCGCACCCGCACACGCGCACACTCGCTCGGTTACACGCGTGCAGGCGCACACACACGCAGCAGAATGTCTTTGTGATGGGTGTATTTTAATGAGGAGTAATAAGGATGGTAATGACCCAGTCCACTTCTCCCTCTCTCTCCGTCTTTGTTACTCTCTCTTTCCATCTTTTCCTCTGCGTCTCTCGCCCGCTGCCTGGCACACAGCTGTTAGTTTACATGAAGCCAATGAGAGGACTAAGAGGCATCTCATTTAAAGGAAAAAAAAATGCCGCCTTTTGCAGATACTGCACAAATTTACCAGTCCAAAAGTCCTTAAACAGCAAATGAAAATAACAAGGCCGCAAATACAAGTGTTGCTCATCCAGTTTTCATTAGCTGACTGAAATATTGATGCGTTTTAAAAGTGAACAGTGCATGTTTAGTTTGTCTCTTCCTCTTCTCTTTTGGTGATAAAGCACTGTTATTAATGTCCTTGTCCAAGAGGCAGACATTTTTTTCCATCTCTTTTCTCCTAAATTGAAATGAAGGCATCCCTTTTTCAAACGAAATACTCTATTAATTTATTTATACTGTGCCATAAATTATTCTATTAATATTAGCATGTTCCAAATTAGTATGACTTCTCTCAATGTTCCTTCTACTTCTATTAATTAGCATGCTTGTCACTATAACAAAGATTTTTCTTTCTCTGATAAATTATAAAGGAGACATTTTTTAATACAATGAGAACCGCCTGAGAAATTATTAATATTTTAGTTGTGGCCTGTAAGACAAAAGTAAGGAGAAAAGAGCAAGAAGAACAGAAAACTAACAATTGCATGGAATACATTATAGACTGTCACTGCTGTGCAACACTGTTGATTTTTATTTAGCTTTTTTTTTTTTTTTCAAAGAAAAAGTGTGTGTATGTGTGTGTGTGCGTGTGCGTGCGTGTGCACTCGCACTGAATGCTCAGGGATATCATCTTGTTTTAGCACTTTTGGATAGGATGTGAATTAATTACCTCTGTAACAGCTTGGACCAAGTTCAAAAGTACTAAAATTCAATTAATTTGAAAAGTGGACATGCTATCATTTTCTCTGCATGTCTCCTTTAAAGTCTGGCCTGTTTTTACTGTGGACTTATTCAATTATATTTGATTAAACTCGCTCTGATCCAATCTATTAATTAACTAGGAAATGCAAAGTGCCCGACTTGAAAGCCGATGTATAAAATTATATCATGTCCACTTTGATATTTATTTATTTATATATATATATATATATAGATATATATTTATATTATAATTTTGAAAATCCATTGTAACTCTTTTACTATTGTAAGTCGCTGTTGCTCATTTTCAGGTAATATTAAATCTATTCGTTTTATCTTGTAATGCAAATTTTGATCACAAATGAAATTATGTCTCACCTAAAGGCGACTTCAACAAAGCTACCTCTGCAAAAAATACACTTCCTCTTTATATTCCTTCCACAATTTTGTCTTTTCACGCAATAAAATATAAATTATCCCTTGTAATTAAAGTTAGGAAGTTAGTAATTTAGTTGCCGAAGGTGGAGAATATCAGGAATGAAGCATTTTCTTGTTTAAATGGCAGCTTCTCTCCATATGGATTAAAGGGTAGTCCACTTTTTATACGGTTAATAGGACTGAGCATTCATTTATTATTGACAGGTCACATGCACCCGCGCACACTGACTATCAGACTTACAAAGGCTGTGACACTGAATCTGTGTTTGCTGTGTGTGCATGTGTCACCCATGTCAACCTGGTTTTTTGGTACATGGTGGACTGAGGGTCAAACAGATCAGATTCACCGCACACCCTCTTCATGTAGCGCAAATACGACAAATTCAATCTCAATGTACTTAAGTCTCAGTTTACTCATCTGTTTCACCTTCATGTCATTTGTCCATCTCCCTACTGACACCTTTTCATGTCTCTCTCAAAATTTCTCTTCTTCTCCCTTCCTCTCTCTGTCTGTGTCTCCCCCCTCCTCCCCTCACCCCCCTCACAGTGAAGGTCATTCTAATAAAGAGCTCTCGTAGGACAGAGCTGCTAATTGCTCCGCGGCGCTCTAGCTGGTTTCAGATCCAAATAAAGGCACGTCGCCTTTTTTTTTTTTTTTTTCCAAGCTCCTCTCCCTCTTGCCCTCCATTCCTCCACCTCCCCTCTTCACCTCCGTTCCACCATGTTAAATACAATCTGAGCATTAGCCGTGCGGACTGTCATAACCTGACCTCAGCCTCCATTACCTCTCTGGACAGAGGGGAGAGATGAAGGAGAAAGCGGGGATTTTTCATCCTCATGATCACAGGATGATTTCCAACTGGCACACGGGAGCGCGCACATGCACAAGCTTTACCTCTTTAGGAATGTACAACCCGTGATTTTAGGCTCAGATAAATGAGGTGTGCATGAAGTCCGCTCCTTCTACAAATATTTGTGTGCGCGGTGCGAGCCTATGTGTGTGTATCTTTGTGTCTGTCTCCAGTATTTCGAACAGACAGCAGTCTGCAAGCTGGTAAATCACTTACTGCACTCTAAAGGAAGGGTCGAGGTGAAGGCAGGAGTGTATGTTTGCCCCGGTCATACACACATACGGAGCGATCTCATCGGTGCGGAATGTGCTGTGTGTTTACCTATGGCTCCAGAACCCACCTGACCAAGGGAGGCTAATCTTTATGGGCTCTGTAAACAGGGACTTTGTCTTCAGAGAACTGCAGGCGGGCGAGCAGACACACAATTCACACATGGAAGCGCACACGGACATACACGCCAGAGAGGAGAGGAAGAACATATACGGCAGGTTACGTACTGTACAGCTAAAAGCACACATGCACATACAGAGGCTACATGCACACACAAACACTCTCTTAAATGCTCAGCAAACTGAGCTCCATATGGCAGACAGTCCCGCCGAAGTACAGAAGAATTCCCCATGTTTATATAGCAGGGGATTTTCTTATCATCTGCACTCTGAGCCCCTCTCTTCTCCTCTCCACTCCCCAACATCAGCACTGGCTTCATCATTAGCCAGCTGCACAGCACGCTGGAGGTCAGACTCCAGGCCAGTGCTGCTAGCTTTCCCTCTCCGGGTTGATGATGCTCTTTAAAGGCAGCCAGTGAGCGAGCCAGCCGGTAGTAGATATTGGCCCGCATCTGACTGACTATCTGTCTGTGGGATAATGGAGTTCACCTGTTAGCACTGGAGCAGGGCCAGGGCAGCCGCAGACATCTAGCATTAGCCCTTTACTGTTAGCCAACCTGTTAGCGCTGGCCGGCAGCCAGGGTAGCCTGGAGCAGTGCTGTTAGCTGCTAGCTTTAGCTCAGTGTGGAAGACTACCTGGCTGCTCCAGTCTGGTATCCTGATGCAAAGCTGGCTAGCGTGTAGCAACGGCCAGCTGCTGAGGAAACAACCAAACTTGGACAGGGAAGTGATGGAAAAAGAATTTGTGCAGTATGTTTTGATGTGTGTGTGTGTGTGTGTGTGTGTGTGTGTGTGTGTGTGTGTGTGTGTGTGTGTGTGTGCTGGCTTGTGTGAGAATATGTGTGTGTTATTTCTTCAGCTTTCCCCTGACCTCATTCTCTTTTATTGAAGCTAATACACGTCAGCTCAGAAATGCCACGCAGATATCCCTCCTATCCCTCTTCCTCTCCTTCTCCCTTCTGTCATTCTTCTAGAGTCAGGAGAGCAGATTGCAGAAGACGTCTGAAACATGGCGCTATAGTTGTTGGCTGTGAAAATATGTGTTTTAAGCCCCAAGATCAACAAATGTTTTAATACATTTATATTGAACACAAAGATTATAAACTTCAAATGTATTGAGACTGAATTAAATGCATATTTTTTCTTAGCAGTTCTCTGAGAAAATGTTCAAGTCTTCAAAGAGAGCTAGTACAAACTTGTGTCTCAATTAGCAAATTGAAAAACTGAAAAATAATCCTTTTGCAGCGGCTGAATTGCAGCGATGCGGCGGTTCAGATTTGCTTTAAAAAAAATCATGAACTCTTTGACTGTATGTCATTGAATTGCATTTAGGGTGATGCTGTTTTAAGCATCAGCATGTCTTGACACGCACAGTCTCATTAGTTAGATATCTGAATATCTGCTCGCATGGAAAGATAAAGACGAAGGTGCTTTAGTAGCAGGATATATAGGAGGTGCAGGGCTGTGGTGGAAACTGCCCTGAAACTATGCTTATAAAAGAACACCTTGTCTCTCCAATAGTCACTGCAGCAGTATCACTGCTGGAACGTTGATAACGCAACCCATGTTTACTTCTTCCTTTCTTTGTACACACAACACCTCACCGTGCCAGGCAGTTCATTTTTATAATTGCATTTCATTTTGCTCTGTGTTGCATCTGTCACACAAGAACCTAAGGAGTGATTAATGGAGACATAAGAGCTCAGACCTGATAGTTGGGTTTGTTCTGGGGTTTGGGGTTAAAGCAGATTCCCTCGGGGCCAGTGTCACGTTTTATTTAGTGGAGGAGTCTTTGCCAGCTCGCAGGGTGAGAGTGTGAGAACATGGGCGTGTATGTCAGTGTTCATGCTCCTGTCAAAGCAGAAAAATAAAACAGCTTACACTCTTTGTGATACTTTTAAGAGATGAATCCTGGAGGCGCTCCGCTGACAGTAAATAGGACATTTTGTGGACACAATGACAGCAACCCGGATAATTTTTTTCATGTGTGTTTTTTAGTTCGTGACTGTCAATTATAATGAAATAAAGCCCCTTCGGGTATAACAGCTAAACCAAATATTTTATGAATCCACACAGCCACTCATTGTCAACAGAGGCTCCTCCAAATTCTGTTTCCTGATTACAAAACAGGTTCGAGCTCCAATTCCTCAGATTCCTGTCTGCGGGAAGAGTGTTTCTCTTGCTCACAAATATTGATTGAACTATCAGAGATCATAGAAATAACCTATGTGGATTCTATTTCAGGGTGAAAAACTTTAATGTTTTCCAGGGTTGAACCTGCCACTAGTTACCAGGCATAACCAGAGGGAGAAAGACAGCATGCAGAGAGTAGGAGAAAGACAGATAATTCAAGAGTCAGATGAAAGCAGATAGATGATGGAGTGTAGATACTGGTACAGACACCCCCCTCCCTCCTCCTCCCTCCTCCCCCTCCTCTCCCTCCCACCCTTATTCCCTCAGTTCTTTGCCTAATAAGCAGCGTTCCTGCGAGCTGATGCAAGGCGGAGGAAACAGAACAGGCGTTCTGGGACTGCTGGAAATATTCCCACATGAGGCATAACATGATAAAGACTTATTATCTCACTAAGCTGCTGTAAACACAGATGCACACATAAACACACACTGTACACAACTCTCTCCCTCTCTCTCTCTCTCTCTCTCTCTCTCTCTCTCTCTCTCTCTCACTCACACACACACACACACACACACTCTCTCTCTCTCACTCACATACACACACACATTCACAGAAAGTAAAACTCGTCCAGCTTTACGGTTCTGACGAGCTGTGACCAGGAGGAATCTGACAGAGCCAATCCCTCCGACAAAGCCTGAGAGTCAGCCGTTGTGAGCCAGCTCACTGGGCATTTGGCTCGGCTCGTTTGAACTACACACACACACACACACACACACACACACACACACATACACCCAGGGCAGTGGGAAGGAACAGAGGGAGAGTTCTGATTATTATTAGTACTACATTTTCGGGAACATCTGAACGAGCTTACGTGTCGAAACAGGATTCATCCCGACTCCTCTCCACTCATCAATCACACCAAGACACACACATAAACACATGCACCTAGTGCTTGCTGTGAGCTAATCCATGAAAGTACAAAGGTAGGTGTCAGCCTCTTAGACAAACACACACGTACACACGTATACACCAGAGTCATCAGAAACATGTTGAGTCCCATTTCCCCTCCTCTCTTCTCCATCCCAATTAAAAGGCAAAGGAGGCCTTTTATTTCCCTCTCCTCCAAACACATTCTTTATCTCTCTGATCTGCGCCCCTCCCTCCCTCGCTCGGTCCCCTCAGGGTAGTGGGAATGTCTCTCCCAACACACTCTCAGGTCAGGGGTTCAGCTGGAGGGGGTCTGAGCATGTAGAGAGAGCGAGTGAGAGACACAGAAAGAGTGAGTAGCGGGTTGAGGCAGGCCTCTGCACGGGCAGCTCCTCTTCGCTGCCAGAAACACTTAAACTTAAAGCAGTGTGTGTGTATGTGTGTGTGTATCATAGCCCTAATCAGAGACTTCAGGGTAGATTTATGCCCCTGCCTTTTTCCCGACCTCCATTACACCAGCTTATATACACCCATTACAGGATATGACAGAGTACACACCCTTTAGACGAGCATACCACACTGCCTGTGTGTGTGAAAGAGAGGGCATGTGCTCACGTCTTTACGCACTCCCCACTTTCCCATTAGGTCCTTGTCCACCTGCGAGCTCTATCTCTCCGTCTGTCTTTATCTCTCTTCCCTTCATTGCTAATAAGGTCAATGAGGAAGAGTTAGAAGCAGATGGGTGTACAGTACATTACAGCACAGCGCAGTATAGCGTGGGCTAGATAGCAGGCCGGTGATTCATGCTTAGTGAGACGTGTGATGATGCGAGGAGTTTCTACTGCAGTGCAAAGTCAGTGGACTGTGCGGCGGGATCTGTTGATCACTCAGCACTATGCCTTGCTTCATAATATTACCTCAGGGAGCAGTTTGACCTAGCAGAGGTCTGGACGAAGGCGTGTGGAAACGGAAGGAAGGGGAATGAAGAAGGGGAGGAAGTGTTGGGAAGAGGGATGAGGTTGGAGATTAAATGACTAGCTTTAAATGTCACAATAACGCTCGACTTCTCAGTCTTAACTTAACAGGCGGATGGGTGCCAGGAGGGAGGCAGGAGAGAGTCAATGGGGAGGGAAATACCACAGTGTGATTTGCGGTTGGTTTTCAAATGGTGCTGCTTATTAAGGTGAAATAGGGAAGTCTGTCTGTAGGTTGTGTTCAAGCAAATAAAACAAAAGTACACCTGACAAAAGTGATCTCAACACTTTTTTTGTTAGGCTACCTCCTGTTTCCAGGGTTAAGAATGAACTTTCAGTCTCTTTTCAGTCTCTCTCATGTACCCTCAGTGGTATTAAGCAATCTTCTGTTTTACGGGCTTTAAAAAATTGCGTTTTTCCTAATACAATGATAGTGAATAAAATTTTGAACTGAACTAAAAGAAAATTTTAGGATAATTCAGAGACCTCACTGAGGGCTTTTTGTGTGTCTGATCAATTTCTATTTCAATATATTTTTTTGAATTCTTGTTACCGTCATGATTACTTCCACACCACAAGTGGTGAAAAAGATTTGTGATTATTATTTTTTTCTGGAGCAAGGTTCATTTTTCTTATCTTTCATACCACAAATAAGGCATCAATCAATCTCATTGTGTGGAACGGACATCACGTCACAACAAAAGCAGACTTGTTGTTACTGCCACAAATTTGCATCGCTGCCAGTAAGAATAGTTTTGATGCCAAGAGTTTGCAAGTGGGTATTTTGCATTTTCGTGTCGTGTATTCATCACACCCCCACTGTGTAAAGGCCTTAACTGAGGTATTTTTTGTCATAGACAACTCGCTGAAGAATCTTCAAGGTATCATTTTTCCAGTGCATTGAGTAGCACAGAAAACATTCCGTTCATCTCTATTGTACTGAGGAACATTCAGTAGCAGGTATACCGAAACCTTGGAAAATAAAACTGTCTGCATGGCTAGATGCCACTTGTGAGAGAATATATTTTGGGGGGATTTGAGTGAACTAACCCTTTAACTAGTGCACCCACCAGCCCATCCACCTGCACACACTTGTATCCCACACACAAACACGCTCAGGTCCCTGTCCCTCTGCAAGCATCTGGCAGCATTCCATTAACAGAGCCAACAGTGCTCTCTCACACCCTCACCTGCTGTCAGAGTTTCACAGAAAAAATATATATGCACACGCACACACACACACACACACACACACACACACACACACACACACACACACACACACACACA